>WBNP01005036.1:0-322698 GCA_013401095.1 Passerina amoena
TATCACTGAATCCAAAGCACAGCACTGTACCAGCCTCCAAGAAGAAAATGCAACTCTATCCCAGCTGAAATCAGGGCAGGCACCAAGCTACTGGGTATTTCATTTGCACTCCATCTAAAAGCCTAATGATAGTTTTCAAAAATACACTTTCAGAAAGAGATCTTCTTTCCTAGCCTCCTGACATTTTACATGTGGTATCAGTTTGTCCTGAAACTTAAATAGATGATAGAAATAATTTGGAGGACTCTTTTCAGGCTACATGAAAATGCCCTTGAAATAAGCAAGCATTTGTCTGTCTGTCCTGTATAATAGAGCTAAGGTTCTCTGGGTGTTCCTGGCTCTGTCACTGGCCCCTTTCTGCTTTTCATTCTTGTAGTGCAGAAAGGGAAATCTGAGTTTGAGACTGTCACTAATGGAGACCTTTGCTGATGTTCCTGAAAGTTAAATTGGACCCTAGATTTCATTCCCTCGGTATAGGAAGGGAGAGGGCACAGGAGTTGCAAATTAAGGTAGTTATGGTTTAATGGAGTCTTGAACTATGACACTGAGAAATCTGCATGACCGTAGCAAGGGGGAGAAAAGGTGGTATTCAGGATGAGGTGAGTTGGACTTTTGACCCATTTGAGAGCAACAAGATTAACTGCATATTTGCCTTATCTAAAACTTTCTAATGTGCTGCTGTTAGGAATTCATCTGTGCTCTGTACTAGTGCTGGCTCTGTATGGGTATTTGTTATGCATATAGCTTAGACTATTTATTATATGGGGAATGTCCTAGGAATGAGCTAGGCTGTCTTAATTTATCATCAAAAGCTTTTTCATTTCCCTTGAACTACAGTTTTACCTGTGAGAACTCTTAGATTACTTTTATCAACAGGATTTTGGTTTAGGACTCACTTTCTGTATAGCCTTGTGGGCTTTCCAGTTCCTGGGTCTGCCCAGAGGATCTTCATTAAAGTAGCAGTTGTGGTGGCAGGCTTTGTTTACCAGGCTGAATCATGAACAAAGACCTTGTATAAACAAGCTTGGGGAAGCTCATCCAACCATGAAAGATGCTCATTTTTTGATAGAAGAGTCAGTTCTTGCCCTTTGTGTGAGACATTACAGTTGCTCCCTTTCATTAGGGGGGTGAAATCTTTTAATTAATTGCATGTATTATGTATTAGTTATTTACAGAAGGTTTGTAAGTTCATATCACTAAGCAGAGGTGGCATCTAAAAGCAAAGTGTTTAGTTTCAAAGTACTTCCATCAATGTCTAGTAGGTTATAATTAACATTACCTGGTAGATGGCTTAAGTTTGGAATTCTGTGTGTGATTCTCCATACTTAGCCTTGCTCGTGTTATAAAAAAAAAAATTATCAGTTTTCCAGCTGTAGTGGCAGAGGTCAGGGTGAATTTGTCCTCTTCAGCTGACTTGTGATAGTCAGAGGGTTGATAGAGAAATTGGTTGCAGTTACTGTCTTGATGCTAATATTTTGGTTTTGAGGAATCAGTTGCTAATTAGACAAACAACTAGTTCTACAGAGAAAAGCTGGAGTGCCTCTGTGGTGCTGCCCATACTGCTCCGCGATTGCTTTGTAGTGCACAAGGGAGGGATTTGGGAGCACAAGTTAGTACATGATCGTTCTGTAGCTGGCAACCTGCAAGTGGTTTGTTCAAGTACTCCATTAAGTAATTGTAATGCAGATGCAGTGATGTTGGTAGGTATCCACTTGTTTGGCTGGATGGCAAATGTTTTTTGGTGAGGTAGTGTAAATCATGTGATCTTCGTGACTTGCTGGAGTAACTGGTATTTTATGTGCTTGTATGAATGGGGTTTGGGTTCACTGCAGTGCATGAGTAGGAGTTTACATCCTGCTTATGCTGCTGATGCTTTCTGGGTGGTTTAACTTTGGTGCCTTTTGCTGCTTGTTGATACCTTATTTGTCAAGCATGTTTTCCAAGGAGTTGTGCCACCTTTTCTAGTGAAGTTGGTACATATGTTTTTCTACTTGGGGGGGCACGATTGTTTAACATGGTTTTAAAAGCCCAAACCCACATTGCTGAAGAAATTCTATGAAGATTTAGTTGAGGTAATGTCTTGGAGTGCTGGTTAGACCCAAGTTCAGCTTCTTAAGTGCTATTTCAAAGCACTGAACTTGAGTGCTCCCTCAACTTTTGTCCAGTCCTTTCCCTGAATACTTAACAGAATGGATCCAAGGACAGGATTTCAGTGAGCATGCCATATTTGCAGGTTGCTTGCATAATCTTTACTCTGCTTGTACTCTTCTGACTTTTTTTTTTTGGCTCAGCTACTGCGTCTAATCTCTCTATCAGTTGCCTAATCTTGTTTTTGCTTAGTCATGGTAGGGATCCTTTACCCTAATAACTGTGGTAACTTGGCGCTTTAAAAAGTGTTGTGATGAGGCTTTTTTTTTCTCCTCAACTTCCTTAATCTGTTAGAATAAATGTCTGCCTTCAATGTGAAGATTCAAGTGTTGGAGTTCTGGTACTGCTGGAAATTCATAGTAGTAGTTTAGTTCAACTGTGTGAACAAATACTGGTTTTGTCAGAAGAGAAATTTTGATATGAGGTTAATAGGAGGATTTGAAGTAAATGCTAACCTGAATTGCCTAGACTAGCAGAAATGCCATTTCTTTAACCTGTGGGCTTTTTGGTGAGCTGTGCTCCCCAAAAGATAGGCAAGATTTCCACAATTTAGGGTTATTTTCCATAATGTTATATCTTGTACTCAGAAACATTAAAAACTGAGCTGAGCTTCAAAAGCCTTGTATCTTCGCTGCTACAGGTCAAGTGCTATTATCTCTTCCATGGTTGCCTTAATCCAAGGCTGTACTAATAAGTGCTTTTAACTTGTTTACCTAATCATTCCCAATGTTTATGTAACACTTTCCTGCTTGGAAGTTGAGTGGTGAATTTTTGTGGTGTGTTACCTATTACATAATAAGTAACTGGGAGCTGAGGAAATGCAGTGAACTAGAAGATGTGATAGATCTTGCAGTATATTCAAGCAGAGTTATTTGATAGATAAAAATGTACTTCCTAAAACCCCCAAAGTGCATCCTGCAGAAGAATAAAAGTTAATGGAGTACAGGGGCTTATGTTAAGGGAATGGTGATGGATTGAGGTATTAAAAGATGCCAGGAGATGACTTCTCTGTATCTCAGGGGCTTTATCAACAATGTGGTTTTGGGATTCCATAGTCTATGAAAACCAAATTGCTATTCTAGGGTCTTGAGTGAGCTTTCAGTTGTGCTTAATCACTTCCAAAGGAGCTGTCTTGATATTTGTACCATAATTTGTTTTGGAAAGGACCCTTAAACTTATCTGGCCCACCTCCCTGCTGAAACCAGGATAAATTAGAAGGTCAGATTCCTTAGCACCTTGCCAGCTTTTTTTGCCAATGCTTGATTCACATCTTGTGAACAGATTTTTAATCTTCCTGGAATGTTCTTGCTGCAGCTAATACTTTTTTTTTGCTTTTATCCTTGTGCTGTATTGCTTAGATAAAAACACATATTTCCTAAAGAAGTGAAAACCCAGAATGTAATTTCAGATGATAGTTGTGCTGTTAAAACACAGACTGATGCCCACACAATTTCCTAAGTGCTTTAGTTGCAGGGGTAATGCCTCTTACTGCTTCTTTGCCAATGACATAGACTTAGCTTCCTTGGTTTTGGTTTCAGAGTACACAAAGCTCTCTAGTTATTCAGAAAGGCTCATGTTTGCTCCAGAAAGTCTAGCAGCTGATTTTGCTTGCTTTTTTTAAATTTTAGAAATGTAAAAATGTAGAATTTCCATTTCTAGTATTTGATATGTATTTCAGTAACAAATTCCAACTCATTAAAATTTGCAGCACCCAGGAGGTGAAGAGGTCCTGAGGGAGCAAGCTGGGGGAGATGCTACTGAGAACTTCGAAGATGTTGGCCATTCCACAGATGCAAGGACATTGTCAGAATCCTTTATTATTGGGGAACTTCATCCTGTGAGTATATGAGCATATCCTTACTTTCGTGTTTGCTATGCTGCTTTTGTGTCTAGTTACTTGTCTGGTAATTACTTCAAAATCAAGAACTGCTAGTTTGGCTGGATGTCAGTCCTGCAGCTGTTTGTGGGTGGAGGTTTGAGATAGTTCCCCCAATGTGAAGGGATTTGATTAGTGTAGCATAAGGATAGTCACATCTTTTGGTGATTTAAATTGCCTTACAGCTTAGTTCTTGAATAAACTGAACATGGAATCGTGTCATTTCTGGTGTACGCTGTCAGCTTTGTAATGAAACTCTGTAACCCTGAAGGTGGTATGTCAGAATGTCTAGACCTTTTCTTATGCTGCTGTGCAGAGTGACTACTGAACAACCACTTTCATCCCTTCACCATTGTAAATACCTATCTGCCAGGCTCCCACCTGCATCAAAAGGTGCCATCCTGGCTCTTCATATGTATGTCTAGAAAATGGTTATTAAAAGCATTGTACTTCTGGTTTCTTGCTCTGTCTTCCCCTCTCTGTCTCCTACCATTTTTAGCTGTATCATGGTTCCCACTTGTGGTTGTCAGGGTTGTTTATGATCAGTGGATCATCTGTCATCCTCTCTTCTATGCTGTTCATCCCAATTCCTGTACTTTTAATGAGCACCTTCCTGCTGTCTCAACTTTTGAAGTATTTCTTTTTAGCTACAGAGCTGCTGTCTTGGCTTCCTTCAGCTAGGCCACAGTTAAACTCTCCTGCATCTTAATAGTTGAAAACCACTGTTTGGAAGCTTGGACTGCTAGAGTGCCTGCTCTACTTTACTGCCTACTCCTGTCTCTTCTCTTTTCCTCTTGTTTCATGCATGTTTTGGAGTAAAAATCACTGTATTGAGTAGCCTATTTCACAGTAAGATTGCCGCTCTTGTTTGTCTCTTTTGTCTCAGGTCATCTCTTGATAAATATTACTAGTGTAGCTTGTTCTAATAAGAAGTGGTTTGCCCTGATGCACATTTGTGCATTTGTGGCTTTGCAGGCTTGCCATCTATTTGTGATGCCACTAATATTGTTCTTAACATGGCTATAGGTCCAGTTCTTCCTTGTTTGGAAAGTGCCTGTTTTCACTTGATATGAAACAAACAGCTTGGTAGTGTAATGTACAAATACAGTGCTGACAGGATTATAAACTGTTGGGCTTTTTTTTAATGAATGTGACTGTGCCAAGCAGAACTTTGAGTTTATGAAAGATCCCTCGGTTTTGGGACCTTTGGTCCAGTGGACATTGGCACAACCAGTTAGTTGACTTTATCTGATAGTACAAGTGCAGTAAGCAGAATCAATATGATTGCAGTCAATGTATAAGCTAAGGTTGTGTACTCTGCAGAGACACAGGAAAGGTGAAAACATGGGCACAAAGAATAATGAAATTTGTTAGAGGCTCAGGTTTCACTTCTTCATTGCATACTGGGAAGTATTATTTAAGGAAGTGATCTTGTTTATGTTAGCTCAAAATCAATCACTGACATCTGCTCTCTTGCCAGTCTGTTTTTACCTAGGGAAAAATATTTGCCCATTTAACAGAATGAATTGCAAAGTGAATTTAGTGATAAATTATGTGAGTTTTGTTTTGTTTTCAATGCTTCAGATTTTGTCTAAATGTTTCTTGCTCTTTTCTCTTGCAGGATGATAGATCCAAGCTTCAGAAACCAACAGTAAGTGTGTTTCTTGAAATGCCACATTTTGTCTTTTGAGCATTACAGACAGTGACCTACTGTCTGTGTATGAATGTTATATCTCCAGAAAAAGAAATAATTCAGTTTAAGTATGGTGTTTCAGGTTTTAAATCCCTTACACTTGTTGATACTGCTTCAAATTGTTCTTTCCCTTAACCATTATTTTCTTTGTGTGGCTTCATACCTGGGGGTTACTGAGTGTAATGGCATTACACTATAGCAAAATCCTTCTTTCTTTAAATTAATTGCAAATGTTCTGATACCAAAGCAAATAATTTTGCAGTGATGGATCATGCACCACTAAATTTAGGTAGGGTTTTAATGCTTGGATTTTTGAAGTAAACTTAGGGTCATACACAAATAGAGCTACCCAAATTAATAAGTCTTCATATAAATTGTGCACAGGTACCCAGCTGGGATTTGGCCTTGTAGTGCTGCTTTTTCTGTGGAAAACAGAGCAAATCCAAATCATTATCAGGAACAGCTATAACAATTTGACTGATACTTATACAATCTGACACACCACACTAAAACCCCCAAGTTTAATAAGCCTTGTAGATGTAAATGAGTAGATTTCTTTATGTAGTTTTGATATAAAAAATATTTGTGACTTAATTCCAAGTTTTTCCATTTGATTTTAGACAAGGAAAGGATTTTTGTCTTGCAGATGACTGAAACTTTTCAAATGTAACCCAGGGTTGATGTCAGCTTCATAGAAAACTTGCAGCAAAATATTTGTTGATAATGTTTTAGGAACTTGATGCAATGTTATCTATAGAAACTGCTACTAGCTAGCTTATAATACAACAGAACTGCTGTGGGAATTATGCTTCCCAAATGTATGCACTGAGTTGCTTCTGAATTAGTCTCACTTAATGAGTTTTGAGAAACTGGGGGGCTAGTTAAGGTAGAGAGGTTTGTCTTCCTAAGTAAATATCTTCTTTTGCTTTGCTTTCCAGGAAACTCTTATTACCACTGTTCAGTCTACTTCCAGGTACAGTATGACATCTGATGTCAAACTTGAAGTTCCTCATGATTTTTCTGAAGGTTAAAAAGCTGAATAGCTTTTATCTGCTGGAAGTGGAGATATCAGGGGGTGGTGCATGAAAATACCTGTTCTTTGTAAAGTCCAAGTTGGCATCTGTGTACCACTTTATAAGTGTGGCAGCTTGCTAGGTAGATACTTCTCTCATATTGGCAGGTGTCAATATCTACCAAATGGGTTGTTTGGCACAGGCCTCTATTTCTGGAGTCTGCCACATGAAGGCAAGACTCTTAGTACTATTGCCAGCTGTTTTACTGACATGGATGCCTTGCTTTTAAAATTTGCTGCTGCTGTTGGATCTAAAGGAAATAAGATAATTCTGTGTTTAAGAAGGAAGATATGTCAGAATTGGGAGGGGCTTGCAAAACAACTTGGAATACCACTGAATCAAAAACTTAGTAAAGTTATGTCCTACTGACAATTGCCTACTGCTGAAGCCTCAGAGGACTCTTCTGTGACCCTCTGGGTGGGGAGTTTGGGTGCTTAGAAGAGTCATGTGATGCTGCTACTTAAATAGCTTTCGAATGAATGACATTCTGGACAGCACACCATGACTTTAAATGTGCCTAGGGTTTTCTCTTCTCTAGTAAGCAAACTTCTTTGTAAGCTTTAGTACAGAGCCTTACTGTACAAGCTTCTTCCCTTGTCTGGAGTATTACTGGCCAATCCAGGTGTTCTGTTATCATTGAATTTGAACTATTTGTTGGAGTGGCTAGAAAGGACTTCTTTAAGCAATGATTCTTTTTTCTTTTTCTAACTTGCTGGTTGTCACTTCCTAAACTGCTTCTTCAAAAACTTCCCTTTAGTTCATGGTCCAACTGGGTGATCCCAGCAATAGCAGCGATTATTGTGGCCCTGATGTATCGTTCCTACATGTCGGAGCAAGCGCCTTACTGAGAAGTGATGCAAGAGGAGAATACCTTCTCTGGAAGAAAATATAAGCAATCCTAACCCAATATGTTCCTGGAGAAAAGCCTGATGTCTGAAGAAAAATTCAAGTTTTTCAGAAAATGAAACAATTCTTTTTCTGCTGTGCACTTTTCTTAATGTTGCCTTCTTATATGCTGCTGTGAAGTGATAAAAAGGCACCATTTCTCTTTTTGTATAACACTTTTATTCTCTAATGAGTTACTTGATAACTGTATTGGTTTCTGTGGTAGAATATTATTTTGTATGTAACACTGATTCTCGTTATTTCTCTTTTATCTGTAATAGGGTCATTAGGACCCTCTTTACTTACACATTTTACAGCTTTAAAAAACTACCAAAACTGTGTACATGTACACAACATAACTTAGAAAAAATCATGTTGTCTTTTTAAATGTACTATGAATGAAATGCAAGTTAAATGTAATGAATAAAACTGAGTGGAGTTATAGGTGTCTGGAAGTGGGTTGGGCCCTACCAATCAATCAGCTATAACGAGCTGGTGTGTTTTCCATTTTTTTTTGACAACTGCTCTTACAGTTTTTGTAGGTACTCCTACTTGCAAACTGTTCTTTGTCTCCCATTGAAAAATTCAGGTGAAATGAAACTCAATGTTTGGCCTAATTATGTCTGTCTCATTTTTGTGAAAAAAGGCAGAAAAAGTAATGCTACTAAATAGTACTGTTCCTGCCAAACACTCAGGTGACTGTAGAATTTGTTCTGGAACTTTAGCCTTTGATAAAATCTTCAACTTTGTCAAGTACATTGTGAGGGGAAAAACTGATAAATTAAATCCATTTCTGACTCTTCTGTTATGTGCTTTGGTGCTTTACTATGAAGAGGCGACTGTTTTTACTGCTGAATACAAGATAACTACAAGTTTGCATTTTGTGGTGAACATTTTTAGTCATATGTAAATGATCATGAATAAAAGTTTAATTGGTTACACCTGCTGGCTCAAACACCTTCATTTCCAAGTTCTTTGAAGGCCTTGAAAGGGATGTCCTATTGGGGCACTTCTCAGAAGTGCACTTACAGTAGCTCCCATCAGCTTCATGTCAAGGACTAACTTTTATCCATGTTTGTCCATGGCTTTCCCTCTGAATGTGGTGAGACAGAGTTTAAAACTTCAAGCTTTATTGGTAGTTTTCTAGATAAACTTTAAAAAGAATATAACTCAGAGCGAGTATAATCACAAATCAAGTTTAATTTTTAAAACAACACTCAAGCCCATATATGTAGGCAAGGCAAAAAAAAAAAAAAAAGGGCAACTTTAGAAACTTTAGAAAGCTTAGCTTTTCCCCTCCAAGAATTTCAGACAGGTAAGTATGTCCACATCAGCAGATAGAGCAGTGCAATTAAAATGGATCTGTAATGTAAAACACTTGTGAAATGCTTTTTTCCCATGCTGTGTATGTTGGAATTTTAATATGACATAGCTCTATTTCAGTCCTGTATACTGGATATTTATGCAATTCCCTGGAGTAGCTATGGAAGCTCAGTCCTATCCAAAAGTATTCAAGCTGGCATGTGCAGGGAATTTCCACAATGTGAACCAGAAGCATAGTGAGTACAGATAAGGAGGCAGTGCTTCAATA
The DNA here is from genome assembly GCA_013401095.1 of Passerina amoena. Taxonomy (NCBI): domain Eukaryota; kingdom Metazoa; phylum Chordata; class Aves; order Passeriformes; family Cardinalidae; genus Passerina; species Passerina amoena. The sequence continues at coordinate 9,267 of WBNP01005036.1, forward strand.
ACTGATACAAGTAAGAATGCTAATGTGGATGTGCACTCCCCTCCAACGGTGTGGATACAAGTTGTTCCTCAGAGATACACATTCCTTTTGGGTTTTATAATATAAATGGAGATAGATCTAAACTAGAAAAATGACCAGGCTTATCTTCCTTTTTAATACTCTTCAGGTTAGAGCTGCTTTCCATAGAGGTGTCATATAGATGACTCTAGCTTTTGAGTATGAATAGAAGAGAAAATATATATGGGTGTGGTGAGGCATGAATGATTGTGCTATTGTAAAAGCACGTAAATTAAGAGTAGTCAATGTTTTTACAGTGTGACAGCAAAAAGAAAATAATTGACAGTCTGCTTACTTCTCAGAGCAAAATCCTTTATCCACAGATCCAATCTGAAAGTATTTGCTCTAATTATCTGATAATAAATACTATTTTTTTAAAGAAGCTGGCTTTAGTGATTGATGCTTTAAATCAGTTGTCTTATTGTCTACTTGTACAACCTTGTAATGTTTACACTGCCTTAAATTATTTGGGCATTGCATTTTTGTCCTTTATTTGCCTGTCCTCTGTTGTTCACAAGAATGCACAGTGGTGGGAGCTCCCCCTTAAATGGAGATGGCCTTGGCTGCTTCTTGGTGTCTGTGGAAAAAAGCCAGCACAGCTTGTTCACTTGCTCCTCTGAGATGACAAGGAAAAAACAGGGTGCTGTTCCTCTCTCTGGCTTTCTTGCTCCATCTCGCTGGTCTGATGCCTTCCCCTGGCCGTCGTGCTGCAGTCAGGATTCTGCAGAGTGCTAGAGGGAAGCTGGCCAAGGGAGTGAAAGCTAGGCAAATGGAAGCCGATGACAAATTTTCTTCAGAGACAAAAAAATGCAAAGGTGCTCTTTTTTATTTTCTGTATGCTTGACTACTGAGGGTAAATCTGTTGATAAATTCATGGATGTTTGAAACAAAACTGTTCCTGTATTTTCTGCAAGGCTGGCAGTGACTTAACTGAAACTCAGTGGGAGTGAATGAGCTATATCAGAGTGCACAAAACATACAGAATATTATTAACAGTATTACAGCATTTTTTCTTGACTATAGAAGAGTATTTCAGAATTGGCATAGAAGAAACAAGAAGCAGGAGGAAACTCATGCTCCTCTATGCTTAGCTCTAATGCCTGTCCACATCTATGGTGAAGCTAGTAACTGATAGATGACATATTTGAATTCCACTTTACTTTCATACTTCATTACATTCCTTCCTGTGATTTATTCATTATGTGTTGAAATATTTTGAGGTTTTAAGTAGGTGGGCAGACAAGCACATTAATTAATGAGAAAATGTTGGAACATTGGATCTTGGTAGATGATTAATGCTGGATTTTCTATTCTTTCTAAAAACTAGTTAGACTTGTTCTTAATCTTCTTATATGTAGGAGGGTGCATAAAGCAATCCTTGACGTCTTCTTTGCAAATTTTTTAGAAGTGGGGACATAAAATGTGACTTTCTAAAAGTGGGAACATGCAATGGTCCATATTGATTCCGCTAAAACAAAGCTCAGAATAAACACAATTGCACTGTAGTCTCAGGTGTAGGGAGTAGATTTTTACTTTTATCCTGTGTAGTATAATTCCTGTGCCTATACTTAAACAGTTTGCTGCACTTAGTCAGACACAGCCTAAATACTGCCCATGGCTGTCAGTTGTGCTTACTGAAAGTAGCATTGTCAGGCTAGAAGAATTATGCACCGGAAAGCCTCAGGGAAGGTTTTTTGGTGTTTCTGAACAGATCACCAGAGAACTCCTGCAGACCTCCAGAGACCAGGAACTGTGCCCAGTAGCACAACTACCACAGAAATTTTCACTTTTTCCACAGACCCTGGTGTAGATAAACCTGATTGATCCTGTTGCAGGGTGAGATCACTACTGTGTCTCTGGAGTCCCACCTGTTTAGGTCTTGGATAAAAACAGCCATGTATTGTTTGAAATTAATAGGTGTTTTACCTCTCAGCAGTGGGAGATGTGTTCTGGAAACTGCTTCAAGGTTTAGGAGGGCATGAATAGAGAGAAAAAGGTAAGCCAAGCAAGGGGTGTGCTTTCCTAGGTGACTTTTTTTCAAAAAGGAAACATCATTCTCTTGTCACAGATTTCTGAAGGCAGTTGATGCTTGTAGTATCACTCATCTTAACGTGGCTCGCAGAGATATCTATAAAAGATGGTAGGTGCTTAAGGGTAGACATGAAAGGAGAGTTTAACCTGCTGCTTTAGAAGCCTTAGAAGCAGGGTTCTAAGGTGAGCTGGTCCCTGAAAACAAAAAAAAACATATCCTTTCATTTGTAAACAAGTGGATTCACAGCTTGTATTTATTTGGATCCATTTTCAGAATAGTGCTGCAGTTGATAACATTCTCTGTATCAGTCTAAGGAGGACAAGCAATTCAGAAACACTCAAGGGAAGTTTGTCTTTGAGCAGTCACAGCTTCCAGGGTCAGAATGAGAAAACCTTGTTTTATTTTTAGATGATTCTGTAGAACTACTTTTTGACCCTGTGGAAGTCACAAAGACATTTGAGAATGCAGGTTATTATATAGTTTGTTGTCATGGTAAGATCTTCAGGCACGAGGATATGGAACAAGTTACTAGAGTAGAAGCTGGAGTGTGCAGACTTGGAGCTGTCTGCTCTCAGGCAGCTCTTGGTGGTGGGCTGCTCTTAGTCTTGGTTGCATGCAAGATAATTTATTGTACCTTAGCTGAAGGCAAGACAATCAAAGGCTTGAGAAGCTCAGCTTTTATTGGATGTGCCAGCCTGGGCAGACAAGATTATCCTGCCCTCAGATCCCAGGAGAGTCTTGATCTGGGATTGTGTCTCAGATCACATATAAACACACATCTAGGATCAGAGTCTTCAAAACAAATTATGCTTTTTCACTTAGTAAATTGGTGTCTTCAAATAAGTGTCAGCAGGTGAGGAAGAGCAGGAAGGGTGGCTGAAGAAAAGAGAAACAGCCTGTGAAACAAGGACTGTTGTCCACAATCTGCTTTCCGAGCTCTGTGCCCTAACTGCTGAGTGCAGAGATTTTTACTCTCTGCTATGAATCCAGCATTGTAGTTTCTACTGGGACAGATGGGCTGATTGCATATTTCTCCTGGTTCTTGGACAAGGTTTTACAGCCTGGGCAGACTCTGGCCTAGTTTAGAGTGAGTTTGGATATGTCTGCACCATTGCTGTGGGCGTAACCTCACTGGGCCTTGCTTCTGTTTGCATGAAGCATGAGACTGCAGTTCCAGACTTGTCACACACTTTCATGTGGGAACATTTCAGTTTGTTCTTGAAGTCAACACAAGCTCATTATGAATCCCTTAAAAATAGATGGCCTTCCTACTTCCAACTGCTGTTATGAAATTAGAAAAAAAACCAAACCAGCATTGAGTTAAAAAACCAAGTCACCAAACTACATTCCTTTTGTGCTTTAAAAATCCACATATTTTAAATCCATTGTTGCAGGGGCTTCACTTTTGTGTGTGAAAGAAAACCCTGGGCAAACAGATTCTGATTTTGTTTGGAATGCTCAGGAGTTCCAGTAATGTTGTTGAAAAGGGTGTCAGCACTGCAGCTTGCAAGCAAACAGACGAGTGTAAATTCCCTCATAAATACAAATTTGTACGTCTGTTAGATTGTCTTTTGTTTACTAAGTAAACTACCAGCACAATTAAAAATCGGAAGTATGGAATGAATCAAGACCACAAGCTTTGTCTTGGAGCTAAGCAGGGACTGAGCCCCGGCGTGTGAGCACTGTGAGGCACTGCAGCTGTGAGCTGTGCAGTGTTATTGCAAAGCAAGCCAAGGGACTGTGTGTCAGCATCTTATTTCTTCTGGCACACAACACTCTGGTAATTCTGGGAAATGTCTTCTGGGAAAACTTCCCTTACTACTCTCATTTTGAATCCACTATTAGAACATGAAGGCTAAATTTACTTTAATACTTGTTTTATTAACACAATGAAAAAGGACTTACAGATTTTGAAAATGTCATACAAATATGATTTCTATTATTCATTGGTCGTATCCTGGCTCAGATGTTAACTCTGGAGATCAGTGACTAGGAACATCATGAAGGAAACAGGATTTCCACAAAAATATATCCAAAATATATCATAATTATATTTTCTCTATTTTTAATTTAAAACTTCAAAGAAACTTTAAACTCAGGTAACAGTGTTCATCTTAGAGGGATCAACCCTATCTATGCAACCAAGTGCCATCAAAATGCTCTGAAAAAGAACAGTCTTCTTCCAGAAACGCTTTGCTTAGGTATATGTACTTTTAGCATCTTGTGGCATAAATCAGTCATGTGTAGGCCACAAGCAGTTGCTCTGGATATGACAAATTTTATCTCCTATGTGTATAACAAAATTAGCCTATCTTTGTCAATGTGTTACACCATAAGCAGCATAAACAGAAAATAGTATCAAACCAAGTTTTGTTTAGGTGGCTCAGATCTTATTGTGTATATATATATATATATATATATTTACACACACACTATATATACACCGTATACCCTGGTTATCATCCACCTCCCAGTTCCTCCATTTAATGAAATAGTGTGAGCCTTCTTATTACAACTTAATGTGCCCAAGTCAGAGTATATGCATTTTATATCTCTGCTCTAGTAATAAAAATTTCATGGGGTACATTCTGTGACTTTGCAAGGTGAGAAGGAAGGTTTGCCAACACTTCAAATACTGAGGTTTGCATCCAAAAGGTCCTCTAGTTTTTAATTATATTATGAGTTAACACGTCACCAGGCAGTTCAGCAATTAAAATTATGATAGCAAAATAGAAAAGTGCATGGGACACACCAGGGCTCTAAATTGCTGGCAATAGAAAAAAAATAAGGAAGATAAGTGCAATTTTAACAGTTTTTAATTGGTAAAATGAAAGTAAGTTTTGCTCCAGGCAATGGGCATTAAAGACAATGATCATGGATTTGAAAACTCCTAGAAAATCTTTTCAATAATTAGGAGTTCCTTTTCTTATGCCACTTCCTGAGTGTCCTCACTGGTGCTGATTTTCACTTGCAGAGGATCTCTGCAGTTACCTTTGGGCAGTGACAGTCTTCCTGTCTGATTCCTACCTTCCGTGTTGCTCCTGTACTGAGCTAAGCTGCCGTGCTGGGGCTGCTGCAGCCTCCTCAGACACCAGAGCACAATCTCATGCTGAGCATTTTGGCAGTGCTTTGTTGCATTGAGCAGGCTGATCCCTCTGAAATGGGCACCGTTGGCTCAGTTTAAAGATATATTGTACCAGGGAAGCTGCATTCACGAGATGCCTTGGGCTGGTAAAACAAGATCATCTTCACCCCCTTCTTCCATTAATACTCCAACCTTCTTGAAACCTAGTGCCAAGGTAGCTGCACTTCTTGGAGGCACAGACATGAAAGAGAGGCAGTATTTATTAGAAACACTTGAGCAAAGTAAACAGATTCACAGAGCTAAAGTCAGTCTTAAGGTTACTTAATGCCAAAGCCTAGCTGGATTATTGTTCTGTGCTCCTGAAATCTGGGTAATTGTTTATCTAGTTGCCTATATGGAGATATATGCAAACAATTGAAAAAGGCTCTCATTATAAATCAAATTCTCAGATTTAGCTGCTCATCTCTGGGTACTGAGAACTGAACAGTTCTTTTCTTTTTGAAGACTTCTGGTTACACTTTTACTTAAGAATGATTAGCTCTCTCCCACATTCTTTTGAGTCCTTAATGCCTTCTCCTGTGGAGCAAAACCTGTGTCTGGGTTTTGTAGCAGTGCCAAAATACAGTCAAAGAACGCAGCCCAAACATAGTGCTGTTCTGTTGCCAGAAAATGTGAGCAGTAAGGAACAAAAGGTTTTCTAAGAGGTTGAGCTGATTCATTAATTTTTTCCTTTGCATCTATACCATATGGGATTACATGGCTTTTGTGAGTTCTGCTGCAGTTTCTTCTTTCAAAGCTTTTCTGTCCCCAGCAGGGTGATGCAGAGCATGCCATGGGCAGGGGCAGCTGGGGGATCTGTGTAAACACCCCACTCAGTCCCACTTTCCTAGTTTTGCTGTGCCTTTAATGGAAAGTTAGACAGAGGCAGAAGGAAACTGCCTTTAGCAAATGCTAGTCCAAATGCTTCTTGACCATAAATTCAGGCTAACTCCTTCTGACCTTGCTGAAATAACAGGGCTCCGAGCCATGGAGGGGCTTGGTCTGTGTCCAGGGGAGGTTTTGGAAGATGCTTACATTCCTAGTGGATTTTGTTGTTTTTAAGTAGTCACGGTTCAGAGGAGGAAAAAGTGCTGCACACCCACCACGGAAGATTCATATAATGCATTGTGTGTTTTCACAACGCTTGCCAGCCCTGGTGTGTTGGCTGAAGGCATTCACTGACTCCTCTGTGGCCAGGGGTTTAAAAGCTGCAGCTGAAGGTTTTTAAACACACCTGGCTGTAGTGGGTTGGGTCACAGGGCTGTCTCTTGTGCGTCTGTAATTCTTCCCTTTCTGCTGGTATGGCTTTATTTGCAACACTCCTTCCACAGGCACCTCTGAAGGCTGCTAAGCTCTCAGAGCAAACAGTTCCCTGAGCGCTTTGAGGGGTTCTTTTGAAGATGAGCCAGGATCAGCCGTGTCACGCAAGGAGATGTTAATGAGGAGAAATTCAGTGACCTCAGAAGCAGGGCATCACCAAGTTGTGCTAAGGGACCGTAGGCTGGGATCCTTGCAGGAGTCTTGTGAAGTTGATTAACAGGCAGAAAGGTTTTCTGTGGGGATGAGAAATATAGTTATGTCAGGCTGTGGGATTAACTGCAGAGATATAATGAAACTAACATTTGGATTCACAGTAGTGTTGTCTTTTCTTCTGTAAAAAATTACTATTTACTAAAACATTTAATGATTAAAAAAAAAAAGTGGAAAAACCGCTTAAGATCTATTTTTTTTCAGTGTAATGATGGGTCAAAAAATGTTTTAATCTTAGAAAACTATTTTTAAACCTGTAGAGTATAAACAGAAAAGAATATAAGGTGATTGATCTCTTTTTAAGTAAGCATGGTCTTTACATTTGGTTTTGATTTATTTTTAAAAAGAGAAATAGTAAGAAATTTTTCCCTCCTACATGTTCAGTAAGTTTTTTAACTCAGTGTCTATGTGCTGAATGATTTTCATATAAACATAAGTGGAAAAGTCTTTGTTCTTGTTGTCTTTTCTATCTTTTGTCACCACAAAACTTGGATAAACCTCTTATCCTTTCTCTATCCCTGCACTAGTAGCAACAATCAATCTTTTTATGGTTACCCAGGCAGTTTAATTTATCTTTCCTGTCCTTCCCAGTTGCCCAAGCAGACCAATGATCTTTTGTTTACTTGAACTTTGTGTCCTTCTGGACTATGTGAAGGCAACAGGCTCGGGACAGAGTCCAAGGCAAAAGAGTTAAATTGACCCTGTTGCATGACAACCCCATTCAGAAGTTCACAGCTTAATTAACTATTTCTGTTGCCTAAGAGCCATTGTCAAGCTCCAGTATCCAAACTGGAAGGAAAAATGTTCAGAGTTATGTATTCCTTCAGACCGAAGCCAAGTTCAGAGACACCAGAGAGCAGGAAGCCCAAGGGAAAACTGAGACTGCTTTGGGGACAGTGAGCTGTTTTGAGGTCTCCATGGGAAGCCTCTCTCCATTTCCCTACCTGCTGGCCCAGCATCAGCCTTTACTAAGCTCCAAGCCTCCAGATTTAGGCAGGAGCAGCTGGGAAGCCGTGGGAGTGCTGATGGTACCAGTTAGACTCAGCTCCAGCCTACTGCTACTCACAGGTGTCTGCAAGCCTGAGCCCACAACCTGGCCACAGCTGGAATTTGGGATATACCAAGGCAACTGATAATTTAAAAAAGGTGGTGGTAGGTTAAGTTGTCAGCTGATGCCTGCAAAGGGTTGCTGAGCCTTGCCTCTGCACAAGATCACTGAACAGGGATCAATGCTTTTGTTGGAGTCGGGGATGCAAAAATGGAGCTACAGATGTAGAGGGATTACAGTGAATGACATTTAGCTCAGCCACACCTGACAGTCCTTTTGCAACCCAAGCTCTTCTGGAAAAACTCTCCAAACCTGAGCTATGAATCCAACCTTAAACCAAACTCTGACTCCAGCTTTAACCAAGAATTTAGCATTATAGTGTAACTGAAGTCTTATCAGACTAATAGAAAAGTTGTTATTCTGTAGGTTAATTTGTTTGTTTGTTTTTCAAAATTATTTATGGAAAGCCTCAGTAATAATAGTACAGTCAAAACTATTATGCACACATGGTGTAGGCTCTTCCCCTTTCCTCTGGTGTCCCACTCACTCTGCCACTGTTCCTCTGGGCCAATGGCTTCAGCCTGGGGGGAGCGGGTATGGCCAGGCAACAGCATTCAGAATTCTTCAATGGGATAAGTATGGTGAGGGTGGTGGTGGTTTCTTCCTCCTCCTCCTCCTCTAGGTTCCACTTAAGGTCATACTCATATTTCCCAACACCTTTTTTGCTCTTTTTCTTCCTTCATTGTTCTGAAGTTTGATGTTACATCTGAATTTACTATATAAGGTACATTTTAGCTATGTTAGAGACTTGTTATTTTATTTTTTCCCCCCTCTTTTTTTTTTTTTTTTTAATTTTCATTACTCCTAAGATGGATTTTGTTCAGCTTCCAGGTCAGCACCTGTGTTGTTCACCACTGGTGTGCTGGCTATAGCCCTGCAGTGCTCAGCATCAGCCCATACCCTGTCTCCAACATCCTCTGCCTATACTCCTCTACAGCAATTCTTAGGATCCCACCTTTACAGCCTCTTCTCTCATACCAGGCCTGCGCTGCATCATTCTGCAAAGATTGTAAAAGTTTCACTCTCCACACAAGAGCTGCATGTTGCTCCTCTCTGTGTAAAAGCCATGGTTATACCCTTGGAAGGCAAGCAATGCAAGGTCACTGCACCTACTTGGTCATTAGAAAAATGGCTGTAAAAGCAACAAACCAAACCAAGTAAAAGGAAAGCCTGGTGCAGGTCTAGGCAAATTCAGGCAAAGCAAAACTTCCATCCCAAAGTTCTACAGAGCCAAAGCAAAACCTTGTGTCCTGTTACCTGCAGGAGCTGTGCTGGCTAAGGGGCTGCACCCTGCAGGGTGTGCTGGACAATACATTTTTTAAACCTGGGTACTTCTGCTGTCCTGAAAAATTATCCCAAACCTAATCCTGGTCTAGGCATCCTGTGTAGCCTTAAGTGCTGAAATATTTTGATACTAATTACAGGGAGCAGGCCACAGTTCAGCCCAGTGAACCCTGGCCAGCTCAGGCACTTCCTGCACTGGGCTTTGCAGGGCCTGATACCCAGCTTAAGCCCATGGCTCCACATGCACGTGTTCTCAGGTTCTTCCTGGAGCTCCACCATTCTCTTGGGATGAGCCCCTGAGCCAGCAAACCATTCCCCATGGGATGGTTGGTGTGGGAGCCCTGGCAAGAGAGCGAGTCCAGGCTTGTCCAGAGACCCCCGTAGGCGCCAGCCTGCTGGGCAGCCCCCGGTGCCTTTTCAACATCCTCGAGTTATGGCTCTGTCAGCTCATCCCTTGTGCTGTCCTTGGCACTGGGGCAGTGCTCTCCCACCGTGCTGGAGGCCCTGCCTGAAGGCAGACCTTCTCTGGAGCCTCAGGTCCGTACTTAAAGTCCCAACCCTTTTGGCTCTCCTCTGTCAGGAGCCACCAAATCATGGTGTCCTCAAAGAGAGGCAGAGAGGGCTGGAGCTGTTTTGAAAAATGTTGCCCTCTGTCAGAGGTAGCAAGATGAATTTTGCTCTGGCAATATCAGATAATGCTATTTTCTCTGTTCTGGCTTGAGTTCAGCATGGGTCACGTGCCAGCATCCCCTTGCCATGTCAACTTTGTAAAGAAGCATGAGACCCTTTCTGGGTTTGATGACCAAGTTTTTGCAGACAGAAAATTTTAATATGGTTGGGCAAGAGGGAAAAAATCATTAATTTCATAACAATCTTAGCTATTGTTTCAGTAACTTGTATTCTTAACTTTATCCCATTTCATTTCTTGATCAACCCAATTTCTAAGTGGGGGATATTTTGGTGAGACTATGACTGATGCTGCATTTTGTGGTTTTAGGTTTAGGAAGCTAGAGACTGAGCACAGGACAAATGCTTTGGTGGGTGATATCTGAATTCTGATGTCCCAAGAGGAAAATGGAATGCAAACAGCTTGAGGACAGTATGGCACAGACTGAGCTTAGGCTAGGGTTAGGTTCAGATGAAGGGCTGCCTTTATTCAGGTAAATAAGAAATGAGGCCTTGTTAAAGGATGGATTTAGGATCAGGCTTCAGCGTAGTGATGTGTTGATGTGCTGATATTCTGCCTGGAAGGCAGGACAAGAGAAGCTGATTGCAATTCCAGTCCACAAGAGGCCCAGGCTAGAAGAGAGAAGCCAGCAGGGGTTACAGGAGTGACTTCCCTGGCTTGTGGTCATCTCATCATGAAGCTGTCTCACTTGAGCACTGCTCCATGGAGTGAGCATGGAGTGAGCATTCCATGGGGTGCTGTGTCAGAGGGCAGTGGCCTCCTTGGATATGCTCATTCTCTGCAGGAAGTCTGGCTGCTGCTGGGGGTGCAGTGCCACCCACACCCCTTGAGATGAACAGAGCTGCCTGGACCAGGTCTGTGCAGTGGGGGCCTGGGCCTTGATCTTTTATTTCCTGCTGCTGATGTGCTGTTGCTGAGGGTATTAGAAGCCAGACAAAAGTATTACCCAATGTCCAAAACTAAGGGTCCTAAAACCCATGCCTAAGTGCTGCCTCTAAGTATCCACAAAAAACCTTTCCCATCTGACTTCAGTTTTCTGAATGGCTGCAGTAGCATCTATATGTGTTTCCAGAGAATTCCCAGGAATTAACCAGGCTGAGCAGATTGACACCTGGGTTATAGGAACCATAAAATAGATGTTCTTCTGTGCAAAGTCCCTGAGGGCATGATCTAGAATAGCCTTGGTATAAACTTGGCTGAACTTGGTATAAACTTGGCTGAACTTTTCTTCTAAGAGATGAGAGGCAGGTAAAGGGAGGAGAAATCTGAGGAAATCCCTCATTTGGGGAAAAAATTCTCTAAAGCATACTGCTGATCCTACTAGCTCTGAAAGACAGGGACTGGTGGATTTAGCCCCATTCTGCTGGAGGTGTCAGCTTTGTGCCAGGTTGGTATATAGCCCAGTTTACTAATCAGCACAATAATACAAGCCCATCTTCATATATGAGAATTTTGCTGTGGCCATGACTGTGATGGATGAAGAACAGAGACAGGACAATGTCTCCATGGGCTCAGCAATCTTCACTGGTGAACAGAAAGACATTTAGCAGGATAAAGAACATCTGAAATTACTCTGACATAAGTTACACCAACCTTTGTTTTCCAGTCTCATCCTATATTTTACTTGATCCCACCTATCTGAAAAAAATAACATAACTATTCAATATTTTGTGTGTTCAAAACATTGTCTGTGCTAGCTTTTTCTCAAAACAATTATAGTTTTATGTAATTATATTTTTTAATGTAAAGTATCAACATTTTGCATAGCTTTCCAAAATAGATGTGGAACTGATCAAATGTCATATTTTGAAACTTACCTTGAAACAAACATATATTTTCACCAATTGATTTTATTATTTTGCTTCCTGATAACTCTGAGGTGGTGAAAAAGACTTTTTTGCCCAGGTAATTTATTTAAAAGGCTAACTAATTACTTTTATTGCTCTCTGAAAAGGTTCATCATTGAAAAAGTGCAAAAGAGTTCAGTCCTGCCAATAAAACTTTGGACTGTTTGATTGCCAGGATCTATTAATCAGTAAAAGAAGTGTTTTAGCATCTGTGGGTGAGAAGGAACCTAAAAGAAAACGTCTTGACACAATTTTAAGTTTAACCCTTAAATTGCCTACAATGTAATCAATTTTTTCTCCTAAGGGGTAAAATACCTGTGATTTTTGTGATACTAGGGGGAGAGTAAAACACTGGAATTGAAAAAGCAAAATTAATGATCAGAGCAGTAGGTCATAATTGAAGCCCAGGTCTGGGTCTAGTGAATGGAATGAAGTGTTTATGCTTTTACATGATCCCTTCCACTAGTGTCCTTAATTTATTTTGCAGATAAACCCCAAAAGGTTAAGTCCTTGAGCTGTCTTTGCTCTAGATCTAAGCCACTTGTTTGTTATGGAAAGAGCATATATCTCCATCCTTGGAGATAATCAGAACTTGACTAGACATGACCCTGAGCGATCCGATCTAATTTTAACATTGACTCTAACTTCAAGGTTGGCCCTGCTTTGAGCAGGATCAGACCAGATGAGATCAGGAGGATCCTTGTGACTGAGGTTTCTCTATGAGTTTGTGTACATGTGTATGCAAACAATACTGAAAGAGCTTATTCCTTGGCTCCAGGCTAAGGATTTAAGTTTCATACCTAAAGCGTCACTGTGAAATTTGTCATAGGGCACTTTGGCTAAATCAGTGAGTGGAGAAAATTATTTATCTTGCTATTACAGAGCATTTAAATTTTAAATTCTGAATTCAATTCTAAAGCATTGAAAGCAATTACATTGGATACACTGCAGCCAACCCATGTGAATAAAGGGCTACTGTTCTAAGATTTCTGCAAGTTAAATTCCTTTTTCCCAAGATACTTATTTTTTGGAGAGAAAAATCAAGAAACAGTCCTGAATTCTTTTTTTTTTTTATTTCTCACTCCAAAACAGGTAAATTTAGAAGTCCTTCTTGCCTGCACAGCAAAAAGTGACCCACAGCAACAAGACAGAGGTGGTGGCCTAAGACAGTGGGGAGGCAGATTGTTGGTGTCTCCACCAGTGTGACTTCATCAACTGTTGCTGGTTACCTGATTACAATCTCCCTATTTTTTTTATTTTCCTCCCTCTTTTCCTGTTCTCATTTCTCTTGTTCCTCTCTCTGCTAGCTGCTTTTATCTAGGAATAGAACCTAAAACCCATCTAAGCCATTTTTAAATGGCCATAATATGTGTGCTGAAGTATTTGTTCATAGGAGATGAAACACCATTAGGAGACAAAGCCCCCTAGGAGACATAATGTATTACTGCATGTTGGTTTTTCAACATGCAAACACAGAGCTCCTGGGTTTTTTTCTGTTCCAAAACTCCAGTATTTTGGAACAGAATAAGGAACTTCGGAAGTTGGATGGATTTTGACAGCTGTTAGAAACTAGAATTACAGCAAGTGTTTCTTCAGTCTGATCTCTGAGGGTTTAATGAGGCTTAGGTTCAGGCAGTCATCTGTGAAGCCTGAAAATTTTGCAATCTAATCCTCAACTGCATTCAAAGAAAGTTGTGTAAGGAGATGAAAATGACTTTGCAGTGGGTTAAAGGAACAATATAATTGGGAAATTATATAGAAGCCTGATCAGAACTTAGGGTGATCCCAGTATGAGTCAATGTAACCCTGTGTCAATCCAAAGATTTATTTCATCTTTCAGCATCCGTGAGTAGGATGCCAGAGCAGCAAAGTAGTTACTGGTGTGTAGTACTGTAACAGAGAGGAAAGCAAAGCAAAACAAAAGCCCTGAAAGCATGGGTGGAAAAGTAAGGATTTGTCTATCAAGAAATCACTCAGAAATCTATTATTTCTTTCATTCATAGCATCAAGTTCAGGATTTGAAATATCTTGATAATTTGATTAAATATTTTAAGATTAAGGAACATAGAACTATTTAAAAAGGGGAAAAAAGTAAGAATTGATTTGTGGCAACTCTCCCATTAAAAATGAGTATTTGACTGAATACTTAATTAATGCCAGATACATATGCAATACTTATTTCTGTAGTGCTTCACCTCAGTAAGTCACTGTAAAAACAGTGTAAATGGTGGTTTTGGAGACAGAAGTCAAAATTATCTTGAAATTAAACATTTACACAAGAAATTCTCTCACTGACTCACTTTGACTTGCATCAAATTAAGTCAAAGGTAAAATGTACTATAAATCCCAAAGAGACAGCACTGAAAATCAGGTTTGCTCCCTTGTTAGCATTTCTCTTTCCCTTCTGTCTTTGTCATAGGAATGTAGATCACCCTCAGGGATGTGAGGGCTGGAACAGGGCCTGGGGCAGGTGCTGACTTTTGCATCCCAGCTGAAACCTGTTGTACATTTTGCAACTCTAGAGAACAGTGTGCCTACCAGCACTGCTGAGAAGAGCGCTGTAATGATTTCCCTCTAGTGATGAAATATGTCAACTACAGATTATTCTGCATATCTAAAGTGCTGGCACAGTACAAGTAGTTGTTTCTTCATTCTTTGGAACAGACACTTTGGGAGGGGAAGAAAAGAGAAGCTTATTGTTGTCTGGAACTCTATGAAGTCAAAGTGAAAATAACAGCACTCTTTACCATGAAAAAAAATCCCAGCAATCGAACAAACCAAACCAAACTAACCAATCAAGCAAAAAAAAAAAAAAACCAAACAACAAAACAACAAACCCAAACCAGCCAAACAAAACAAAACAAAAACAAAGCCAGAAAAAAACCCAATCCAAAACAAATCCACACATCAACCATCAAAAAATCTACCCTCAAAGTAACTCTTTAAAATCAGAAACAGTTTTGCATTAAATACACCTCTACATTTAGTTGGGTATTCTGGATAGAAAATGGCTATCTCTTAAACTGAGTATCATAGCTAGGCACAAAATGCCTTAACCAACCTTTTACTATTTTTTTAAGAACTGCCACTTTTGGCATCAGAATTCTGTATTATTCCCCCTGAATAATTATGAAATTATGGACTATTGTCAAATGAATTTGGCAGTGGGAAAAAAGGTTTTGGAATACTAAGTTTGACACTATTTGTAAAAACAACTAGATAGCTACAAAGGAAAATTCATTAAAGAATGCCCTGAAGAGCATCAGAGCACTAGTAGAGTCTGTGTGGACACAGAATGCCTGTGGGAGGCTGGCATGGAGAGAACCCAGCCACAATTTCACTGGTGCTGCTCACACCAGATTAGACAGCAGCTAATTTACACCCAGCTCAAGGTGATTTTCTTGGCCACAAAAAGGTGTGAGCAGAGGGGAACAAGGTTAGAATTAAAAAATGCTGAGAAATTTGAGGTAGGGATCACAGTGATAAAAGTGGTACAGTTGGGCAGGAGTCACTATGTATTGTCACTGCACAGGGGAGGATCAGAGGACATTTGGGGACTGCAGGTCCAACTGTGCTGCAGTGACATCCCAAGGATATGAAGCAGTGGAAAAGCCTGCATGGGTGGTTGGAGCTAAAACAGCCAAAGGTCTTCAGGTTAGGCAATTTATTTTTACATGTAATTTTCCCTGGCCTTGATGTAGGACCTAGACTCTCTGACCTCTTTAGTTCTTTTACTGCCTTATGGCTGCACAAATTATATTTCCTGGGGTTAAATGACAAAGTTTGCTGCCTGAGGATGAGGTGATGCCATTGGGATCACAGAGTTTTTCATGTAAACAGTCAATCAAAAATAAAATGTTAGCAAAAGGGGCCTCTCTAGTCCTGGTTAATCTGACAAATGCAGAGAACTGGGTGATTACATTATTTGCTAATTAATTTGGTAATAAAATTTTCAATGAGTTAAGTTTTGAATTGGTCACAATTTATTAAAGTTGAAACACTGGATAGACAGTCTGGTTTGCATAAATGACTCATATCCTGGTTAAAACCACTTTCTTACATGTTACCCTTAGTTTTGCAGGAAAGGCTTGATGCAAAGTGCTGAAGTGAGGTGAACTTTGGCAAGTTTTTGGTTGATCCTGACTTGTATGGTCACTTACATCTGACAACCCCTGCCCTGTGTCTGTGTCCATCAGATGACCTAAGATATGGGGACAAGGAGGGGCAGAAAGGATAAGATGCTTTCAAATAGTCATTGGGGACTGTGGTGTTTGTGAGGGTCCCCAGGACGAGGGAAGAGATGAGAATCTGACTCCTTGTTGTCAGAAGGCTGATTTATTATTCTATTCTATTCTATTCTATTCTATTCTATTCTATTCTATTCTATTCTATTCTATTCTATTCTATTCTATTCTATTCTATTCTAAAACTATACTAAAGAAAGAGAAAGGATACATCAGAAGGCTTAACAAGAATGAATAATAAAAACTTGTGACTGACTCAGAGAGTCTGACACAGCTGGCTGTGATTGGTCATTAAGTTAAAACATTTCCCATGTAACGAATCAAACATTCACCGGTTGGTAAACAATGTCCAAACCACATTCCAAAGCAGCAAACACAGGAGCAGCAATCAGATAATTATTGTTTTCATTCCTCTCTGAGGCTTCTCAGCTTCCCAGGAGAAAATCCTGGGCAAAGAGGATTTTTCAGAAAATATCATGGTGACAGGGGACATGCCAAACACAGTTTTGGAGGGTTGCATTGCCATATTCTGCAGTTTTGGTAGGGAGGTTCATGCTCTTGTGTCCAGCTTCTTGGAGGAGGGAAGCACCCCACTGCCTCCAGCCATCTGGGCTGTGGATGCATGGATGAAATTTGGCGTGTGTGAGATGACCCAGTACAGTTTAGGCATCCCGGTACTGATGATCCCCAGTCTTTCAAGATTCAACTGGACAAAGCCAGCAGCAGCTAAGTCTGACCTCAGGGCTGTGGGCAGGAGGTTGGGCTGAGACCTCCTGAATGGTGCTATGAGCTTGTGGCCAAGCGCTGGGCTGCTCTGCAACTACCTCCAGGTAGCATAGTTTCTATCCTTCTTATCTTCCATACCTATCTCTTATCTTTTGTTTTTGCTTTCCTGATCACCTTTTTAACTTCCCTCTTATAGCCCTTTCCCCATCTCCCCCTACCTCCACTCAGATAAACAGCCTGCCCTGAATCACTTTTTCCTCACTGCTCCCAGTTTTCTGCATCTCACCTCAACTTTGCTATTGGCGACATCCTCAGCCTTGGAGGGCATTACCAAAGTGGATCCCCAGGTCCTGGGAGGTACAATGTGCCCAAAAGTCCCAGCACAACCTTCAGCTGTCACGTCTTTCCCTTGCTCACACACCTTCCCCTCAGTCCCCTGCGAAACCCAGTTTCTCCACTGTCATCTGTCAGCACCAGCAACTTCCCCATGTCCTGCTGAGAGAGATGGCACCAGCTCAGGCCAGCTGTCTACCTGCAGCCATTAGAAATCATCTCATTTCTTCCCTCCAGCTTACTCCTGAAGTCATCTGCCTCTTCCTCTGCCCCTATCTTCCTCCCCACATATTTTACTCTTTTTTATTTAATGTGGTTTTCTTCACAGAATATTCAGCATGCGCAGAAAGACAGTGTTAACAAATATTTTAAAATATGGAGGAAGGAAGGACATTATAGTTGCCAGATACTCTGCATAGCCTGTGTACTGTGGTCATCACAATTGGAAGAAACACCCACCATCCTGTTAATTTTAAATTTTAGTCTCAGTGGTCATGAGAGATCTATGTTAACACGTAACACTCACAGCAAAAATGTCTCCCAAAGCTGGAAGGCTGCAGAATCTGAAAAATAATCAGCATCACTTTAGCAAGACCTGCAAGTCACTAAATATTTGAACAAGTTTCTCTGAGAATTTTAATTATATTTAAAAAGCAATTCTTCTTTTGCACATGACAACAAGAATGGTATCTTCTGTTCCAATAAATTTGTATCTAGGCTATATTTGAAATCAATTATGCATATTTTAGAAATTAAAATAAATTATTTCTTTGTTTTAGAGTTGTTAGCATCACAATACTGATGTAAAATAACCCACCTATAATTAGATCTTTTACCTTCCCTCTAATGAGATCACATCTCTAAATGTTAATTTTGGATATATTGCCAATACAAAACTTAAGTGCACCTCACATTTTTTCAACAGCACATTAACTATGTATTTTCTCAGTTTTACTTGAAGTGACTGGGGATGTTTGTCTTAAAAATCCCTACTGTAGGCAAGACTCATAAACTAAGGTGCTCACAACAAATTATTTTTTTTACTGCAAGTGCACTTGGGACAAGAATCGATGCTATTTGTAATCAGGAAGCCAGTCAGAAACACTCAAGCCACTTCACATTTTTCAGTATAGTTTAAATGGCTTAATAAAAAGTAGGATATAATTGCTGGTGCTGAAAAATGGAAACCTTTTCTCCTGTGGGAACTTAATTAATGAAGATTAAAAAAAAAAAAGAAAAAAAAAACCAACAAAACCCCCCTAATTTGACAGCTCTCTGGCAGGCTTTGCAGAGCTGGCTGTGTAAGAACTGACTGACCTGCAGTAAACTCAGCAGATCTAAAACACATCTGAGAGATGGAATAGGTACCAAGCTTCATTCTCACACTTGCTTAAAACCTATCTGTTCAAACTTACATCTTCCAGTACATATAAACCCTCATTTAAGAAAATAAAAAGAATTTAAGTGGATTTTGGCCAAATTAACATTTTTTACTGAATGGTACCCAAAATACCTATTTTGGTATTTTGTAGTTACCTTTCTGTAACTACATCTATGCAATGCTGCATGATTTCAGTCTCTTTAAGGTAAGAATTGTTCTCCTATAGACATTTTGACTTAAGGCTCCTTAAACCAGGAAAGTTGGATCAACTCCTAAGTATTTTACAGCTTTACATTTCAGCAGCAAGATGTCAAAGCAGCTTTGCTTGGCACATTGATTAACTCCTGTGTCAGGGAACAAGAACAGACCACAAAGGCTTTAGATAAATACAAGAAGAAAGCTGTTAAATGTGTTCAGTGGATGTTTATTTACCTGTGCCAGAGTACTACAAGACAAGGCATACACAACTGTAAAAATCAGCAGCTCCAACAGATGAGTGGCGTGTCACTGCATGTCACGCTACTCAGGAATCAGAGATGTTTTGGGAGACAGTGAACACATCACGTGTGTTTTGGAGGAGAGTCTAAAACACTACCATGCTGAAATTTCCCAAAAGCATTAATCATCAGCTAAGGTTTAGGATCCAAAGTGCTTCTCATCGAAGCTCATTCCTGCTAATTAAGCTGAGAAAGTGAGCAGAATCCATGAGGCAAGCACCTAATGCTCTTATGGCAAAAGAAAGGGGCTATTAATTTTCTGCTAGTAATACACAAAGGAATGCTCCAAACTATCAAATCAATCATCTAAAAAAAGAGGCCAGCAATTCTTCTTTGGGATTTATTCTCTTCTGAAACTGTCATCCCAGGCCTTGGCAGGAGCACAGAGTGAACTAGGACAAGCCATCACCTCCCAGGGACACGGATGAGAAAAATACCATCAAACTTTCTTTGCAGCATGGCAGAAGATACTGCAGCAGTTCAGTCACACAAATGGCCCCTTTATAAGCTACTGATCAATATGAGCTAATGGCAATTTTGGGAGAGTGTTTCCTCTAAGACCCAGGGGGAAAACAGTCTGTAAGAGCAGATGAAGAATGTTTAAAGTAACAGAAATAAAAATACATGTAGGGTTTTGTAGAAAGAATGAGTTGCTAATGAGTTGCTTAATACTTGTACCTCATTTTCATACACATAAAGCATTTCTGTGAACATTTTTTACCATATCAGAAGTTGATATCCTAGATGAAATCAAGGCAAGCAGTGAGGTTGCTGACATTTGCAGAAGACAGATTCTGATGTCTGTTCCACACTGTGTATGTCCTAGAGAAGGTACAGAACAGCACTGTTGTTGTGCAGTTCCCTTCAGGTTTCTGCAGGAAATCTCTCTTGCAGCCTTGGAAAATACTTATTTTACAACATTGCTGTGGCCACTGATTAGTTTTAAATTAGTAGAATTTAAAAGCAAGATGTTCTTTCCCTATTAAACATAACAGTTAATAATATGGTACGTGATGACAAATTTTGTAAGGGTAATTTTGGGTGAAAGATAATTCGCCTTCATTCAGAGGTTGTTTAACAACTTTCCTTCTGATGATAAAAAATATTTATATTGATATATAAAATATATATCAAGGGTGTTTCTTTCTTTGTCCTTGTTTATTAGTTCCTTCAGGAAAAAAGATGATCCTGTTTTACATCTCTGGAAAATCCCTAGCTGTTGTTTATAAACAATCTGCAAATATTTCACTTTCAACACACTTCCCTTTCATTTATTTTCATTTACCATTTGTTTGGTATTGGCAGTGGTGGCTGTGGGTGTGGGATGTGTTAGCTTCAGATTACTTTCATAAGAGTAGTCTGTCTCTCCCATGTCTTCTCAGGTCCAGAAGCAGTTTGCAATATCAGGATACAGTGGAAGCTGAAAGGGTGGGTGTACACGCACTGGCTTTCCATAACAAACCTTCTGTCATGCAAACACAGCAAAAGGTCTCTGGGTTTAAAATTCTTGGCAACCTGTGCAGCTAAATACACACTGAGAACAGATGCTCAGGAGAGACTGAGTAATTGCTGTGGCTGGTGCCTGCAGAGCAGAGAAGTGGGGTATGGAGATGAGTATGATAACCTGATGTGTGCGTGGGCAAGTCCCACACATTTCCAGATTTTGTTGTGGGGCTACGCATCCCGGTGAGTGCACAGATGTGTTGGGGAGCTTTGCATATGTTTCTCTGACACAGTTCTGTTGTGCTGGCCTTGTGCTGTCCTGTGGGTGCTTTCCCTACAAATATGAGTTTAGCAAATGGAGGTCTAGGCACTGAGGTCAAAGGCAGTATGAACAAGAGAGCAAAAGTCAGCAATGAAACTATGACAGGGTGCAGCAATGGCGATTTGAATCACAGGCATTCAGGTAGTCTGGCCTATGAATTTAGGAAACATTGTAGGTTGTCCTCCCTGCACTGTGCAAAAGTGACAGGTCCCATACAGGGTCAGCATGGGCTTTTGGGCAAAGCTGAAGGAAAGCTGTTGAGCACAGTTTCTGTGGGTGCTGATGACTTAAACTGAAGTAAATTATTTTTTTTAACAGAGCTTTTGTCTATACAGTATGAAGTGTTTGTGGGCTGAGGGAGCATGATATCTGGCCTGGGCCAGAACATACTGCTTCAAATGTCTCAGCTATTGCAGATACCTCCCCAGTACTATGCTGTAAAGATATATCCTTAGTTTTTCATGCTGCCACAATAATCCTGGAAGGATATGCCTTCAGCACATATGTGTCTTTTGCTCTTTCTAACCTCCATTTGAGTGTACAGAAGTGGGGCTGACTAGTTTCAGTACCTGTTTGCTGCAACCTTCTGCATGAGCATGTTTCAGTGAAACACCACTTTACATATGCTAAACACTCTGCTTCTGTGCTCTAGTAGCAAAGCTAAGCAATTCTTACAAGTGTTTAATCATAGAGGGGTAGGGTATTCCCAGGTACTACTTTGGAAAATAGACATTACACATCAGCCACAATTGTAAATAAAATATTGAAATGTATGGTATAAAACTAATTAGATGTCTGTTCAGTAATTGGTAGTGTAGAGTTTTCATTTATTACAACTGCCAAGTGGAAGATGAAGTAAAAAAGTTAATCTGAGTGAGCCCCTTAGTAATGAACCCCATTACAATATTGTTTTTTATAATGCTGTCACCTAATAAGCTTCAATCTCTGTGTACTTATACAATGCCTATCAAGACACTCAGATGGTGAGAGGAGATTGAATTTAATCTTTTTCTGGTGGCCCCCAAGGATCCTGGAGCCAGCAGGAGACCAGCAGCAGGAGACCAAACACTTCACTTTTCTGCACTCTCCCCTTTCCCTCTGCCTTGCAGAGGTACACAGCATCACAGATAAGGGCAAGTGACTGCTGGCTGCGTGGCTTTCTTGTGGAAACCAATAGCAGTTAAAGTTGTGCGTGTAAAAAATAATTGTGTTGGTGAAAATACTCCAGTTTTAGTAAAGTATTTACTAATTGAAAAGATGGATGACTGTATTTCAGGAATTTAGCAGGGGACTGTACAAGAGCTAAAAGCTACTGTGATTTCCTTTAATAGTCCTAACATTTTCTCCTGACTGGCTAAGAATTGCATTAAGAACTATTGCATAGCTTCTATATTCAGTATATGGTCATTTAAACTAGTATACGCTTTCTTTTGAATTTTGTGATGATACACTTAAATATTTTGCAGCTACACTAGAAAAAAGGCGAGTGTCTTGAGCTAATAGGCTACTTCTGCTTTACTGGAACAGCAGAGAAAGATTAAAAGTTGTTAACTCTCAATAGTTATTATGGTTTCATGTGTATGTTCTTTATGGTTATTGTGCAATGTAACACAATTTTATTATTATGCTTCCAGTACACAACATGTACTGCACAGCCAATGTAGCTATCGTAAATTCCTCTGTGTTATTCAGGATCAGTGCCTGCAGGCTGACTTGTCAGGATGAATTACAGGGAAGTCAGCATTTAAATATCTGGGAACATCCATCCAATCAGCAATAGCTCAGTTAATTCAGTAGGATTTTTGGCATGACCTACTGATTCTGTGGAAATACCCATAGGCTCTGAAGGACATTTTTTTCAGTTCTCAGAAACCATGAGGCATATCCAACCCAACAGCTCATTCCTCTGCCTGCTGTAGCCACTTCATTGCTATGTTAATCTAACAAAAATTTGTGTTGAATCTCTTTCCTGCTCACACACAAAGATTTTGAGTTATTTGGCTTCAGCCAGAGTTAATATTATCCTCTTAGGGGCTATGTGAATTTGGTATGAGTCATAGCTGGTTGGCATATGGAACTGGAAAAAAATCACTAGAAATCTAGCCAAATTTGCTGGTTATCAGGGAAAGTTGGTAAACTTGTGAGCATTGTTTGGAAGTTATTCTTCCCATTTTATAGTATGTCACTGAAGCTATGCAAAAAGTGATGCATGATGTACACAAAAGCACTATGAAAACTTATACCTGCTCTTTGTAAAGATCAGCTGAACAACTTAGGTTATGAATAGAGAAAAAAAATGATATTGTTCAGGGAAAAACCAAAGAAACTGCATTTCTTGCTACTTTTCATCTATTTTTCATTCAGGGTAAAATATCTGTCATTGCAACACTGCAACAATGTAGTGGGAAGCATTAGAGAACCACAAAACAGTTTTGAAGCAAAGTCATAATTCACAGGACTGATTTTTATGTGGTGATCAATCCCCCTCAAAATGGAGCATCAGCAGATCTGAGGCAGCAGACATCACTGTGTAGGGTTGTTATGATCCCTTCTGCTGTCATTAAACCCAAGCTTTCTTCTGAATGTTATAAATTCTAAAGAAACAACCAAAGGGAAGAGACTCTCCCATTTCCAGTGAACTGAGCTTAGATTTTCTGTACTTCTATCTGAAGTAAGAAAGCTTGCTTTACTTTTTTTAGGAATTGATATACAATTTTCCAGTGTCCTCCAAGACATACATGTTTCATGGCCAACACATGTGACTAGGAGCTCTTAGTGGAACCACAACAATGAAGATTAAACAATTAAACTATACTTTCAGCTGTAAATAAGTCCTCATCTTATCTACCAAGAGTTCTGACAGAAAAAAGAAAGACTTAAAGTATCTAATCTCGTTTTCCTCCTTTATTTTCTTGTCTACTCCTTGAGTTTGATTAGAAACAGGTAATAAAATTTTCTTTCCCTTTAGTTTACAGGCTTTTACTTGCAGTGCTACTTTTTTTTAAACAGATGCATATAAATCTTCAATTTCTAGAGTCAAGTGATTTATCCAAGATTCTCAGTTTATGAGTTTGTAGGCTTTGTGACTGTGATGAAAATCAGAGCATGTTGGTATGTAATTCAAAGCCTAAATAGATCAATAAGGAAAAGGATTAAAAATGTTTTTCAAGAGCCTTAAGCCATGATTAGTGAATAGGCAGTGTTTGGTTGTGATACAACAACAAAACAACAACCACTTCATAAAAGATGTGCCTGATAAAGCTCCATTTTCCTAAAAGTATAATGTTTTTTCAAAGTCTTAAATTCTGGGTTGTAAAATCTAGAAATGTCCCTTGAAATGTAACATTTATTCCTTACGAAGAATCTTCCTTGTTGGAGTTTTCATTGAAAACACTGCAGACAAGAAGGGTTCTTATATGCATCATGTCTCAAAGAGTCATCAGGGACCCAAAGAAGACAGAAAGACATATAGGGACACAAGGATTTTTGGAATAGGTAATGTTGGACCTAAGAATTCTACTAACACTTTCAAAGCCTCAGGAGAGCAGATAATGAGAGATCCATTTATATTTATTAAAAAGGTTACTGAAATACTGGTCTTCTAGAGTAGATAGAAAATAGAAACGTTTAGAAGTTTCATATTTCACAGTTCTTCACTAAGTTCTGAAGTGCTAATCAGAGGTGATAACTTTAAAAATAATAATGTAAATATTAATAATTTTAATAGCTGCTAAGAATATTATTTACAGAAGCCTGAAAATAAGTTTCACAGGCCATGGAAGTTCAGGTAGTAGCAGAAAGACAAATAGTTGTATCACTGAGACAATCGAATGAACATATATTTTTACATATGAGTGAGCACATCAGGTGCTGAGTATTGCCACTGGTTACCCAGGCAGGGAAGGCTGGCTCTTACCAGTTCTGCATGGAAGTAGTAACAGGGCAAGTAGTAACAGAGCAGAAGACAGAGAGAAGTGGGAAAACCAGTTCAACAGGGTGTGTGTTAGTCTATTTCAAATTTAGACTGAGAATGTTCACAGCCTTCAGCATTGGTGGACGAAGAATTCATACTAGTCTCAAGTAAATTCTCTCTAAGACCTGCATTTTTACATCTTGACCTGGCTTGAGTGGGGATCTTGGACATGGTGACCTCCAGAGGTCCCTTCCAACCTCAACTGTCATCTCAGAGCCTTTCCCTTCAGTGACAAGGGTCAGGAACTTCTACCCCCAGTGAAACCCTTGGAAAAGCTGAGTTGGGGTGTGGATATCCTCAGTTCAGTCAAAGAAAGAACAGAGACAATTTCTCCCAGGCTGAGCCTGGGAATCCTGGACAAAAGAATTCAAACAAATATTATCTCTCTTTCTGTAACCACTGTTTATAGTTATGATTCTTCACAGTGCGCTATTCATAGCCACCAATAATGTGAGATGTTTTCTACTTTGAGACCAATCCAGTCCCACTTAGCAAGTGAGACTATAAAGCTCGCTGCTTCTTGCTAATAAAGATTCTTCTTGAGCCTTCTGATCAACCTGAAGACTGAAGTCTTTCCTTCTGCCCCTGACTCAACAGCATTCATTGGAGTGCTCCCTCCATTGGCACTCAGGAGCTCACCAGGGCTCCCCCACTGTAGTGTGGGGCTGCCTATTTTCCAGGTGTCCATCTTCAGTACACTGGCCCCATATCACACATTGACCCTGAGGTTCAAACCCACTTCCAGCACTTCCAGCTCCTCTACTCAGCTGTGCAGGGCTGTGTAGAATCCTTGGTGCCTGCCCTGGGACCGGACATACCAGGAAGAGTGCCAGGGATTTCAGTAGCACTGAACATTGCCCAGATTTTCTGACACCTCCTGAAGGCACGTGCTGAAGGCGAGGCTAATCCTGCTGGTGTCTGGTGAAGAGCACGGTGCTTTGGGGGCTTGGAGGCTCCATCTCTCCTCTCAGGTCCCTCCTGACAACTGACCACAGTTTTCCCCAGGCATCTCACCCCAGGTGGCTTGGAAGCTGGGGATTTGCTGAGGAGATCCATGTGGGCTTCCCCCACAGCTCTCTGGGCTTTTCTCTCCTCCTTTTTTCTCAGCACCAGAAAAGCTCCAGCACTCTGCATGACTCTCTTGGCAGGACACGGCATTGGGCACCATTGAGCCAGGCCTGCAGGAGCAAGGAACAGCAGCAGGAGGCAGGCCTGCAGGAGCCATCAACGCCCTGTCTCCCTGGAAGATGTTGAGGACAGCCTGTGTGACCTTCTGCCTCCGTGGGCTCTGCCCTGCCTGCACCCAGCACTGGGTCAGACAGAGAGCCATGTGCCCACTCTGCAGGCAGACATTCCAGCTGCTCCTGCGCTTGGTGGCAGCAGACAGCCCCTGTAAAGAGTACATGGCCCCTCACAGCACCACTGCCACAGCACCAGGCCCAGAGGGGAGGCACAGTGCCCAGCTGGAAGCTGCAGGTGCTGAGTATTGCCATTGGTTGGCAGAGCAAATCGGCCAGCTTGGTGTTTTACTGGCTCTTGCCCTCAATAAACATTCAGATGCTTTCCAAGAGTTGTTTCTTTTATTTTTTATTTTCAACACCAGAGACCCACGCACTCTAGGCAGTGTTTTCCAACAGTGTGTGGCAGTGAGGTGCCCCAAGCTGGGTATTTTTCAAACTGAGAATGAGTACTAGGAGCAGGGAGGTTGCTCCTCTCTCTGCCACCAGTAGACACATACTGGGGAGAGCACAGTGTGTAGTTCTGACTGAACTTATCTGGCTCCTTGAATTCCTTAAAGGTGTCATTCCCATAACTGCATCCAAAAAGATATAGCATTCCATTGGGTTCCTCACTTCTTTGCTTAGCTCCACTTTGGGGAATGGACTATTTTGTATCTTGCAGTATGTTTATGTTGTGTCCAATAGCTGTGGACACAGAATGCCATGGAGCTAAAACAGACACTAAGACAAGAATCAGGCTAACTCAGATATCCTAGAAACACTATGTCATTTTAATTCTATTCCTAGAATCACTCTGAAATGAATGTGTAGTCCAAAGCAGTCACAGTATAACCCATCTTTCTCTGACCACTCACCATAAGTCAGAAGATGACTATAATGCTTTTTACAGCTTGAAGGAATGACCCAAAGCCACATTTAAATTTTGTTGTGACAGACCAGGAGAGACAAAGAGCATGTCTCCAGCATCTTACTGCACCTGGTTCTTCTCTAATGTAATTTTCTGACACTTGTTTTATAGCTGTTCAGCACTTTTATTGCCCTCCAATTTACACAAAAGTTATTCCCTGCTGCTGGCTATAAATGCTGTAGGAAAGGGTGAAATGCTGGAGAAAGGCTATTTAGAAAGCTCCAGGGGATCTCCTGCTGCCCAGCAGGACATCCACATGGATATGACCCAGCAGCATGGGGCATGGTCACCCTGAGGTGCTTGGACTTGAGTGCCCCAAGGCATTTGGTAGCTACCCTGTCCCGGGTGCTGGGGAATAACCACAGCCAGGAGGCTTTGCCCTTGGTCTGTGCAAAGCAGACAAGTGCAATCATCATTTTTTTTCTTTATTGGAAATGTTTGCCTGGATTTTTGTGGGAATAAAAGTGTAGATTTCTGCTGCACAAACTGTATGCAGGAAAATCCAAATACCTACATCAAATCTGAGGTTGCTGGAGCTGGTAGAAGGTATTGGTACTTTACATCAGGCAGAAGAGAAACAGTGACACATTTTTTCCACAGCCTTGGCTCCAGAAATGGGTAAACTATCTTAACTGAAGCTTTTGGAGTGTGGGGGAAAATCTGCTGATAACAGATGCTCATTGTGTAAAATTTAATTCCAAGTTGTTAAAGAACTGTAAGCACAACTTTTTCAGCTTTTATAGCTGGCGCTATCATTTTGTATTCATCAAACAATAATTGCTAATTCTGTGTGCCTTCTGTTCTCTCTGTATGCTTTTTGTTCTGTTCAAATTTCTAACAACACACAATGCCATCAAATTTGAAGTGCAGCAGCTGGAGACATAGAAAGTGTTGTTAGTGGAATGATTTTCACACAAATACCAGGCTCAGGAGCTAATTGGGAAGTTCACTTACCTGAAAGATGGGAAACTGCTTGGCAAACAAATGTCTTCACCAGGCCAGTACATTTGAGGCAGACATATCTCACTGCTCACAATAGTTTGACTTCCTCATCTGTCATTCATGAGAAGAGATGGACTACACTGAAGAAAAGCTTTAAATCAAAGTGACTGAAGTCCATAACTCCTGCTTATGGGCAGCTCACAGATCCTTCTCCAGGCTCCTCTTTCACAGTACCCAGAGCCCCCAGGTGCTGCTGTTGTGTGGCCTCTGGCACTGCCAGCAATGCTATGTGTGAAGGAAGATGGGGAGGAAGATGAAGTACTTACTACCAGCCCAGGGTGGCTGCCTACTGCACTGGCTGTGCTCGCCAGGACTGTGACTTTTGATGGACAACAGCTGTAAAGGGCTTTATCATCCAGTGCCAACACCTCTGAGATACCTGCTGACAGAACTTCTCTCTACAAAGAGAAGCCAGAGCCTCCCAAAATCAGCTTCAGGAACTGGGGATATAAATATTATGACTGGAAAATGCCATGATGCTCGAGTCATCCCCACGGCTTTTTCAATTAAGCTCCCTGTCCTACACTGTGGCTGGTCTGGATCTGATACTGGAGAATCTCAGAGGGGTTTTAGAGATAATGAGTGCTATCTGAGAAGGTCTGGACAGCCAGGGAATTACAGACAACTAAAAACAGTTTCTCTGCTGAATAGGAGCTAATCTGTTTATACTGGGCAAGTTTGCATAGAAATGAGTAGTTCCTGCAAAGGTGAACATCATATACAGTTGAAAGAATACTCTTAAATAACACATTTTCTATGCAAACTCCAGGTGCAATTACAGTAAAATTCAAATTTTAACAGAAGCATCAAAAATTTGGGCCATATGAGCACACAGTTGCATGTGTTGATGCAGTTGCCTCTACTGAGTAGCAGTGCCTGTGGAAATATTTGTAATTAACCACGACAAAAATTAATATATATTTGCTTAGCATTCCAGACTATCATGACATTCTTCTCAGTAATGCATTTGGTGTTTGGCTTTTCAGGGCTGCACTGGAAAAGCACCCCCAAAATTAAAGATGTGAATTTGAAAAGTCAAGAATTAAACTGCATTAAAAAGTATTACATGGACACTCCTAGCCAGCATTTCAGTTTCCCTTATTCAATCTGCTTTAGTTATCCTTGGAAATTAAATAAATTAAATTAAGGCCACTTTAGGATTTTTTTTGGATTCTGAAAGAGACTATCCAGATAAAAGTGTAAAGGAATTAAACTAATACACCTTAAAAGACTAATTCACATGCATTTTCTTGAGTTAGCCTCCAGAAACCTTACCCCATTCACATGTGGAATTTAGGGAAGATTTTTAAAGGCTGACACCTGCAGCTCCTTTCTTATCATTTACTTTTCTGTCTGTGTTGCTGCCCACAGTCAGCAGATATTAAATGAGTGTCCATTTCTCAACTCACTGCCTTAATTAAAACTGCCATCATTTGCCACTGAGGTACTGATTTTGGGAAAGTAAGCGTGTAATAGAAGGGTGGATACCTAGCAGGGAAAATGTTGCTTAATATGCAGTATCATGGGGGTTTTTCCTCCCTCAAAGACACAAAAATGAGGGGTTGTTTTACATGCACAGCCAAATTACACTTGAGTGATTGCATAGGCAAAGAAATGAAGGAACAAAATGCCAAAGAGGTCTCCTCAGCAATAAAGTGTTTTCTAGTTGGTGAATAAAGTAGAGAGGGAAGCAAAGGCTTAAGGGGGGATGGAGCTCCATTATCCTACATGGCAGTGAGCAGCTCAGCCACCAGACTGTCCTGAGACACATGGGCAGATGGTGATGTGTCACCCAGAATTTTGTGGCCACGTCTTAGGGAGCACCTCCTGGGACTTTCTCATACAGTGCTGCTGGGAAGCACCAAGCCAAGCACCAAGCACACAGACCTCTGGACTGTTTTCAGGGATCAATATATGAGACTTTTCCAAAACAGATCATGTCATGGTGGGTATTTGCAGCTTCTGGGTCACAAGATAAGGAGATCAGCCTAGAAGGGGGTTTTGCAGGGGGTGACTGTAAGGTAATTTTGTGATTAAGCTTATTCTTGGGTAGCTGATCCTGGACATATCCCATGCAAGTGAGGGCATGCTGGGGAACACACAAAAAGGGAAAATTGAAGAATGAATTAAAAAAAAAAAATCTACATGCTTTGCACGAATTTTCTTTAAGGCATGGGTTTGTCTTTGACACCAATGCAGGTCAGTTACTCATGTGTCTGTCACCCTGACCATTTTTCTTACCAACTCCTTGGATTATGGAAGAAAATATTTATATTTTGGACTATGAGGCTACAGACTACCATTGTCAATTCTGTTTTTTTTCAATGGGACATCAAAACTCTTTCCTTAACAGCTATTTATCATGAAGTGCAGAAAAGAGGTTGAAATTTGTTGCCTATGGATGTTGAGTGAAAGTACTATGTTCATATCAAGCATTCACAAGCTCATTTTTAAGCATTAAAATACACTATATTCAGCAGAAAATACAGTTAACATTAGAAACTTCAGTTTTCATGACTTGGAAACAAAAGCGATGGGCCCTGAAATTGTGACAGCACAGAGCCACAGCTATAGGGCTATAAATGAAGTGCTACAGGGAGCACCAGTCTGTGGGATGGTTTCTGAAAACTTATGAGCTGCAAAAATTGCTGAGGACAGAGCTATCTTGTTAAAAAAAGGTCGAGTAATTAAACCAGCTAGGAAAATAACCACCTTGCTTTGCACTTTCCTTTTTGTTCTAAGGCTTTCAAGCAAAATGTTCTGGCAGTGCAAAGCTGCCATTCTCTGGTGTCTAGGAAGGTGGTGCTAAACTACAAATTATGGAAAAAGCTGCGGGAGCTGCACGCCCTGCAGCTAAAAGACTTACTGATGGTTGTTGCCGTTTCTTAAAATCCAGAAAGACTGTAGAAGAATGCTGTAGGAAGTAAAAAAAAAGGTGAATAGGCTTAGGATACTATTATTTATCATCTCCTGATGAAGTTCCCAGTTCACTGTTAGGAAAGCTCAATTCTTTCTGCAGCATCTCTTACTTTTGTCATGTGAGAATCAAGATTTGCTCCCAGCTTTGTGCTTTTAGGCCATTTATATTGTAGAGTGATGTTTGTGCTCCCACTCACAAACGACAGAGTTTGCCTCATAAGAAAGCTGCATCCAGCTCAGAGAAATATATTTTATTCTTCATATGCATAAAGAATTTTATACTGTCCTCAAGAGATCGGCTTTGTTCTGCTGTGCATAAAATTCTTTGGTTTGCTGTTTTCTTAACCTGAGTTCAAAAGTGAACTTCTGCTTCTGGTCACGTTCTTTTTCAAGTCTGAAGAATTTTTCACAAAAACCAGAGATTAATTGCAGTGCAGGCATGTGGGATGTCCAGGAATACCAGGCTTGGGCTACTAGACACTTCGACTTTTTATTATCAGTGCTAATAATTATCAGTTTCCTATGAAACTTCCTATAAGATAATGTATTTTTTTGAGGAATGGCCTGAGAGAAAGATTAATAGTGTTTGTTTCCTTAATGTTGTGACATATTATCAAACAATTTCTTTACTTATCACTTTAATAGACAGAAGTGATGAGATCTTCTTCCTGGAAAAATGGCTTCAAGTGCTGACTTGAAATGTGTTTAAAAATCAAGGATTTGTGAAAATTCCTCTGGTTTCCTCAAACTCATTGTTTTGTTCTGAGGCCTCCTGCTCACCTGCCCAGGCTGTCTGCAGTTTCAGTTCCTTACCTGATTCTCACAACATTTGGGACAGGTGATTATTATAGCAGAGAGAAATACAAAAATACTCACTCCTGGTCCACAGGAGAGGAGTGTGATAGAATCTATCATAGAATGAGTATTTTCTGAGTGCCAGCTCTGTGATCATTACCTATTTTTGTGATGAAAAAATTTCCATATCATTACTAACATGTCCTTTCTACTAAGTTAATTATTTCAGTGTCAAAGTGTGATTTGCACATAACCCTGTATGAAGCAGTGGTAATGTAATATATAGGCAGTTCCAAAAATACCTGTTATTTCTTGGCTTTAAAATCTTAGTGAGATCTGCACGGAGCTGCTGCAGAAAGCATGGCCTGAGGGACATGTGTGGTATGCAGAGGTCTAAAAGACCAGCCTGCAGTTAGCTGGCCCTCAGCAAATGGCCTCCTATTCCCTGAGAAGAGATGAATTAGAGACAAGAACCATCCCCGGGGCTCCAAGGCTGAGAAGAATGCATTTTTAGAAAGCCATCAGGCGTCTGCCATTTCAAAGCCGGAGTCTCCCACATGCAGGACACCAGCTGGTACAGCAGCAGAACCCTTTATAAAAGTCATCACAATGACCTCAACAGGGATATGTATGTGCTGGCTGCTCCTGAACTCTGTGGCAAGGGACAGCAATGTAACCACACCCAAACAGGCACACAGCAGTGTATTTAATGCTCTCACACAGCAAGATTGCTCACTGGTTACAGCTTTACCTGGTAATGTTCATAGAAGTGTGCTAAATCTAAAAACATTGATTTCAGTCCATGGATTTCAGTCCTGTTTTCTTGATGTTTCATTTTTTAGAGTATTAGTTTTCCCTTGATTTTGTCTATGCATTGATATTTATGCTGTGGTGGATAGTTATTTTGGGGACATTATGCAGGAGCAGTTTGTTTAGGAAACACAGAGCTTGTCCTCTGTGAAAAGGAAGTCCCTATGTCACATCCCTTGTGTGAGTAGTACAGCATGATGGCCTAGTGGGTAGATGGGGCTGGCTGTGTGACATTGATGGTTGCTTTAGGATTAATACTTCCCATGTGAAAAATGCACGTTTTTACAAAAGCACAAAAGCCATGTTCACATATTTCCACTTCTAATTCCATCCCAAAGGCTGACAACCACCAGCAAAGCAGGACTATTTTACTATTTTACATCGTAATGCAGGATGGCTTATCAAGAAGGAACTGCCATCATGATTCACTCAGTACAGAAGAGATTAGAATTGACTGGCTCTAATCTTGGCACAAGTCACATCCTTTTGCTTATCTGATTTCTTCATAATTCACCTTGAAGTATTTGCCACTGAGAGATGTCTGGAGCTTTTGTACCTGTCAGTCATCGAATGTTAGGATGGGGTGGTGGGTATCAGTTAAAAATGAAGGTGTCAATCAGACCCACCACCCAGAATTCAAGACTTGTTTGTTCCATGTGGCTTATGAGGATCACAGTGCTCTCAGGAACATTCCTGGAGACCAGCTCTGCAACATGACTTGGACAGTAATGGGAGGTGTCTGCTCTGGAATGGCCCTAGAGCTGGTTTATGTTGATGTTACCTAAAAAGCTTTCAAGATGAAGTCAAGAACACAAATATATACATATATGTAGATAGGCATTATTTTGTCTACATAATATATATTCTATAACACATGTGCTCCACATTATATATTTATAGTGGTTTTTAGGGCTATATATGTGTAAGGGCACTGAAGCTGGTGAAGGGTCTAGAAAATGTCTTATGATGAGAAGTTGAGGGAGATTAACTTTTATTCTGGTAAATTAGGTATAGGTAAAGAAAAGACATGCAGACACAAGTTAAGCACAGTATTTTGAAGGAAAAGAGAAATATATGCAAAGGCTGGCAGGATTTCCCTCAAAAAAGGTGTTAAAAGAGAAATTCAAGGAAAATAAGGTAAAAAAATAGCACAGCAAGACACTTTTTATGGATGTTTTCAGGTAAAAAGAGTTGTGGCTTTTTAGGAGGCTTTTATGCTCAAGGCAGTTGATAGAAAGCTGCTGTTTTAAATCTTGAGATGTCTCAGTTATTTCTTTCCACCACTATTATCCTTACACCAGTGTCAGACCCCTGAATGTGGTGGTTTTGCAGCCACACAGAGGAGGGGAGGGCATCTGTAGCTCACCAGGTATCACACCAAAAAGCAACTGGTGGCATTTTGCAAACCTGCCCTCCAACAGTGGTATTTGTCTCCATTTTATTAAAACATGGGATAATGCATGGCCCCAGACAGCACACAAAGTAGCAACTCACTTCCAGCTCCTCTATGGAGGTTGTAGCACTAATGAAGCAAATCACATCTCAGGGAATATAGCCATGATTTATAAGTGTATAACTGTAATAAAATGTTGTTATGGCTGAGATTGTTATGTTTTTAATGGAAAAAAGAAGAATTAGGATTGAAATTGAAAAACAACCCAGTTCCTATAAAAAGTAAAACTGTGCTTGGAAAAAAGGTTAATAGAGTTAATTGTGAGGAGTAATACAAGACAGCAACTCATGCTAGAGGAGATAATTGTGATTCTGATAAAGGGGAATTGTAATTAAATAGAGGCTGGATAAACATGATTATCCCAAAAAGGTTTCCCAGCACAGTACTGTGAGGTTTTAAGATGTGGAGGCAGACGCCTCTACGTGATCTGGAAGTAGAGACACCGCTGCTGCCAGCCTTGCTGGGTGCTCACCACTGCGGCACGCTGCCCACACTGCGCTCTGGCCAGCAAAAGGCAATAAATTGAGCTCATTTTGAAGTTTAGTTCACCTGCAACACCAACTGGCAAGTGATCTTCCTGTCTTGTTCTTCCCATTTCTGCTGGTGCCCATTTCTGCCCCCATCCTGCTGTGGGGGGAGCAGCTCTGGGTGCTGGCCATGGCTGATCTGCCGCAGGATGCCTGTGGGCTGGAGCAGGTGAGGGCATCCCTCCTATACGATGCTTTTTCCAGAACTGATAAAAGTTTTTTTACACAGATATTAAATGCAGTATTTTGATACTGAACCCTGAGAGACAAACAGAGACTTTCCACACTGATCTGTTTTACTGAAATGGGTATCTGTGCCTAGGGTTTTTATTTATTGAGTTACCAATGTTCCACAATAACCTATATGAGATGAAGGGAATCAAATACAGCATATTCCTCCCAGGACAACCAGAAGAAGTCCAAAATGCTATTTTGTTTATGTTTCCTTTAAATTGTGAAGCATTTTTGCTATATTTTCAACTTCTAACTATATATCACTAACAATATAAATATATTGAATTTGAATACAGGATGGTATCAATTCACATTTTTCTATAATTGCTATAGATTATTTTACATAACACATACAGAATAAAAAACCCTGAGAATTTACTAAGAAAAACTATCACATACTTCTGCTGTTCAATTATTTATAGCACTGTTTGGAATTATTGTATATCATAACAATATACGATCCCAGATGCCTAAGGAAAATTTCTACCGGAGTTCTATGATTCCTATTCAGAGCAAGTGAACGTTTCTCTAGGGACTAAGCAAATTTCCCCTCTCAAAAAAGGGAGGGAAAGATGTTTTTGCTTTCAAATTTTTGTTTTTCCAGTGCTAACTTCCAGATCTTCAAGTACACTTCACAACCCCATATATCAGCCCTTACTGTTACATTTAAGCTTGCTCCTTCAAAGTTTCTCCCCCTTAAATTTTCTCCCCAGTCTCTGTGCTTACCTTACCTACTTCTGTCAGTTAATAAGCTGCAGTGAACCCTAAAAGCAGACTTGGACTCAAAATGTGTCCTCAATATTTTTTGGGCATAATCTGGAACACTTTAGGTTGCTGACAATATACATATTGGAATAATCCCACAAGTATTAGGGTGGATAGCATCTGTCAGGTTAGTGAATGAGACTGAAAGCAAAGTGAATTGAAATTACTTGTGGAAACTCTCAGCACGGCTTCTTTGGCTTATCTCTGCAGCTGGCATGTGATACAGTAATTGTCTTACTCACATTCCTGTCTTCTCTGCTTGTTAAGTGAGTTTGTTGAAGTTTCTTGTACCAGACACGCATTTATTTGCAACCATTTCTAAGATCATGACTCCATTGCATAAATCAGTTGCTGAAACTTCAATTCCATGCAGAAAATATTTAGGTATCAAGGCTATTTTTAAACTCAGTCATGCGTAACACCTTTACTTCCTTGTCTACAACTATTTTTTCTTTGCAAGAGCTTCTGTTTAGTGAAGCTTATTGAAAGAGTAATGATTTCTTTTTTTAATATTTTTAAGCTTCCACTGAGTTCATTTCCTGGAGGGATACTTATTTTTGTCACTGTACAGCAAGTATACACAGGACCTAGAATCAAACACAGGACATGACACAGTAATATTATTCCCACAAACCACCTCTAAGGATACTAGCTGCCTACGCTGCACACACAGGTTTTGCTATCCACAGAAATTAATGTAGAGATGGGAAAGTTAAGACTAAGTTGTACACCTACCCAAAACATGTTTTGAATAGTCTGCCACACAGTGTTTCTGGTAAAACAACCTTTCACTGGTGAGTGACATATTTTAATTTCCTAAAGGAGAGAGGGGTTTTGAGAACATATATTTTTATTAATTCTGCAACAATCAAAACTGAACTCTGGAAAATGTGTTTAATTTCTATGAAAATGTCATTCCTCTAGCTCTGACTTGCTAGCAGTGATTTTTTTCCCAATGTTTTATTAACATGACATTTTTACTTGAGAAGGTAGCTTGCATGTGCTGTAAATTTTGTGTTCTCCCAAGAGAAAATGAAGCAAGAGCTTTAAAAAGGAAACAGTGAAATGGTTACTGCTTGTGTTTACCGACAACTGAAGATGAACATTTCAGTTATTTTGCTGTATCCCCAGCCCAACATCCTCAGTGAGAGGATGGAACACTGAGCTCCCTGCCATGGATAAGGATCTCAGCATGACTTACTGGTAGTGTAATGATTGAGTGAAACAGGGGCAGCTTCATAAGGAAAATTGAGGCTAACACACTTCAGAATTACAAAAAGGGTGTTCTAAAACATGCTTAAACTCAGTGAATGCAGCTGTTCCCCTCCAGTGCAAACTACCACCAGGGAAGAGGATACTGCACAAGAGATCAGTGTTCTCTATTCCACGTCTTTTTCAACTAATCTTCACTTAATTTTGATTACAGCATCTCCATATGTGTTTGCATAAAACAGAATTCAAGAAAATTTTGTAAGCATGGGTGCCAGCCCAGTCCATAAAGACCAGGAGAACTTCAGCCTCAGAAGGAATATGGAAAGAAGTTATCAGTTCCCAAAGCTTTAATACTCCTGAAGTTTCAAGGGGCTTAAAAATCTTGCTGGTGATAGGGATCTAGCTAGTACAAAGTTGATAAATCAGGCTATGAAGTTTTTTTTTTTCTTTACTGATGAGATGTTCCTAGAAAAAGAATTCCAAAAAGCTTTCTTCCACTGAGATTGGAAAACATTTGAGCCTTGTATTTGTGTGTTTATCACATGTAGATGCAGGCAAGGTGGGAAAAAGAGAAGTTTAAATGGAATATTGTGGTTTTCAAAATATTTTGAAGATTATGTCCAATGCAAATGCCCCTGATACAGCTTAAGGCCATGTCCTCTTGTCCTGTCACTAATTGCCTGGGAGAAATGGCCAACGCCCATCTTGCTACAAGCATGTGGAGCAGAATGGCAAACACTGGAAAGAGCAGATGGTAGTGATGTTCTGCTTGCTGGTAATTTATTTATAAGACACCAATATTGAAGTCTTTATCTTCAGTTGTTTGTTATGGGTGTGTGCCTCCACCATTCCTATCCTTACATGTCCAGATCTCGTTTGCATCACTAACATTTTACCTTCTTACCTACATACAAAGGTATCCAAAATGAAAACAGTAGAGTTCTGTCTACAGTTAAACCACCCCTTTCTTTATTGCAGTGGTAGTGGGAAATCCAAGCCAAGGAAGACAAAAAACTCCCCATCCAAATCTAAAACCTTGGAAAACTCAGGTTTTGGGCGCGCAGAGGTATTATCCAGCATTAAACTGTTTATTAGGAGACATTATTTTCCTATGTCAAGAATATCTACCATGATAGTTTGGCTATATTTCATTCATTTCACTTTAAATCACATATCTGTTATTATCAAAGGTCCTTAGCGGAGGCCCTGAGAGGCTACTTCCCTTAACACAGCCCTGAAGCTGCGAGACACAATTGGCAACACCACACAATCCATATGCAGGCTGGCTACAACCACATTTTCCAACGTGAGGTAAGGCAGCAGCTTTGATCATTGGCTATCTGTTGTCCTCTATGACAATGGTTCTTCTTGGATACGTCTCAACATCCACAAATATGTAGCGAACCTCGAATCTTCCTGTTTCAAGATTCTGGAAAGAAAAGAATTTCAGTGTTTTTTTCTCTTTGGTAGTTTAAATTCAAGACTAAGCTTGTCAGGAGTATCAAGAAATTGTACATACCTCTCTGACTTCCACATGGACTGTTCCCTGTTTCCCTGATTCAGTGCCCTCAATATAGAACTTCAAACGCATGTGTTTCAGTCCATCCTTTACGTATTCAATGTGACTAAAAACAGCAACACAAAACAAAAACCCGACCACCCAGCAAGAATACAGATTATATGCTAGTTAAGTTTTCAAATTTAAACTTACTTAGAGGAGTTGCTTACTTATTTTGTAAGAAAGTGTATTCCGGTGGTGTCCTTATGCTACCTTGGCTTCCTTCTCTACTGCTCCTCTCAAGCTCTACTGTGAGTGCCTAAGGACTAGTGGAGTTAGAAGAGCTAATTAGCTGCTGAGCATTTAGAGATTAAGTGCTTAAATGTCCTCACCCCAGTCCTCCCCTCAAAACTGAAAAGCAATCCACTGCTGAAGACTATGGAAATTCCTTGTATTGATTCTAAAAAAACCCCGACTTGGGAGATTTGGAGCCCGACATCTAAAAGGAACTCCACATCACCAAGACTTCCAGAGTTCTTTTAGGCACTTAAACTAAGTCATCAAGCCAAAACATACAGAGCATGTTTTTCCAAATTAATTATCAGGTTGGTTAAACCACATCAAAACAGTTTACTATGTGCTTTACTTACTTTGGCAATAATTTTGTTCTGCTGAAATGGTGTAACTTTGGCACTGTTTGAGATCTCCAACCTAAATGCTGGTATTTAGTCTGGACTTGGGTTATGCTCACGTATTAAATAAATAGCATATCACTTTCAAAGTGACCGCTTTGGGAAACTAATGATCCCATGAGAGTTCTGGTGCCAGTTTATGTTTCCTACTGAAATTATTAACTGCTGTTTAGCACCAGTCTTTATTTCTATAAGGCATGTCCAGACACACACTGTGAAATAAACTTCCAATACAGTTTAAAGTGACTTGATGGGGTAGAGAGAACAAATATAAACAAAAAGCTTTACTGCAGTAAATTTACATTCAAGGTGTTCTTACACAAAAAAACCCTGTAGATGTTTGTGCGCATCAATTTTCTTTAGCAGCCTCACTTTAAACATTATTATACAGAGTCTGGTGAAGAGATAAAGCTTCAACTAGTAGAAGTCACTTTCCTCAGACAAAATAAAAAAATCTCAATTTCATGGCTCAACCTGTGTCTGGGCTTATGTGTCTCATCCTATATGAAACCACTTTGAATATATTCCTGCCACATAACCCAATAAAGGCAAAGGACTTCTGTTTTGTAAGAAATAATTATGTTGTTTCTTTCAAAAGGAAAGTAATAGAGACACTCATGAAAGGTTCAGGTGATAGATGTTCTGTTAAACACATAGTAGAGATGTTGCCTCAAGTACCAAAAAGCATTCTGTGTATAAGCTCAGTATACTTTCAGACTGTAAACTTCTGTCAGATCACTGCTCCCCCCATGCAAGCCTAGGCCTCTGTACTACTCTTTTCAGACTCATCCTATTTTTTTGAGAGCTCTGTGTCTACCACGATGACATTGCTTGTTTTGAGACACTCAGAGTTGGCATTTTATATTCTATGTACACTGTACTTAGTGGTGTATGGCACACAAGAGGTACTGCAAAAAACTTCTATGTTCAATCAAAAGTGACAGGATATGTCACAAACAGTTCATCACTCCAGAACTAACTTGTGATCCAAAAATATCTTTGCTGCACAAAAACAGAAGTCTTTATGGGGCAAACACCAAGGGGTACCTGACATGCTGTCGTCTTCCTCTTCTTGTTGCCTCTCCATAACCTTTGATAGAGTCACCAAAAACACCAATTATCTACAAGAGAAAAGAGATTTGAGCTGTCAGAAAGGATCACATACAAACAGGTATTCCAGTATCAGCTCCTGCCTCTACTGTGAATGTGTCTTCTTTTAACAAAATACCCCTGGAGAACTTAACATGTCAAGAATAAAAGCGTTTATGAAAGAAAACAGTTTAAGGAAAACTCCTCAGTATTCCAGTCCTTTTTATTCTTTACAGTCCCATATTAAATGTCTAAAATAAATCCTATTGATATCTTCCATTTGTACTGTTCTCTAAGATGAAGACATGTAAACTGACATTTTGTGTAAAAAGAAAAAAAAAAGCACAAAATATTTGATCACGTTTCCTCCAAGAGAATATGCTTCAAAGTTGAAAACGCAAATGCATTCCCCTTCATATTAACTAAAAACCAGTACTGAATAAGAAATTTAGTAATCTTTTTTCTGATCTATAGAGTCAGAGTAGATCAACTTAAACTTACTTTAAATTTGGTTAGAAGGGGAGGTTAAGTTTTACTCTGCAAGTACTGGAAAGAAGTTTTAATTCTACAAACTCATTCCACAGCAGTCTTCATTTTTATTTGAGCAACAACTTGTCACTTAATTTCTAGGTTATCCTCAAAGGCATCTGTGGCAACCTTGTTTGAAAGATGTTTTGTCTGAAGTAGTTTTTTAAAAACCTAGTTTCATATTGATTTTTGTTTCCACATAGCTATGACAACTGTGTGATCCCATGACTGTTCTCCACCTGTTTTCCAGTTAGCCAAAAGAATGCTAATTTTGCTCCAAATGAAAAATTTAAATTCCTGGATCTCAGTGCAGTGCCTCACAGAATGACAGAACCATAGTGAAGTGTCACAATAGAGTAAGTGTGCTGAGAAAAGGCAGCAGGTAAGATCTAAAGAACTTAGTGGGACCAGATGCCTCTCTGACCAGCAGAATTCAAGTGCTGCATTTAGCAGGCACTCAGAAAAGTCCCCAAGACTTTCTGTATGGTGACATAAGCACATGCTCTGAAGGGCAGACTGTATTTCCATCAGTTTTTATGCTGTGGTACACTGACTTGGCTTCTAGCAGGCTAGTTCAGACAAGCTCAATGCTTGCACTGACTTGTCCTAATGGAGGCTCTGCTCTGGAGCTGAGCCACCCCATGCCAGCTAAAAGCATTGGCAGAACTGCTCAAGCATCACGTGGGGCTTCACCTTGCTTGTGAGACTCCTTGCACAAAGTTTTGACTTGAAGAGAGCCAGTAACTACTGAGAAACAAAAATTTAGGACTAAAGTTCAAAAACCAACCTCAGGGTGAGATCTGCATTTCTCCAAGGCATCTCCATAGATCTTATTTGGACTAGAAGAAGAGAACAGCTCTTTAAAAATCACATAGAACAAACCACCTGTAACAGAAACAACATCAGATGCAATGAAAACTTATCAAATCAGATGGAATTAATGAAAAGTGTCTTCTGATAAAGAACATAATTAAAAAAAATAACCTGTAACACCAATTCCAACAAGCACCACAATAAAATAGGTAAAGTCTCTTCCAGCTTCTTTCACTGAAATTAAACAGAAAACAACACATTCGTTACAACCTTGGATAATAACACTTGTACGACCTCCTTACATGAATGCTCTTCTGTTAGTCTGTAGCTCAAATAACATTTCAGCAGAAGAAAAAATTCCAGTAACAGTTTCCATAATGCATCATTGGTGTAACAGAGACCATGGAACATCCCGTATATTGTACAGGGCATGTTTACATCTCTGTGTTAAGCCTTATTACTTTGTTTGCCAGATGTTTCCAAGATCCAAAGTAGCAATTACGGCTACTTTTTGGGTGCATGAGAGCCAGATTTTTCAGGAACTAATGAGGTATTTAGCACTGCAGTATTCATGCTACCACCTAAACCCACAACCACTGAAATCCTTATGCAAAGAAAAGTAGTAAAAATAAAAAAGTAAAAGCTTATAAGTTGCACACACTGAAAATAACTGGTTTTATGAATTAGCAATCAACAGAACAATAAAAAGGGGAATATTTGACCAAAATAATTTAAAACATAATTAACTGCTATTTGATTAGTTTTTATTTTTCAATTTTGATCTAAAGTACAAGTGTCAGTATATAATGCAAAATAAGTCATAGGAGATTCTCTGTTTCAAAATATTTGAGTACTTGGAAAGAGACTACTATCTTTTTGTGATAAAGTGTGCACTTAAGTGGCATACAAGTCATGGAGGAAACATTAATAACTATTTCCCCCTCAGTCTTCAAATCAACTTAAGGTGTTTTTCGTAAGTCATTTCAAAGTACTCAAAATTTTCTGAGGCTAATTATGCAGTAACCACTTTTCACTGAAGTGAATGAGACCAACTAAAGTGAAGGGAATCCATAAAGAAACTACTATCACGTGTAGAGCTTTGACAATTTTGTTGGAGGTGAACTTATTTCAACAGCTGTACAGACAGGCCGCATGCGATAGGTTTTCCTTCCGAAAAGGAAAACGGGAGGCTATTATATCTTGTACCTGATAACTACTTAGATCAACAGGCTGTTTAGAAGAAGTCACATAATTTATTCTGATTGTGCAATGCATACACAGAAATGTAACATCTGCTCCAAACAATAGGATGGGAAAACAAGCCGGCTGGGCGTGCTTAGATTTTTTTTTCTAGATACTTGATGTTTGGAACTACAAAACTTTAGCTGCAGAAGGAACTGTCTCCAGCCCTTCTGAGCACCACACAGCATCCTCCGCCTTACCTTTCTGAGCCGCCGACACCAGCGTTTCCTCGTTCAGCGCCCTTTGCACGGAGACATCCTTGCTATTACCGCCCGGTTTTGCAGCTTTCAGCCCTCCCGCCTGCGTCCCGAAGCTCTGACGGGCGGCCCCGAGCAGCAGCGGGGGCTGGTGCCGCCAGCCCGGGCAGGAGCAGGACCGGGTGCGGGCCCCCAGGAGCGCCCACCCGCGAGTGGCGAGCAGCCAGCGGCCCAGGCAGCCCCGCCCGAGGGCGGCGGGCAGCGTCCGGGGCAGCACGCCGGGCATGGCTCCCGCCGCCCTCACAGGGGCACGGCCAGGGCAGGCAGCGGAACGGAGGAGCCCTCGGGGAAGTGCCCGGCAGCCTCCCGCCCTGAGCGGCCGCTGCTCCAGCTCAGGAGCCCACCTGAACCTTCACCGCCGCCGG
Source organism: Passerina amoena (assembly GCA_013401095.1). Classification (NCBI taxonomy): domain Eukaryota; kingdom Metazoa; phylum Chordata; class Aves; order Passeriformes; family Cardinalidae; genus Passerina; species Passerina amoena. Next base: position 52,205 of record WBNP01005036.1, read on the forward strand.
CCGCCGCTGGCCGCAGCCCGGGCGGAAATGTTTGGGACGGCGGAGCAGCGAGCGGCGGCGGCGGGCCTTGGGAGCGGTAGTTTGAGCGGGCTCCCTCTCCCGCCCGCCGCCGGGAGCGGCTCCCAGCGAGGTCACTACAGCGCCCGCCATGCCCAGCGCTGCCACCGCCACAGCCCGTCCTCCGCGGGCGGGGACCCCCGGCTCCGTTCAAGGGTGGGAAGGCGGGGGGCTGCTCGCCGCACATGCGGTGCCGGTCGCCCTTTTAATGCTGTGTTTTAATCCATGTTTTTCTTGGTCCTGCACACATGTATGTGTTAAAGCGATGCAGTTGAGGTTTCCGTGGATGGAGACGGCTAGAGGGATCTGGGCGGGCTAAATCGATGAGCTGAGATGGACGGCGTGAGGTTCAACAAGGCCAAATGTCGGGTCCTGCTCACAACCCCCGGCAGCGCTGGGGGACAGAGTGGCTGGAAAAGCTGCTGGTGGAAAGGACGTGAGCCAGTGTGTGCCCAGGTGGCCAAAGCCAATGGCTTCCTGGCCTATATCAAAACCAGTGTTGTGAGCAGGAGTAGGGAGGAAATTGTCCCACTGCATTTGGCACTGTTGAGGCCACAACTTGAGTGCTGTGTTCAGTTTTGAAGCCCTCGATTTAAGAAGGACATTGAGCTGCTGGAGCCGGTCCAGAGAAAGGCAATGGAACCGGTGAAGCTGGAGCACAAGTTTTATGAGGAGTGGCTGAGGGAGCTTGGGATGTTTAACTTGGAGAAAAGGAGGCTCAGGGGGACTTCATCACTGTTACAAATCCCTGGAAGGAGGCTGTGGCCAGGTGGGAGTTGGCCTGTTCTCTGACAAGAGGAAATGAAAACTTGTACCAGGGGAGGTTTAGTTGGACATTAAGAGGAATTTCTTCACAGAAAAGACGATTAGGCATTGGAAAGGGCTGCTCAGGGAGGTGGTGGAACCACCAACCCTGGAGACGTTTAAGGAAAAACTGGTATCGGCACATAGTGGAATTGACACTTAGTGCTCTTGTGTAATTGACATGGTGGTGCTCGGCCATAGGTTGGACTAAGTAATCTCAGAGGTATTTTCCACCCTAATCAGTTCTGCGATTCTGAGGCCCGAGAACTCCGAGCTCCCTGTGGGGCGGGGGAGACTCCAGGCCGCTCATGGCGGCAGCACTGCCGTTCCCGGGGCCGTTAACGCTTCCCGAGTCCCCGCACGGCCGTGCTCCCGCCCCTCCTTCCCCAGCCCGCGCTCCGGGCGCCGCCTCCCTCGGGCTGCCGCCGTCCCACCCCGCCCCAGGGCGTACCACGGGAGGTGGCAGCGCTTGTTCCTCCCCTGCCCTCCTCGCAGGGGCTGCGAGGCCGCCGCTGTCCCGCGGCGCAGCGGCCATGGCGACGGGCCGTGGCAGGTAACCGCGGGCGCGCCGAGCGGGGCTCTGCCGGCCCGGGGCTGCCTGCTCGGCCTTCTTCACCTTTTCCGGGGAGGGTGGTTTGCTGCTTTCCCTCAGCTCCCATTGCTCCTCTAGGAAAGTTAGTTCACCTGCTCCACGGCTCTGGTTTCTAGCTGTTTACTCTTCACGGCCAGGGCTTTGGCCGTGGTGCTCTCCTCGCCCGTCCCCTGGCCCTATGGGCACCTTGCAGCGGGAAAACGCTGGTGTTGCAGGTGCACGCAGGCCTAGGTTTAACACTTTTTTTTTTTTTTTTTGCCTGGAAAGGGGAGCTTAAACTTCGGTATGTCCTTCAGGTGCTATAATGAGAATACACAAAGTTAGTTTAATGGCTACTTTATGTGTATTCGGGGTGGTTAGGCCTTTGTAATAAATAGGAGGATTTCACTGTGGAAGGTGTGATTACCTTAATTCTTACAGTACAGGTTTAACCTTCAAAATTTTAGAGCGTTGGTCTGAGAGGCAAAGTTGAGAAAGCAGATTTTTCTGCTAACCCATTTCTTCAACCTTGGGTTTCAGAGCAGTTTCATTCCCCCTGCTGGTTTGTTTTGTTTTGTTGTTTTTTTAACCTGCAAATGGATTGGGGTAATACACACCTTTTAAAAAGACTGAAATCTGAAATTGTTAGCTGAGGGAACAAAACCCAACCAACTCATGTCAAAACATCATTGTTATTTTTTGTTTATCCCCAGATACCCTTTAACACGTGGAGGAGACAGGTGTTATCACTACTTAAAACTTTGTTTATGTTATTTGAAATGGTTCTCGAAAGACAATTGTTTGCTGACCATCAAAAAACCAGGGCGCATTGCAAGTATTACGTGAAAGTTAAAATGCTGGTACGAAACTGAGCCACACATGTTGAAAGCGAATTATAAAGCAATTAAAGTTGTTGTGCTTCTTACATAAGATCATCTCAGTGGTTCTAGAAATTTCCAAAGAGGGGGTGTAACAGCTGTCATTGATTTTATCTTAGGCTTATCTGCCCAAGCTGTGTCAATGCAATGTAAAAGCATTCTGTTAATGCTAATTTAAAATCTTAGCATGCACAGTACTTGAAAAGTAATTTATGGATTGTGTTTGCTGTTTGTTTCTTCACACCTTGAGAATATTTTTGTTTTGGAAGATGCAAAAGTTCTGCAGTTTGTTTTTTTTTTTTAATTGAAGTTTACAAAAACAATAGCTGTTACATTAAATTTTTCAAGGCATGTGTGGGCAAAATGTTTCTTTCCTCAGATATTTCTCCCTGGGGTGAAGAAAGGGGGGGTGGTTTAAATGAGCAAGAAGGACTGAATACAGGCTACTTCGGTTATGCTTGTCCAAGTTAGTGTGTTTTAAAATCCAAAATCCAGCTTCTTATCTGAATTAGTCCCGTGGCTGGAGTCTGTGAAGTTGTGTCCCTCTAGAGTATGCCCAAACTCTCTGCTTTCAGCATGGATTCAGGACAGAATAGCCTGTGATGTGCTGCCCTGAAACATAGAGAAGTGATAGCTCTGCTGCTGTTGAACAGAGCTTGTGTTTCTAAATCCCTTTAATGGCAGTTTGTCAGTGCTTTATCATCTAAGAGCTCTTGATAATGATACATGAGTAAAACCCTTGTTTGATTTGCAGGTTCTGTTATCTTTATTATAAGACTACTTTTTTATAGTTGTTAATTTAGTTGGTCTATCAGTGATTGGCACCCAGGCTGAAATGTGCACGTCTTTTTCTTTAGCTTATAACAATTCTCAGTGAAATGTCTTGGATTGATTTTTTACATAGTGCAGTTGACAATGTTGACCAGAGTTGTTAATTTCTTTTGATTTTATTTTACTTTGAGCATGAATCAATATTAAATCAAAATCAGTAGGTATTAAATGTATATGGTCGGCATATAGTTTAAAATTAGCTATTGTCCCCCCATATGGATTGATTTCCTAGAAATCCAGAGCTGGTTTGGCCAGGTGTTGGAAATCTGCTGGCAGTTTTAAACATCAGTAATGCAGTGAATGGGGAGTTCTGCCTGCTTGGTGGCATCAGTGGGTATGAAGTGTAAGGATTTGGTTTAAGATTTACTCTGTCTCCATATTTCTCTGTGGGTTAATGATAGTATTTGTTTGCAATTACAGCTTACGAAGTCCTTCCTAACAGAAAACTTGGAAAAATGTATGAGCGGTTGAGTTGTAAGAATTTGTGTTAGAAATATGCAAAGTTCCTTTCTTTTCTATCCAAATTGTGATGTGGAAGTGTTGCCAAAATAGGTTCTTTCACTGTGGTGTGCAAGAGGCCAATCCAGACGCGGGGTTGAGGTATTTGATATATTTACAGTCCTGTGCAGAAAGGGATGCTGGGTGATGAATCCACAAAGCTGGCACACCAACTATCAAAATTTTTTACTATTTTATACATTTTAGCTAAGGAAGGAATTAGTTTTCATTGGCTACAAGTTACATAATTCTCTTATTACTTAGTTTTTTATCTTCTATTGGATAATGATTCTCTTGCTTCTCATGCTAATTTGCATGCTCCGTCTTTATGTTTTTTGAGCCAGTGAGTTTCTTGGGTCAGTGATCGCAATCTCACATTTCTGGAAGCTGGAGCTAATTTCAGCACAATTGCTGAGTTGTCTTTAATAGTTTCTTCCTTATCTTGGGAGTTGTTCCAGGTATCCCTGTGGCCTGTAAATTCTGCATTCTTTGTGTCCGCTGGCAGTGGCCATCCTTCTTCCCAAGCTTTGTCAACCTCCCCCTAGGTCTGAAATCAGTGAAGCATGTCAAGCCTTAAACCTTAACAAAGCAATTCTGCCCACAAGTAATTTGTCTAACATCTGGACATCCCTTAGAGCTTGTTAGCTGCTCTCTGTTTCATGGATTAAACCTCCTTTCTTGCTGTTCATGCAAGTAAAGAGCATAGTACAGTATGGAAGTATACAAATTCTTTTTGAACCGTAACAGTTTCTGAGGAAGTTTCAAGGTATTGTTTTTATCTGGTATCTTTTAATAACTTAGCAGAGTTGGGTGGCCCAAAAATGTCTCTGGATTAATGTTGTGAAACAGAAGATTAATCAGTGAGTTTGACTTACTGCAGGGGCCTCACTGGGAGCTTGGTTGTGGTGGCCAAGCAGTGGTGCTGCTGTCTAAGGATAATAGATCTCTACTGGATTCAAACTGATTTGGGGGAACACTGTTATTCCCTTTGCCTGCTATGAGAGATCTATCACAGGACTGACAGCTGTGAGTTTAAATCTGAATCTTCCTCATGCCAGGTATTTTAACTTGGGTGTAATTGTTCAAGTAATAATGGTTGTCCTGTGATCCTGTGTCCCTGCATCCTGCATTGGTTGAAATATTGTGTCTAAGTATGCACAGCATGTGTATTTCTTCATTTTGTGAATATGTGACTCTTATCAGCTTTTCCTTCTTACAAGTAGGTTAAGGACCTTTGCTGCCAGGCCTGGGGAATGTTCTGAAACTCTAAGTGCTGGAATTAAAAGTCTGTACTTGACACCTCCCATAAAACCGAAACCTAATGTGCGCATTGAGAGGTGAGTATGTCTTTATGTGAGTAAGTCTTTAGGAGTAAGAGTGGAAGTCGCCCTGTAAGCTGTCTTTTGACTGCTTGCAGTAATTATTTTCATATCTTAGAGATTTCTAGGTCAGATACTCCGAGTTGAAAAGATTTGCTTTCCTGGCCTACTTTAGGATCCTGTGTCCACCTTCTAATGTTTTCTGGCATGGTTTTCCTTTGTGTTCTTTTCGAAGTTCATAAGGAATATGTACGTTTTCCAAGCCGTGTGAAGCCTTCAGCAACTCCTTTGCAAGTCATGGGGAATGTTGTTCCTTGAAAATAAAAATTGTTATTTTATTCCTTCAATGAAAGCCAGTTCATAATTAAACTACTTCTGTTTCTCTTGGTTATTGGCAGTTATCAAGTGGATCTTAGTGTATAGAGAGGCTGAGAATGGTGGATTGGGATGAGGGGGGAGGAATAAGTGGCTGCTGCATTTTTGCTACAAGGTAAATGTTTCTCTTCCTGTTTGATGGTGAAAAGGCACTTCCAGTATAATTGTGAGTTTTCTTTTTGAAAATTAGTTAAATTTTTACACAAAAAAATTCTAAGAATATGTTACCTGAAAAAGTTATTAGTTTTCCTTGTTTTATACATTTGATATTGTGACGGTGTTCACAGGGGTCTGATGAAGAGGGAAGAGACGAGGACCTGACTCCATGTTTCAGAAGGCTTGATTTATTATTTTATGATATATATTATATTAAAACTATACCAAAAGAAAAGAAGAAAGGATTTCATCCGAAGGCTAGCTAAGAATAGAAAAAGAAAGAATGGTAACAAAAGCTTGTGGCTCGGACAGAGAGTCTAAGCCAGCTGACTGTGATTGGCCACTAATTAGAAACAACCACATGAGACCAATCAGAGATCCACTTGTTGCATTCCACAGCAGCAGATAACCATTGTTTACATTTTGTTCCTGAGGCCTCTCAGCTTCTCAGGGGAAAAATCCTAAGGAAAGGATTTTTCAGGAAATGGCCACGTGATAACTTCCTGTGTATTGATTTCTCTGTTTTGCATTGGATGGCCAGTTTAGTATTTCAGTGCTGTCAGATGGGTGTAATGGTGAGAGAAAAAAGATCCTTTCAGCTTCCTTCAAAAGAAGAAGAATATGGTTGAAAATTCTGGATCAAGTGTATTATTTTAGCTAATCTGCAGCCTTTTAAGGTATCACTTCTAAATTATCTCTGGAATGAGTGCACTAACTGCTTCGGGCTTACAGTGTATAAGTTATTTCATATAATAACAGTGCCAGTTTTGGCATGTTGCTTCTATGTCAATGCAACTAAGATTCTGAGTTTAATACAAACACTGAGGTATTGGCATTATCATGCTACCCTTTAAAGCTCTCTGCTTCTGAAATAGTGTTATAAATCAACAAGTGTTGCAAATCACCCCGTAGTAAAAGGACAAGAGGCACAGCTGGGGTATTGGCTTTCAAAGCACTTTTTATTTTCAGTGGTGATTTTGATGTGACCATACTCAATGCTCAAGGAAATTAGAGTATAAAATGCACATATTTTAAACTCTGTGCAGTTATGAGGTGCTGCTCAAATGGTATGAGGTTCCTGTCTGTTAATGCAGAAATCACATTGGCTCATCTCCAGGGTATGTTCTGCTTGCCATGCTTAGACTGGCACCTACATTTCAGGCAGCCTTCCAGATGCACAGACACACTGACATTTTCAGGATATCACCTGGCTCTTACTTTGAAGTTCACATTTTTCTGTTGACATAAATAAAAATTGCCCAAGACCCCTGAGCATGTACAGTTTGAAGATTATGATGAGGCAGAGCATGATCTTGCTGTTAGACCAGGACATTTCTGTCCTGGTACTTCCTGACACTGCAGTCAAAAGGGAGAGTGAATATATCTGCAGTTTTGCAAATGCTGGTGGTTATGGAATAAATGTTAAAATCATGGTACAAGCAGTAAGAAACTGAAGCAAAACAAGGTAGTTTCATGTCAAACACAGTTAAAGTTAACAAAGTTTAATGAAAATGCAAACCCATAACTTTTCATGTAATTGTGCTGTGCCACTTGAATAAGTTGTCATGAATTATTTTAGGCAAATGCCACATACCAGAGAGTGAAATTAGAACCCAAACTCCACAGTTGAACTCTGCAGGTGATTTTTGATCCATCTGTTTACAACCTGCTGGTTTTCACTTCTTCTGTTTTTGTCTGGTTTGAAATTAAAATTCTCTGCCATTGTCATTTCTGGAGTTTGCAGGCATATCTGACAGTATTCATTTTTCTTTTCTTTTCCAGCATGCCATCAGAAATGCTGCTGAAGATATTTTCCTATTTGGATGCTGTGTCCCTGTTGGCTGTTGGTTGTGTGAATAAGCGCTTCCATGAGCTGGCCAATGATAAGTAAGGAAGAGGGAAGGTCTCAGTTGTGCAGTAGATGTGTTTGCCTGAATTATGAGTCCTTCTAATTTAGTTTCTCTGATGCCAGAGCACTGATGCATGCACCTATGGGCAGTTACTCTGCTGAAATTGCCCTGCACAGCCCTCAGCATGTGTTGCATGAAATTCTAGCTGTGCAGGGCCTGCTTAATGGGAGTTATGAGGCAAAAGCTAAATCCAGTGCTTTGAAATGTTGCTGCTCTCACTTTTTTTTGTTTTAAAATTTCTGTTTGTATTCACATGGACCTGCACAAACTTCTCAGTTCAGGTGATCCTTAATGGTGTGTATCCAGCAGCTTTATGAACTTGTCATAGCTTTCACAGTTTTGAAGTCCTACTTATTTAATTCTTTCATCAGGTTTTTGCAGAGGGATTGATTCAATCTAGTGATCCACTGCTGGTTTTTTATCTGTTGCTCTTTTTGTGAAGTTTTGGTGATTTCTAAGTGAGAACAAATGAGACAAAGATAAATACTGACGCATATTTTATAAGGATTGCTTATACAGAGTTCATAAATTGCTCCTGCCAATATGATGATAATTTTGTCAAAGGGTAAAGAGGAGACACCCGGGTTGGTATGTGGTAACTAGGATCTGGGCATCCTTTTCTTTCTTAGATTCTACTGCATTAGTGTTGTTTGAATGAGAAAATGTCTTCCTCTATAGGAAGTTGCTGTACCTGGTATGAATCTATTTCTCCCTTATTTACTGAAATTGTATGGTGAATCAATTGGTTTACCTTGGCATTGGTACCTTTAGAACTGATGAATTTAAAGGAAAGATCTGTAGTCCAGATTAAGATTTTGAGGCTGTCAGCAGATAAGGGTAGATAAAAATTGCATAGTTGACACAAATTACCAGTCTTGGCATGTGTTTTCCACTTCAGGGTGGTAAGGCAGGATAAAATGACTCTGGCTGTCCAGGGGAAGATGATTCATCTGTCTCCATCTCGACGATCTCTGTTTCCATTTTCTAATCTCAACAGAGATTAGTGTAAGTGCACTCTGGGGAAGAGTTACTTTCCCTTATCTAGGAGCCTGACTGTTCAGTGGGACCAGGTCATTTCGTCCTGATGGATTTTAATGGACCTTCTTAAGACCCTGAGTCTTGCAGTATATGAACAGAAGTTTTAATTGAAGTCCCTGCATAGTTCTGTGACAAACCTGACCTTGGTTTTTAGACTATCTTTTTTAGGATATTTCTTCCTTGATGTACAGGGTGCTGTCCTTGATGCAACAGGACTGTTAGTCTTTCGTTGTGGTATGTCTGTGCTGCCTAATGCAGTGATTTGTCTTTTGGCTGTTCATATGAGTGTGCTTGAGCAGTTCTTAGCACTGATGTCTCCAATATAACTGTTGAAGACAAGAAAATGTTTATGACTTCCCCCCCTTCTGCACCCTCGATGCTCCAGCATGGGGCATTCCAGCCTTCCCATCATGCAGTGTGGGAAGTTCACAGATATGGTCTGCCTGCAAAAACTTGAGGATTCTGATCACCAGAAGAACGTGCCTGTGTGAGAGGAAGTGAGAGCACAGGGTCTTTCGGGCATTGTGGTCAAGTGATGGCTGACGATGATGTTCCTGATTCTGGCATTTGAGTTAGAGTAAAAGGCTTGTTGTAGTAATTAATGTCCAGTAAAAGGTCTTGAGATGAGTATTAACAATTTGAGGCAAAAAGGGCATATATTCTGTTGTGAAAGAGACAAACTTGTGCTTCGCTGTTGGATACCTTTTTGATTTATCTGTCCTGAATTCTTCAGAAGTTGAGGATAAAGGGACAGTGATACCTTTCTAAGTGCTTGTGATTCCAAGTCCTCCTTCATCTTGTTCTCTGTCTCTCTGCCCTAGCTGAATTTTTGAGTTTCTTGAACTAATTTCTTTGCTTGCACAACACTGTTTTGGGAAAGGAAGAAGCAATATGTTACTGAGAGTGAGGATGAAGATGGTAGGTATTTGTCATTAGTCTGTCTTCAGTCAACCAAATTGCTCGAGTCTGCGTCTTCAAAATGCAGGAAATGCCTACTACTAAGCCCTGTCTTTTCAGCATCATACAGTAAGATGCAGAGTGTTTCCCTCCATCAAAGGATGTCTCTTTTGAGAAGGGGTTTCTAGTTAACAGGAGAGTTTTATAGGAGGTTATTTTACTGGACTTTTTAGGCTGATGAAGACCAATTGGATAATACACAGCTCAAATTCCTCTGGTGATGTTGTATTAAGGACATCTCTCCTTTTTTTTTTTTTCATCACTGGACAATTCTAAACTGCTTTGGAGTTAAAGAAGAATTTCCCTTCTCCATCAGAAATGTTTTATATTATCTGGTGACTTGGCTGCTTTTTGTGGTCTTAAAATAGAAGTGTCTTAAAACTTTGTTTCAGTTATGGGATTGTTCTTTGTGTTACCCTTCCCACCCTGCTGTTGGTGAAAGGAAGGTTGGAAACTCGTGTTGACTGTGACCCCACTTTTACAAGTCATGGTAGCTTATTGTTCTTTGTGTTTTAGACACTTTTATCTCAAAAAATGGCAGTGGGAAATTCTGTATATATCTGCAGCACAGCAGGCTGGAAGGTTTTTGCAAAATCTCTGAATAGGTTTGCATCAATAAGCAGAGCCTGGCTCTCAGCATGTGGGGGCTTATTCTCAGTGGCTGATGAATTGAGAATAGTTTTGATGGGTAGGAGGCAGTGTGGGATGGATCTAGTCCTTGAATGCTTTGAGGAGAGGGGAAGATGCCATACAATACTCACTAGTGTAAGTTTGCCTGAGGATAAGTGAGAATTAGTAAAGGTAATCTTGCTGATAAGTGGTAGAAAATGTTTCTTAAGAATTTGTTGCCCTTGCTATTCATTTTTTTAGTGCAGTTATGTGCACTATGTGACTTGCACTTCAGAATGAGAAAAATTACTGCCAACCTCTATTCACAGATTATTGTTTGAATTCTGGTACGTTCCTGTACTCAATATTCTGTGAACTGTCCTAAAGATACTGGGGTATGAGAGGCTGAAATGTGACCTCATAGTTTCCCTGGTGTGAAAGAGATGACCTCATCATTAACAGTCACATATTTCTTTGACTTCAGAAAGTCATGTCTTCTCTGGGCTTTCCCAAAGAGAGTGCAGAAGGGATTGACATGACATTGATACCACCAAACAAAGGTGATGCTACATTGTCCTCCTGCACACCACTTTCAGCTGAATCTGAGAAACTTGAAGTGTACAGGTTATCTTTGTTGAATAGGAGGTATTAAACCACTTTTTCCACTAGCTGATTTTCTATGAGGAGGATGAATCATTGTTTTGGGGTAGAATTTTCAAAATTTTCTGCTTAACCTTTATCAGTTTTCACTTACTTTGCTAACTATGACTGTGCTATCACAAGAGCTTCATCCTGGCTCCCGTATCTTTGGGAAGACAGACAAGACTTGTTTTGTGCTAACACTATGCTCAGTGGTGGCTGAGATGTGCATATAAAAAATGAAGTGACTATTCTTGAAATTTATTCCTCTTTATTCTGTTTTTATTTTCAGCGGAATTTGGCTGAAACTCTATTCCAGCTCTTTGCACCCAAAATGGACAATTTGGAAAATGAAGTCTAAACAAACAGAAACTGTTTCTTTGGGCTGTACTCCTTTACACGATGAAGAGCCTGGGTACTGGAAGAAAGAATACATCTTCAAAAAAACATCTGCCTTCAAAACTAGAGTAATGCGGCTCGTTAAATTTCTAGATCCTTATACAGGTCTTCCATGTAAAAACAAAGAAGCTATGAAGTAAGCAATGCCTTGTCACAAAGATTTACTTGAGAACAATGTACAAAATATTAATGACTTGGGGGGGGGTATAGAATTAGAGCTAAAAAATGTATATCATAATGGGAAGATACAATGATAATTATAAATGACTGAAACTGAGGAACATAAGTAGCAGCTAGTAGAAATTTAAAAATTCTGTTGAAAGCATAGTTTAAGTTTTATCACTTTGGGAATTTATTTTTAAACACCCCTCTCCCCTCTCAATTCCTAAATAACAGAGTCTCTGGGTTGAGTTGGATAATTGTCTTAAAGGACAAAAATGGAAAAGAACATGTAGTAGAGAAGCCAAACCTATCATTTAAGGACACATCTGTTACTGTACTTTGGCATGGTACAGACTGGCCATGCTTAGACATCCTGTCAACCCTGAAACTATTTGGAGTTACACCGTTGCTTCCTGACCAAAGCATACCTCCCAACAAGAATGGGTGAGTTTTGACATAGGATTTTTGAGGATTTTTTTGGGTGTAACTGGTTGATAATGTGTCTGTATGAGCTATCTGACATTTGTTTGACTCAAGAAGTTAACTCTTCATTCAAAAGCCTCCCTGCAGTTTTCTTTCTATGTTCTTCTCTTCTTTGGTTGAGCTTTTCAGCAAGAAATAGTGTAATCCAGCAAGCTATGAAATTAATTAATAGGTTAATGTAGCGATTGGCGTGTGATATGCAGACTGATAGGTCCCGACTTAGAAAGCTGAATCTAAGGTATAGACACAAATGAGCATGAAAGAAAAATGTAAATCTAGGAGAATTTATTGTGAGAAAAAAGTTCATCAGTATTTATGTGGCTACAATCAGGTAATCTATGTTGTTAAAATTTATTTTCTGTCTGGTAGGTGTGTGTGTGAATTTAGAGAACTTGTTGTTTAACTATGCATGCAATCTTCAGCATATGCATATAAAGTCACACAGTCCACAGCCTGTCCCATGTTTTTTAACTTAAATGTGTACAATGGTTTTTCTCATTATAGTCTAAGAATATATTTAAATGAAAGGTGTCTATTTGAGGTATCTGTTTGCTGTCAGGGAGCTTAGCACATATCTGGGCCTATGTGTATAGTAGGTGCAGTGTCAGCTACATGCTTCTTACACAAAGCCCCTAGCCATAGAGCTCTGAAAAGAGAGAGAATTCTTCACCTACAAAACACTGGGTTCCTCAACCAGAAGAAAAGTATTTACTTAAAAAAGAAATAAATCAAGAGAAGCTTTTGTGTAAAGTTAGCTGACCAAGTCTTGCAGTCAAATTATATAGGAAATGTAGTTGTTTTACCAAGATGATGATTCATATGTAGAAAATAAAAAAAAGCTTGCAGGCGATTGATGTACTTATTTCACAGAGTTACAGATTTTTACAAATTGTGACTATAGATGAAGGCAGTGGATTCACCAATTTCAGTATTGGTCATTGTTAAAACTGTAAGTGCAGGGACAGGCCTGATGATTGTTAAGACTGTAAGTGCAGGGAAAGGGTTGATGTTGATTAGGGTGAAATTTTTTACTGTGAGGGTGGTGGGACACTGGAACAGGTTGTCCAGGAAGGTTGTGGATGCCCCATCCCAGGCAGTGTTCAGTGTGTAGTTGTAGGTGATACTACAGTGATACCAGTGGAAATCTAGGAACTGTTTTGAATGTAATAAGAGCCTTAGTCTGAAAAGGATTTTAGAAAGACTTCTTTCTTCATTCTGAATAGGTAATGCAGACTCTACTTTCTGCTCTTTTTTAAATGTGTCATTAGTTAATAAGAGTGTCCATGAACTTATATTTAAGAGTGTTTTGGAGCTAAATGGCTTTAATTATAGGTAAAATATAAAAAAAAAATCAAAAAAGGAAAGCTTCCAATAACACAAACTTTTAGTTCATTATATATACAATTTGATCCTTTCCTTTGAATTTTGCTTCACAGTGATAAATGTTCAGTGATTCCATCTAGTATCAATAAACTATCAAAAACAAATGGTTAAATAATTCTGTATTTTGAAAAGTTGGGCAAGCACATAATACTCTTTTTAAAAGAGTATTTTAGAAGATCATATAGTGTTTTTTGTTTCTTATCTTGTTAAGGGTTCAGATCCTGCTAGTACACTGTAGTTGTTCAGATGTATAGTTTCTGACTCTGCATGCTAAATGCTTTCAAAACCGTTTTCATCATGTGCTGCTGGTCAAATTTCAGAGTTAAAAATGTAATTAGACTGAACTTTTACACGAATCAGGAGACATAAACTTTTGCTACATTCTGTATGTTCTTCTCAAAGACCTCGTCGATTTTCCTTGATTGCTGAATACCATCTTGCTAACCTGACTGAAAATAGTGTAGTGGTTGGTGCTGATGAGCTTGTCCAGCTCCTCAGTCTGAGTCCAGGACTGTTAGTAGGAATGTGGAAGGTAAGATAACATTTTGTTTCAGTATTTTAGTATTTGAAGGAAAAGAGTTGGATTTTTTGGGTTTAGGGAGGGTTTTTAAAAAAATCTTTCCTTTTTTTTTTTTCCCTTTGAATTTTGAAAGATGTTGTCTAAACTAGTAACCACGAAACACATGTAGGGACTGTAAGTGGATGATTTATTGTATCCTAAAGAGCTGTCACTGGAGTATATATACATAAAAATATCTACTTCTAATTAAAAGATCAGTTATGTATCATTCTATACTAGATACTGTGTTCAATTTTACTTATTTTGCAGTCTTCACATGCCCAAATTTGAAATCCTAGAGTGATTTTCAATAGAATGGTTTGAGAGGTGCTTCTTCCTGTGATTCATGCCATTGCCTGTCCATATCACTCAAAGTGATGAGTTCCCACATAGTAACTTAACTTTAATTTACATCACCAGGTAGCTGTATCCTGCTCCACCAGTAGGAATGCTGTAAATCATGCCCTTTTGGGGGTATTAAATTCTTGGTATTAAGAGTCGAAGTTAAGCAGTTAGCCTCTGTAGGGTGGGTATAGAGATGAGTGTCTTTAGGGGGCAGTGCAGAACATCTGAAGTAGACTTCTACACAGAGGGAGTCTGCATCTTTGCATGGAATGCACTGGGACCTCTGTGTCTGCCTGTCGCTATGCAGGGCTGGGTGCTATGGAAGCCTATCTCAGGTGTTCTGCTCTTGATCTCATTTCAGAGGTGGGAGCCTTTTTTTCATCCCCTCAGTCATGCTATTGATGTCAACTTAGGTTATTTGGCACTGGCAAGGAACTTTCCTCAGGGAGGCTATGAGCAGTTCCTCAGTGTCTAATGTCTATTTTCCAGCTACAAACATGCTGCCTCAAATGTGCACAATCACCAGAGGCAGTGTTTGAAACTGCAGAAGGATTATTTCTTTCACTCTTACTTAAAGATAAGAGTGAAAGTCTGCTTCCTAGTTCTTAGAAAACTTGAGACTGTCTGACCAGCATAAACCTGTTACAGGTTGTTTCAGTCTGTGAAAAGCCCTGCTAAAAAAATAACCATTTCTCTCGTATCTTCAGAAGTTTTGTAAACTGGTGTCCCTGTATTGTTGGCTCTGTGGTCTTGCTTATGCATTGGCCCCATCCATGCTTGGAAAGAGAGCTCCTTCAGCACCTGGAAATGGTTCAATCATAACCAAGTTCCACATATTTGTTAAAAATGGAGTGTCTCAATCTAGTATATGGTTCCTGCTTGTTTTTCTGAACAGCAGTTCTTACTCTCTGTGTAGGCAGTGTACAAGGGAGTTAAGTGTCAGTGGGTGTAATAATTGTAAATGCCACACATCTTGTTTTTTAATACATAGCTGCATAACAGAAACCAAGGGCAGGTTATGTGGGCCTCCTGATATTTGGATAGAGAAAGACTGAGGAATTATGTGATTGATGGATCTCCCTAGTTAAATCCTTTATAGCAGTAATTTTGTACTATGAAAAACAGGAGTAGTTAAAAAGCCAAAAGTTTGAATAGAGGATGTAATTTTCTGGTAACCCAGAGAGATGAAAACAGTAGTTGCCCATATTTCAGGAAAGTATGGCAGTGAATAATTTTCCTGTTGACTTGGGTGTTTGTAAATGTAGGATTTAAATAATGCATTTAAAGAAAAAAACCTGAGATCCTAGCATTCTGTGTTGTTGAAGTAAATACGTACCTCTGTCTCTATTTAGTTTTCGCATAGATGTTTTCTTTGACTATAGAGGGTTATGTTTTTAATGTTTTCCCAGGAGTAAATAATCTGGTGAAGACACAATTTTTACTTTGAAATTCACAATTTCTATTGGATAGTTCTGTATTCCTCACTGATTTTCGCCCTCTTTGGAAATAGTTCCTTAGACATGAAAATAAACTTGATGCTTCAGTAGTCGGGAGTTAAGTGCTGTTTGATTCTGTTTAGGTATCTTTTTTCAAGTGATAAGTAGAAGCTAGGGAAGTGCAATTCTTGGATTGCTCTCATAATTTTTGCTTTGGCATAGCTGGCTTCTCTCTCTTTCCCCATAATACAAAAGTGTTGCAGTCTTTTATGACTATTTTGTACTCTTGTGAAAAGACAGTAAAGGTTTTCGGAGTCCAAGTGTTAAAGCAAGCCATTACTAACATTATTATAGTAATTGACAGAGTAATAAGCAGCAGCATTTATCTATGAATTTTAATGCTCAGAAAGACCTTGTGAAAAAAAGAATTTCCAGATGAAAATACATCTACTTTAATTAACTTTTCAGGGGAAAAATGAAATTGCTTTTGTTATGGCGAATCTTCATTATAATCAACTTCTTGAGAGAAGCATTTTGGGTTCTGCTACTGTGTAAGTTTGGTTTTCCTTTGTGGGTAATAAAGATAACCTTTTGAATAAAACTTTGAATTTTACAGTTAAAATTGGCTGCTGGTAAGAGATTTATATTTAGGCAGTGATTAACTATTCTTGTTTAATATAAGCAACAGTTACAGTAACTAAATAAAAAACTGTAGAAGCATTTTCATACTAAAATATGGCCATTGTTATGCTATTAAAGAGATAATTGAGTTATGCAAGTGTACTGGTACTTGCCATATTGAGAAAGATAGAAATACACTGCACACACTTTATCCCTTTCCACAAGCAGTTTTCTTATTTCCTCTTTCTATCTGAAACAGAAAGAAAAGAGAGAGACATTTCAGGAAGTAGGGAAATATTCTTTGGTTGTGTAAGAGGGGGGAAACTCTGGTAAACTGGTGAGGTGCCTGCATTAATCTTTTAATCCTTTTGAGAAAGTAGCTGGGTTTCCTATGAAGTGTTTGTATGATTTTTTAGCTTTAGAATAGTATTTGGGGAATTTATTTCCCACTCAGCTTCCTGGTCAGATACTGTTGTATCTACCAGTAGTCTTAAATGCCCACTATAACTTAGTGTGGCTCTTCTCACACAGAATGTAAGATTAACGCCATCTCCCTTAATACCAAATTGAATCCTATGTAGAAGTTGCTCAGTTGCCTCTGATATGTGGTCTCTTTAGGTCACTTGTGTGCAGTACTTATTTAGTTAGCCGCAGACAAAATTATTTCAATATTGGCTATTTCAGAGAAGTCTCTAGAGCTAGTGGACTTTTAGATTTGTAGTTGTGCTGATGCTTTTTTCTTTTTTGTAGACAAGTCCATGTTTTGAAGTTTAACAGATGTACCTTTTAAAGTTGACTGCTGTATTTTCTGCCTTTGGCTAGGCTGAACAGCTGATCAGCAATTAGACACTGTAGTATCTTAAAAGAAGCATGATGAACTAGAGGTGTTTGATTTTGAAACTGTCTTTAAGATGACAGTCTCAATGTAGGCCTATGTGTTATATCTTTACTAAGTCATCCCCCCTTGCTAAATTCTATCTTTCTTTTTTTTCAAGTCAATATTCTCCTCCACCTAATAAACCTTTACTGGATGATATTGACTCAGAATATGGACTACATGACTACAGGCTGCATCTTGATCTGCATGGCAGAAACTGCATGTACCTGTGTGGATCCTTCAAGTGCCTCTTCTGCAGAAAACGTAAAGTTGATGGAGCAATAATGTCTGTTTTAAAAATGGTCCCTGCTGTTGCATCTTTCCTTCTTATATCCAGTTTCTCTTGTTTTAAGGGGTGAAGCTGAAATGGAATTTTTAGAGTAAGCTATCTTTCTGTTTGTGGTGTGATTTCTTTATATCTGTATGGTGCTTTGTGTGGCATCCTAAGCCTGCTCTGTAAGAAGTCTGCCTGCTGTTAATTGACACTGTCAGCCTGGCACACAAATTCTGCCGATTTTCAGGGTCTTTTCTTTTAGTTCTGTGCTACATTAATAATACACTGCCACAGTTTTTGGTGCAGGTTGATGTTTCTTTCACATGTATTTTATAAAGGAGAGAGGGATGCATATTGGAATCTTGTTTCTGTAGAATTCTCCTCAAATATACTTCGGGTACACAGACAGATTAAATTTATAGATACATTTGTAAAAGTTACTGTGAACTTTAAGATTTAGAGTTTCTATTTTGGTGAGCTTAAGATTGCCTGTTTTGACATCCTTTCATTGTGTGGAAAACAATTTCAGTCTTCTTCTGCTGCTTCATTCTGTTCTCAGCACTTGTTTCCATGAGACATGATTGGCCATCCCTGTTCTTCTCATACAGCCCAAATTCATAGTTGCACTGGGGTTTTGAAAAATACATGGGTGATCTCTTTTTTGATTTAACTTCAGCATAACTTCCTAAGCTACACAGCTGCCTTTCTGTAATCAGAGATAGATTAAAATATTAAAATTGAACACTGTCATTAATTTAATTTAGAATTAAGTACTGTAAATTAATTATTGCTCCCCAGTAGTTTTTTTTGATACCGGCACTCCTGAGCGGTGTGGATTTCAGAACATACTGTTTTTCTGTCAGTAGAGGGCGCTGTTGTCAGGCGTGAGTACTTTTACAGGGCTGCAGAATTTCCCCGTGATTTGGTTTGGTTTTTCTCATTTGTATTTGGTGATTCCAAGAACTGTCATTTAGACTGCAGCCTTATGCAGTGTGGAGCGTTGTAGTCCTTGAACCTGAAATATACACGTTTTCAGACTTTAGAAAAGCGCCAAGCTTGAATTAAAGGAATACTTCTAAGGGTAAAATTTCAGTGAAAGTCTATGCATGTAGCAAGAAATCTTACCTGAAGTGTTGTGTAGTGCAGGAGTTGTCTTTATGTTCTCAGAAAAAAAAAATCTTCTCAAAATTGTCCAGAGGCATAGGTTTTTGGGATTGTGTTGGTTTTTCTTGTTTAGCTGAATATCACATTTTTCTAAAATGAAAGTGTTATACTTCTAGCAATACAGTTACACAAGAAAAAGTATTACGTGGCATACTTCCTTTCTTGGTATCACTTTCTTGCTGCTTAGAAACTACTTCCACAAAAGATTAAGCTGATGTTTATGCAAATTGAAGCAAATGTCCATGAGCTACAGTTGTGTTGCCATCTCACTTCGCAAGTTACAGGATGTGTTTTATGTTCACAAATGTTTTCTGAATTGCTTTGGTTTTGTGACTTTCAGCAGTGTGACAGTCATCAGATTCTGGTCTCAAAGGATATCAGACAGCTGAAGCCATGGTTCTGCAGACAATAAACTCATTTGTCATCTGATCCCTTCCATGTGCTCGCACAATAATTCCTTTTGGAAAATGCTTGACTTCCTCCAAAAAGGTGTAGTGAGGCAGCATATGGCTGTCTGCTGTCACATTTTTTCATTGTGATTTGTTACTAATTTTTCTCATTCTGGTGAACGTGATATTGCTGAATGTAGCCAGGTTTATCCAAACTGGTTGTGTTGGATAGTTTGTATTTTGTTTTTAGGGTCCATTTTAATAAAACACTTTGTCCCATCCTCTGGGAGGACTCTCAAGCATGGAAGTCCTGCAACATACTGGGAAGTTTTGCTATTTCTGAAAATTCTCTACCCAGTCCAGTTTTATTTTAAATTATAGATGCAACATACCCATGGCAGTTTCCACAACTTGAGGCACGTACCAATTGTGAGCTACTTCTGTTGTTTTACTTATTTATTGGTTTTCACTAGGAAGCTTTAGGCATTCCTAGGTTACCAGAGAATGCCCATTTGTATTTTGCTGAATAACTGATTTATTCCAGATTAATTTTTGTCTGCTTTTTGTTAGTATGTGTTAATATTGTGCTGCATTTTGCTACTCCATTGTCAATTAATTTTGTTGAATTCTTAAATTAAAAAAGGCTGTGTCACACTACAGTGGACCAAGGAGATGGAATGTATATGGCTACAGATTTTTTTCCTGTTATTACACTTGCATTGCAGTAACTAGCTGTTTTTTCACTGTTTTGGTTGGGGTTTAGCATTTTATTTTATGCTCCTTTTCATGTAAACAGAATTTGTAATACGGTCTTATTGACAGGCACTGTAGGGTGAATATGTTAAATATATTGTAACTGAATTGAAAATATTTAGAAAACTTTCCTTGTTTTCAGGAAGTTATGACAGGCTTTTCATATGACTCCCAGAAGCCATGGATCCAACTTCTTAACAAATATTTTTGAAATGTATTTACCTAGGTTTTCAAGTTTTTAAGCACAGCTTTGTAGCCACATGGTAGTTTAAGCTTTTGCTTTTCATTGTCATTTGTTGTTGATGTAAACTGATGTGTTGTGCTTGCAAAATGTAAGGGTTGATTTTGGTGTATTTAGAGAACTGTTAAGCTTTGTTTGTAAAATTTCATATCAGGCATTTGAAATGTTTTGCTTGACCTTGAAGATTGATTTGCAAGTTAAAATAATGATTTTAGCGTGATAAGGCTGGTTGTTGGCACCCAAATTAGTGTTAAGCGTAGCTTTTCCTCTGAAAATACCAATCAAATGACAACTTGCAACAAAGGCTTGGTTAGCAAAACATACTTCTTGGCTTTTAGCTAAAATAAGTGCTTTGGAACTATTGGTCTGTTTGTTTCTTTCCCCTGAGGTTTGTCTACATGGTATATGTTCTCTTTGTTGGTATTACCTTTATTTGGAAATATTTTTTCCCTATAATTTACTCTGCTGCTTTGCTTGCAGTTACTATGTGTGTCTTGCATGAATCAAAGACTAGAGATATTATAAGGGGACAAAACAAAGTCTGGTTCAGCCAGAAGAAAGCCCTGTCCAATTTGCTTCCTCTGGGTTTCTCTTCGTGTGTTTAACATAGCTTATCCTGCCCTTTCATTTCATTTTCTCATCTGACTGGGGTGAGGAAGGGGAGATTTCAGTACTTAGCCTTCAGTTTCTTGCTGAAGGCAGGCTTTTCCTTCCTGCTGAATGTGAGGACTGAAATGGAGTTTTTATACTAAAAAAAAACATGTATAAAGTCTGGATTAACCAACCCATTAAGAATTAGCCTTCAGATTCCTGATCTGTTGCCTGTTTCCCTTCTTGCTAAAGTTAAGAAGTAACTGCAATCCATCATAGCCAGATGATCTATCTAGCAATGTGTATTAATGCCATGCAATAGTGGTGATGTCCTGGGCTTCATTAATTTATTAGCAGAAGAATGCTTTTTTCAATCCATTTTTATTCCATTCAAACTTCATTTGATCTGAATGAGTAAGAAATAGACACTTCCATTCAGATTGGAATTGTGCATAACCAAGTAGACCTTTTGGAAAAAATGCTTGTTGACTGATGTTTTCAAGCCTCTTGTATAAAAGCTCAGCTTTAAATGTGGACTTTCAGTGTTTAGTCAGTAAATTATTTCAGTAAGATATTTTTACCTTGAATGAAATTTTGTCATTGAATTTGATTTACTGAGGTTATGGAACTGGACCATTTGGACAGGTGTCAACTTATGGCGTTTTTCTACTTTGAGCTGGATCCTGGAAATGAATTCTGCTTACATTTTCCTCACTGATTTCTCTTGCACTTCACTGAAAGTGGGTATCACAGTTTGGAGCATTGCATTTTCCTTCAACTATACAAAGTATTTCCTCCTTCAACTATACAAAGTATTTCCTACAAAATATTTCCTGGGCACAGTCATGTTGGTTTCACACTCCTATTCCAAACAGTGTCTGTACTAAAAAAACCTGCAGTTATTGTTCTCTGTCGTGTGCTGGGCAGCTTTCTTTGCATAATAAGTGTTCTTTGGACTCCCCACTGGTGAGTGATGCCTTTCCAGCATTGGTGTGTGGCCACCTGTATCTTGGGAGTTGCTTGGCTCTACAGTACCAATTCAGAGAAGTTTTTGGCCTCTGTATTGAAGTGTGGGCTTTCTTTCTCCATCATTGCCTCCAACTGTCTGCTTCAAGCAGCCAGCAGGCAGAGGTTTTGCTGCCACTGCATGCTGGATGCAGCTGCTGAACTCACAGCCAGCTTTCCTGATGTTGCTGCTTCTGTCTTGATTGAAGGAGAATCACAGGCAAAACACTTCTGCCTTTTTTCACTTCTGTCACTTGCCTCTTAAATATCTGCAAGCCACTTCACTTGTTACCATCCAGGACCTACTACTGGATCCTGACATGCATTATGTTCCTGGGAACTCTTCTCTCCCTTTGTATCTGTCTCCTGCATGTGCTAGATACTTTCTCTTTTTCTGCTGAGGTCTCTAGTGCTTTTGTTTTGCTCTTTTGAGAGAGTATCTCTTGTTCAAGGAAACTTGTTTAAGGGATGTCCTACCAAGAAATCTGCTTGTGTCATGATGTGATGCTTTTATTTTCACTTTTCTTTGTAGTCAGATCATGTTCACCATGATGTACCCCAGGTTATAATTAGACTGTTGGATTCCCTGGTTAACTTTCCTTCTCTGACAGCAGAGGAAAAAAATATTTAAAAAATGCCAATCTCTTTTGAGAGGAGAGAGATTCCAAAGCAATATGGTTATATGTAGTAATAAAAAAATCACAAATCATAGTAATTCTGCCAAAAAACCTCAGGGGCCCTGGAAAGCTATTTAAAAAATGAAAAAATCCATAATTTAAAAACTTGATTCAAATCAAATCATACTTCATGTCAATTTAATGATGCATTATCCTTTCTAAGGAGGAATAGTTACCTGTGTGCCCTTTGTATTGGGTTATTTGAGTTTCCAGTCAGAGCTAAGAGATTTAAATAACTTGAAAAAAAAAGGTTGGGGAGGTATCACATTGTTTTATTTTGTGTGTTAGTGTTGAACTTGACTTCTGGGGAATGGGCAGTGATGGAGGTGCTGGTGGCACGAAATTGAAATGCTGAGTGTGAAATTTACTCCTTGCATCCTTGTGTAAGTTCTTTAGGTGGCATTCCTATTTTTGTACTAAAAATTACAAAGGATCTTTTTTATCTGCAGTTTCTACTATGGATCACAGAATCAAAGCTCCAAACTGCAACTTAATTCCTCTATAAAGTGCTTGATATTTAGCTGTTGGTGTATGCCAGGGTTTCTTATTGGTGAGTGGGAAGAAAAATACATGGAAAGGAGATAAGAGAACATTTACAGTGTACTTGGGCTCAATTTGATTTATACTGCTGTAATGTTGTATATTGTTTATATTTTCAGGTGACATTGAAAATGGATACGTGAGGCTCATAGTTGTAAACTTAAAGGATAATAGGAAGCACTTGCCTATTATTGGAACACTTGGCATATGCTGGGAAACAGATGTATTTAAAGGCAATGTAAAGGTCAGAAATATTCTTTGTTTCTGGAAATGCTTACCTTAAAACAGAATTATGTTTGTGCATCCTTAATAGGCTGATTTTTAAACAACCTTTTGATTTGTAGAAGCTGTCTGTAACCAGACAAAACCTCAATTCCAATATTCAAAAAAAAGTGAATTTTGAGGAAAAGAGTTTTCTCCTTTCTCTCATAGACTCTGGATTGTGTGATAGACCCATTCATTACCTGTGTGTAATTGCTTTCCTCTCAGCAAAGATGCTGTGACTGACCAGCCCACTCAGAAATGCTGGACAAAAAATTGTACTGCAGATGTACTTTTTGTGAGGATTTTTTAAAATTTGGTGTGAGTGTGTTATTTTTTGTTTTGTGTTTTTTATTTCTTTTGGTTTGTTTTGTTTGGTTGGTTGATTAGGGTTTTTTGTGAGCAATAAGCCTTGAACCTCTGGGGAAATACTCTGCAGTTCTGTGCTGTATGTGCAGTGAAAGTTAGGAACTGCTGGGGAGTATTAAAATGCCAGTGGACACAGGAAACTACAGTCCACATCCACACAGTCAGCACCTAACTCCAGTCAGGTTCATCAGTCAGCTAGATTAACTCTTTATCTTTAGAGGAATGCTCACACATTCTATTGGATAAAATTCCTAAAAGAATTATTTCAAACAAAGTTTCAGAGTGGTTCTGTAGCTTTTGCAATAGTGGTGAAGGCACATATTTTTAAATATACTTTATCAGCGTGAATATTTCAGAAGTCATGAAGATTCTGATAAATAAAATTTAAGCACTACTGAAAAATCATCTAGTTCAACATTTGATTCCAATTTTGGTGCTTCTTTTGAAAAAAACCCCCAGAATTTGTAAAACTGTTGTTTTTGCCAATCCTGTATAAATGTGGAATGGAATACTGTTTGATGCAACTTTTTTTACCAAGGCATGTAGTGACAAAACAAGGGACATTGTTTTTAAACTGAAAGAGGGTAGATTTAAACTGGACTTTGGGAATAAAAGGTGAAAAATTATTTCTCCATGCTGAGGATGATGAGGCAGGGGAGTTGGAATTAGGTGACTTATAAAGGTCCCTTCTAACTCAAATCATTCTGTGATTCTATAGGATTAACAGCTGCTTGGCAGAATCTTTTTTTTTTTTTCATGAAAAAAATCCTGAGTAGTACATAAGAATTTACAAAGTTATCTGTCAGAGGAAAGAGAGAGCTATGGCTGTAGTCTTTAGTTTTTTCAGTTTTAATCATTCTCCTGTGTGCTTATAGCATAAATTATATTTAGTGTTTATTTCTAGGACAAAATAAACAGTACAGTATTTTTTTTAAACCTCATTTTGTGATGAGAGACGGAACATGTCAGCATATAGCTGTGGGTTGAATTCAGTGTAGTTTTTACCATAACTCTCTAAAATTCTTAAAGTTTACTGAAAGCAGCAGTGAGATAAAAAAGTGCAGAGTAGCAGCAACAATATTAAGAAGAAGAATGTACAAGAGAGGGGAGTGATTCACGTGAAAATGCTCACCATGGAGTGCAACCTGACCATGGCACAATACCCCTAAGGAGAAGAAAGCCCTTTCCTTGCCCCTGGAAATGAGGTGAGGTGGTGTAGAACAACCTCCCTGTCTTAGCCCTGCTCCCTCCTGGCTACTGCAAAAATTAACTTGATCCTGACCAGAACCAGGACAGAAATGCAAGGGAAGACCCCACCATTCCACCACCCAACACCACCCCACTTTACTATTCATAATTGACCTTTTATATGCAAGTTATCAGACCAGAAAATAGTGATTCTTTCTTGTTTCCAGTGATTCTGTAGCTCATATAAGTTTATTACACCAGCGTTAGGTTCAGTTTGAATTTTGTATTTTCAGCATAGTCTACAGTAAAAAGCTTAGGGAAACGGTGTGTATCATATTGCCTCGTGTTTTGCCATCTGCCCTTGTGTTGTTTGATTGAAGTAAAGTAATAGTGAAAGCAATGTTGGAGCAGCAGAAGCACAACTATGTAGTACAGAGAAATAAAGCATTCCAAATGAATTTTTTTGGCATGGAATATGTGGTGTTGGTTTGTTTGCGCTTTTGGAGCACAGATACAACATAATTAAGATAATTTGATTCATTTAATGATTCAGAACTCATGAGAATAAGGAACAGCTGATACTAACAATGACGCATTACTCCTATGCTTCCAAGGGATATGTGAAACTATCAGTTTGCCAAGACCAAGGAATTGGCATTAACATTTTTAAATTATCTAGTTGTGTAATCTTGTAAAGAAATATTGTCAAGAATTTATAAGCGGAGGAATTACATTAATATTATTAATATTACCTTTTTGGGAACTGAAGCTGTGAGCCTTTCAAAGAGTACTGTATACAGCTGGCTTGGAAGGGTAATTGTGTGTGCACTGCCTTGGGTGGTCCCTGGGTATCTTTGCAAACATTGCTGCATTCACACAAGTTTAGCAGCTGACTTTAAACTTAGGTTGCTTTCTCATATTGTAGGGACCATCATTATTTGAATGGTAAAGTAACTAATAGTTGAGAAAAACAGATGTTAAAGGCTTAAAAATGTTCAAGAAGTAATGTTTGATTTGGTTTGGCAGTGGTACCTTCTGTAGCACAGCATTTGATGTGTGTAGGCTGCAGTTTCAATTTCTGTAGGAAACCTCTAAGTATTTGTTGCAGTAGGTCAGTGAAGCACTATCAATTGTATTTTGAAGTTTTAGCCTTTGTACAAATCTCTCTGAACCTCTACTTACTTTGCCATGACATAGGGAAATAATATCTTCTGCTTGTGTTTGTAGGACTGCTTTGTGATGGATCTGACTCTCTTGGATGAAACTGGAATGCCCTTCTGGTGTTTTAGTGCTCCAGTCCGCATGGAATTGTCTACCAAGTTATCCGGCCTTTACGACTACATGGGTCATATCTATACTGCAGACTATGCAGATTCAGAGGGTAAAGTCTGTGTTGAGTTTGTATGGTTGGAAGAAACCAAGGAATATATTATAGTTAGTTTGGTGCTTTATGTAAGCACCAAAAAGGTAAACAGCTGGTATGGAACAAACTACTGACTTAACTAGGTCACTAATTTCCTTGTTTTGAGAACCAAACAAACAACCCTGCTACGACAAAAACCACAATAAACTGGTGATGCTTAAGATTGACACCAACAAGCAAGACTGTTCCTGCAAGTTTTCCAGTAACAAATGCAATTGCCTAAATTTTTTAATAGGCAATTGAGGAATGAAAGAGACATATTGATATAAGTGAGAGGTTTTCTTTTCTGTTGAACATTACATGGTTAGTCTGTTTCTCACTGGCTGTATTGAAATTCTTTTTAGGAAGACTTTTCTTTATAGACACTTGTTACTATGGTTAAGGAATTGCTTCTTTTGAGAGCCATGCTGTGAAGATGCCTTACCTTATGTAAGCTACACTGGTTTTAAGAACATTGACTTTTATGCTTAGTAATAAAACAGCATGTGTGCTGTTCCCTCCAGGTTTGTTGGAGTGTAATTGGTAAATGAGAAGTTTTGTTAAACACATTTTGTTAAATGCTTTTTCCAGAAAAACTTCACTGAAATATATTTTAGTAAAAGATTGAAAGGCTAGATGGGAAGCCAGATCTGAAAAATGTGTCAGTCAAGGCATTTGTTAAGAAAGTCATGTAAAATTTAAATGTTTATGATGTTTCTTTAAATTCTTGTTTGTTCTGTTCCCATGTTCTAACCTTGTCTGATTGAGACTAAATACTTGCTTTACATACTGGCCTATGAATAAGTGTCCCAATTATCAGCCAACCTGAGCTGATGTCTGCTCTTACAGAATGTATGGAACATTCAGTTGTTTTGGAAACAATGCATATCTGATGCTGTTTATCTAACAATATGAATCCATATAAAAATTGAATATATGTGTCCAATCTTTCCAGTTCCATGGAGTAACTTTAGAATCAAATTTTCTACTTTCTGTATTAAAATATTTTTTTTCAGTTACAAGATATTGTGAGCCCAGTATCATTACCTAGCAAGGACAATTATATTGTTGCCTGCTCTGACTTTGTTATGGTACTGATTTCCTTAAAAATAAATTCTCTCTTTATTTGTTTATATACATTAATTGGTTTGTGCAATGTTCATACGCAAGCACTTGTCTTCTGTGCTACAGAGGTAGATAGATATTACAGCCATAAAGTTGTTTCTTGATTTAAGTTTCAAAGACAATAAGCTGAGGCTGACACAGTTCTAGTTCACCTTGTTAAAGAAGCAGTGGAAATGTTTCTGCATTTGGTTGTTAGGCAGACTAACAAGAGTGATCTGCTGCATTTTGTCTTCTTTCTTACTGACTGCGAATGGGGACAGGAATCCCTTGAAGTGATATAAAGGTTTTAACATGTGGACTGGGTGTGATGAATGCCAGAATGACAGACACTGAAAGTGATCTGTGCAGACAAGTGGCCAGTCTGGATTTTTGTTTTTGCCCAGATTTAGTTTTTGAGTTACCAGCTTTAGCAAGGAAATAGTAGCTCAATCCCAAAGTTTTCTTAGTCATTTGCCTTACTGCTAAGCTTGTAAACAAAAAATGTAGAATTATTCGGGATACATTGTTCCTTTGAAATGTGCAAGTATGTTCTCTTCCCTGCTGTGAAGCTGCCAAAGACAGTGGGCACCCAGCAGCCATCAAATGGTGTAAGGTCTGTCACTGTTCATTCCAGCTGAATTTTTATTGTATTTCCAATATTTCTGGGTTTAGTGTTTTTTAATAAAAGTAAAATACTTCCTTTAATAAGCAATTTCAATTTCTAATTAATTTATTTTATACATTTATTTTATTAATTTGATTATTTTATACAATTGAATGTTTTATAGAAAATTCTGGCATCACTGTTGGAAGTGGAACAAGAGAGTATGCTGTCCCTACCCCTGACAAGCTAATCTAGTAGCCTGAAAGTTTACTATCTGAATTGATTAGGATGAGAGTAAGTCTTTAGCAGCACTGTCAACCTAAAAGGTGATAGAAGGCAGAGCAGTTTTGTCAGGTTATTGCTGGCTTATTTCTGCTGCGCATAAACATGTGTATTCAGCAAACCCAAGCAAACTGTTCCAAGATCTTAAAAAATGGACCCAAATGTTGCAGAGCTGTTCTCCTGTATCTTCACTGGTTGTAATTGTGTGCTTTCTGAAGATGTAAAGGATGTGTCCTGAAACAGGCCTCAGGTGGACCTAAACTTGATCTCGAACTTATGCCACTCCTTTGATTTCAACTGACAGTTGCTTTACAACCGAAGAAAATTCAGTAGCTACTAGCTGTATGATCAAACCTGGTAAGTTACATATGCCTTAACTCAACCTTCTATTTCTTCAACTCACATCTTCTTTTCTCTATGTAAGTAAGGCCATAGACTGAACTTCCAGAAAGGAAAGGATTTACATTAGGTAAACTGCGCTGGTCTATTTCATGAAAGAACCCATCTGTTCCAAAAACTGATGGTTTGATAAAATCATCTTCTAGTCTTCTAAAGTTCCCTTTTATATACCTGGTGCAAAAGGTGGTAAAGTGAGTTGCATGTAGCATTCTACAGTAAAATATTCTTGTTGTACAAAAGACAATTATTAGAACAAACAGGAAAGATGGAGGCACCAGTTGAAATCTCGTCATGTCACAACTGGTTGTGACAATAAGCCTTACCAGCACATTTTTTCTTTAATATCTCAAGATTTTTCTTGCAGCTGTTTTTAATAATTTTGTGTTACATACTGAACACAGAACAACGTGTTTGTTGTAATGTTATGCTTTATACAAGTTGTAAGGCAGTTTCTGTGAGAAGAAGTATAAACGCTTGTAAGTTAGAGATTTTACTTGTTCTTGTGCACTTCAGGTACCAACTCATCCAATTAAAAATAGAGCAGCCTCACCAACTTCTAAATGTGTATGTTTAAGTACTCTGCAACAGACAGAACTGTGGTATTTTTAGAGGGTGATATACATGGTAGGCAAGCATAAAAACAGTACTTAGGTTTATTTTAGTGCAGATACAATAGTGCTCATTTAACATAATGAGTTTAAATTGCATTGAAAAGGAATCAGTGTGAAAGTGATTTAGTGAAAGGGCTTTCATGAGATTATTGTAGCAGTAGAGGAGTTGTCATCTAATAGAACTACATCTAAATGTTAATCCTGCCATTTATCCTTGTTTTGCTAGATGTCTGCTGTGTACCTAAATGTTTCTGTATTCTGTGTTCTTTATTTTTTTAAAATTATTTTTAGGAGGTATTTCTAAAGGGAAAATGTCTTCAGTGAGCAATTCATTAATATTTTTGGGTATTTAATGTGATCTTCCATTGATACAAGCTGAAACTGTTGATTTATATAATCTGAACAATTGTCTTTAATTTTAACAGTGCCACTATGGAATCATGGCTCTTTACTGCACTTGGTTTACTATAGAGGGAAGCTAATAGCAGCTATAGATTCTGAAGTCTTTGTAGCACAGGCAAGTAATCACAGTATTTTTCTTCCAACTGGCCTGTCAGTTGCTTTGGTATTTCTTCCCTTGGTTTTGCAATTGCTTTTATAATACATTTCAGTTCCAATTTGCTTTTTGGTATCTCTGATTTAATATGGAAAGCAATTGTATGCTTTCCACATGTATGTGAATGACTCATTTACTTTGGTCTTCTCTGTCTAGCCTCTTTCTCTGTTTAGCAAGTATGTTTTGATTTGTATTCATCCACTAGGTTGTTTAGATACGGTTTTGTTGAAACTGTTCTCATTGCCATGTGCTTGCTTTTAGAAACAAGGACTATCTTCCTTTTTTTCTTTATTTCCCAGTACATGGCTACCTGATGCTAGGGATTGAGTGCTCAGCAGAAGTATATGAATAGGATACAGTCAGCTGAAATGGATTAATTCTGTTTCAGATTAAGAATCTAGGCAAGTGATCAAGTTTTAAATGTCAGGTATATCTGAATGATTTACTGCCTGGCAGCAGTCATGTAGTAGCCTATGTTGTATTTACCAGACTGTTCAATGTATTCAAACAATTAGAAGGAGATTTAGGTAAAAGCATTTGCTTTTCTGCCTTTGTTGTGTACTGCTGTGGCTCAGCTGGTCTGCTGTGTCTAAGTTAGTTGTGATAACTGAAATTGAACTCAAACATAATTGCATTAGAAACTGTAAAGAAAAAAAGGTGTTTCAAGAAGTTAAAATGAGAACAAGTGATGGGTTTTATACTCTGTTTGTGTGTAGTGAGTTGGAAGGACATGAGTATGAAAAGTTAAAGCCTGTCTCTTGCAAGCATCATAAATCAGAGGGGGAAATGGTGGCAACAGGGATAACTAGAGTGTGGTGAGGAATTTATCATTCTGAATGTCAAAGCAGTGCTTATTCTATTCTTCCTGACTCTTAAATGGTTTAAATTTTTTTTCTCATGCTGTGCCTCTAAAAATGTTGGTGAAAAAGGAGTACTTTGTGTTAATGCACTTCAGTTGTGAAGGTTTATAATTAAGTTGAAAACGAAGGCTTTTAAATGTATTGAAAAAACTAAAATGGGAGTTATTCTTTCTGGGTTTAAGTTACTGATCTCCTTTTGAAGAACGATAAACCTTTTGAAGGGAAATGTGCTTTTGAGTCAGACACTGATCATCTGTTGGTTAGGTAGGAGTACTTCTGTTCTGCATATAGGCCACTTAGAATATATGTTAACCGTTATTTCTGTCCTGAATCAGTCATAAAGTTAAATTGAGCTGTCTTGATGAAATGTTATCCAAAAAATGCAAGGTAGAGAAAAATGTGTAATAGCTCTGTTATGCCCTGTTTATTCACTGAAATATTACAAAGCAGTTTAATCTGCAGGGGTTAGAAACTATTTAATAATTGAACAAAAAATGCCACCACCAAACCCCTCAAGCTAATGCAAATGCTTAGCATATCAGAGCTCAGAATCATCAATATCCCTTCTGTATCAAACAAAAAATATACTTAGAAATAGGGCAGAAAACCCCTTGTTTAGAAGAATCTGAAAATATAGATTTAAAAAACCCTAACAAAACCCTAAAACTTTAGCAACTATACTGAAAACACTCCATATTTGGAAAAATCTGGAAATAATGAATAAAGATATTCTTACTTGTGATTATCAGCGGTTCTTTGTTCATTTTTTTCTCATTTGTTTTTAACACCTTGATTTGCAACTTTGCCTTTTCTGATAGAAATGTGCAAAGACAGGCACACTTGTGTACCTAGTGAAAACGTTCAACAAAAACCTTGAAAGTGAAGTAAATTACTCCGTAAGTAAATAATTTTATTCTGGGTTTGCTGCCTGGATGAGATAAATAAAACAATATTTTTGAGAAAAAACCCTCATCATAGTAACTATACCACATGACCACCATGTTTTGTTCTTATGACACATGTATATAAGGATCTTAAAATTTCAATTTTAATGCTACTGTGGAGTAATGAGTGGAATATTTGTGTATGAGGAAAGACAACTTTGTAAGACTAGTGTTCATCCATCCTGAAGAGACATTTAATGAACAAGTAATGGTGTACTAGAATTACTTAGTAATTTTTTAATTTCAAGTTTTGCACCTGCTTTCAATGTTGTAGAACACATTGTAAAGACTGAACTGGAAATAACACTGTTTTTAGGAAGTAGTAGAAGTAATTGATAGCATGCTTCTTTTTTTAGAAACTCAGCATTTCATGTTTGCAACTTATATATTCAAAGCATGAGGTGAAGGCAGTTATTTTGGCCCTCGATTTTCACTATTTTTTGTAACTATGTAAGAATTTGTGGAACGTGAGGATTCTTGCCCTTATTCTTCAGTATTTCTGTAGGATCATAACTGTCGTAAGGATTGAAACTCTACTTTCATGCAGCTGGAGACCTCTGTCTGTGGGTTTAGGGTATTCTTTTGGATTGAAGTGGTAGTTAAACTGTTGACTGTTGAACAGTATATGAAAAAGTTTGCATTGTTTTATGCAGCTCTGTTCTGTTAAGAGCCAACCTGAAGTAAATTCTTTCTAAAAAACATGAATTCCAAATGTATCCATTACTGATAAATACACTGCCTAATTCTCCTTAGCCAGCAAGCAGAACTGGAAAAAAACTGCCACAAAGTTTATTACTTTTGAGAGACAGAGGCTTTTTTCTGGCATCTCCCCACAATCACTGTTTGCAAGTGCAACATAATAGCTAATGTACATGGGGCCTTCCATTTCAGCTGCTTGGTGCGCTTATATGTGGAATTTAAATTTACTTTCACAGAGCTCTCCTTTATTTCTTCTGCTATGCCTTGGTCCCTCATCTTGCACCTGCAGTAATTTTGTGGAAATTGTGTACTATAATATTACAGTGCAAAGAGGAAAATGTCTGCAAATTTTGAAATCCAAAGAGAGCCTCATCTGCAAATTAGACTCTACATCCCTATTTGTGTTACATGGGACATTTATTCCAGGATTTATTAAAGCTGGAGTTTTGGTTGGAGCTTTAGCTCAGCTCTTTATGTTTATTCCTACTAATCCAGCAGTAAGGATTTCCAGTGTAGATGTCCTTTATAATGGCCTATCTCTGTGAGAGCTCAAATAGATTGTCTTGCAGTAAAACTGGACAAAATTACGTTCAGTAAAAAGAAGAAGAAGAAGAAGCTTTAAATTTTTGATTTGTGTTGATAGTTTTGTCTTGACTGTTGAAAATTCTATTTAAGCAAATGGCTTGTTTCCAACTAATACTTGGATAGTCACATAAAAACAGTCCTGATTCTTGCTTTCTTGGCCAAAATCTCTCTATAGAAACTTAGCAGACTACCTCAAATTTATGACTTAGTCAACTCAAAGCATTGCATACCCTCCAAATGTTGTAGCAGCTTCTATGGCTTTCTCTGAGATTCCTCTTCAAAAGAGTAATGTATTCTGTTTTAAAGAAAAGAATAACAGAATTTGATTTACTCCTAATTAGTAATTATAAAATATTTTTTATCAGGCTCTAGTTAAACTTATATTGTCATAGTGTAGACATTCTTACCTAGGTAAAGCATATGTGTGTATCTGTTTTTGAAAACTGATGAACAGGTAATTATGGCATTTTCTGTCTCTAAATAATTTGCTGCCTTCTTTAAATCTGCAATTCAAATCTTGTTCCAACGACTGAGTTTTTGGAAGTAGTTTTTTTCAAGACCCCAATGTGATTTTAAACTACAAGATGTCTATGTCTCCTACCTACCACCCCCCCCCCCCCCCCTTTTTTTTTCTTTTTTTTTTTTTTTTTTGTTTTTTTTTTCTTGTTTGGGTTTTGTTTTGTTTTGTTTCGTTCTCTCTCTAGAGGCCTATGCCACATCATTGTAGAAATAATTCTTGTTTTATTGCCTTAATGATTTTTTCTTCTAGTACTGTAGAAGCACCAAGCCTTAGGCATTCCCAGCATGTCTCGTGTAAAGCAGCCTAATCCTTTCATTCCCTTTTTCTTGTTTCAATGTGATGTGTAACATACACTAATGTGCACACCAAGCCTTGCTCATAGAGAATGGCCCATGACATTCACTCTGTTTCTGTCACAGGCAGCAGCTGGCGCCTGTGCAAGGTCATCTGCAGCTTAAGCATTCATTTTTTCTACTGTTAGGTGCTTTGTAAGACTCCCAAATAACTGGTCTAAGATAAGATGGTCTGACCATCTTTGTAATCTCTTTCCATTGAATAACTTTGTTTTGCAGATGTTTGCCTGCTACTTTCATTTCTTGCTCTTTCCTGTAAAGATGTTGGTATAAGAAAGCAAGGACCTTTGTTATTACTGAGGGGTTATGGTGTAGGCAAAGCCTAGTAACTTTTAGGTGCAGGTTGTTACCAGTGTTTCCCATATGACTTCCTTAAGACTTCATCTGAAGAGCTCAAGTTCCAAAGTTCTGCTCTCTTGCAGGAAAATGAACGTTTCCCCCTCCTTGGCTTCTTCAGGTACCTCTTTCTTTCCCATGAAGGCAGCAAACGACTGCACTAACAGGGAATTTGCTGAGGTTCATGGAAACAGGTGAGATAAATCTAAGGCCTTTGAGCCTTAGACATGAACTTTCTTGGACCAAGGTAAAGAGCTTGTCATGGGACAAGTCCCAAAAGAGTGATGGAGTTCCAGTAGAAGCAGAAAGTCATTTTGGATAGCCTATGGAACCCATTGGTCTGTTGTAATCCTTATGGAGAGGTGAATTTCTTTTATTTTCAGCATAACTCTCAGAATGCAAAGTTTACTGAGCAGTAATTTACTGGCGTTTTTTGACAAGCCTTTCTATGTTTTAATTGTGTTACTACTGACCTGTCTCCTTTGCTGTGGGCCACTGTTAAGGATTCAGGGAACGTGGTGTAGGACTGATACAACAAATGCAGCCAACATATGCTACTCTTTGCAGCTTGGGAACTGCAACAGGAATCTGCAAGATACAGGTCACCATGTGTAGCAACATGGATAAGGGCTGCAGCTGAAAGTGGAAAAAGGTTTTGTTCTTCAATCTTCACCTCTTTTCTCTTCTTTTGTTCTACTGCTTTTGCTTCTTTACCTGTTTCTTCCCACACTTGCGTCAACTTCTGCCTTGGTCATATCATAATCCTAGTGATATTCATGGAGGGATCAT
This sequence comes from Passerina amoena, assembly GCA_013401095.1. Taxonomy (NCBI): domain Eukaryota; kingdom Metazoa; phylum Chordata; class Aves; order Passeriformes; family Cardinalidae; genus Passerina; species Passerina amoena. The sequence continues at coordinate 86,608 of WBNP01005036.1, forward strand.
AGAAGGATTCATTTATCTGCTGAATTATTTGGCAGGTTTGCTGCTGGGAGCTGCCTTATCTTTTTTAGCCTCATCAGTGTCAGGCAAATTGTCTTGCTACATAGTGACTACCATAAATCTTCTTTGATCTCTTCCCACAAGCATGGAACTATCTTAAACAGTCATGGGGGCAATTCCTGATGTCCTTGATGAAAACAATGGTAGCTGCCCAGTGGATTTCAGCAACTGAGAGACAGAAGATTGCAGTGTAATATGAACTTATCAAACAGTAAAGTTTATACAGAGTGTGTCACTTGAGTACCATATTTTTCCTACTGGCAGAATTGGACAGGTTATAGAACAGATTTCAGCCATTTATAAGGAATATGTGAACTGAAGCATTAATTTAATATGTAGCTGCAATATGGCAACAGGGACATAGTGAACTTTCTAGTCATCTATTCTCTAAAGGACATAAATCATAAATCAGAACTTCCTGACTAAAACTTTCACTAATGCTCGTTTTCACATTTTACTCCCCAACTTTGAGAGGCAGCAAGAGAAGTCACCCAGGCATGTGAGATTTATCTCATCTAGAAGAACAGGATATAAAATAGGGAGCGAAGAAAAGATGGGGTGCATTTGTGAAGAAGTTCAGTTTAACTTCTGTGGCACTGATTGCCATGGAGGTATACAAAAGCAACAACACCTCCCCTTCACCAAGACCCTCTCACTTGGGGGTGCCTGGGTTTGCTTTGCCCAGAGGGTCACTAAAGGGTATCTAGTAGAAAAATCACTCCTACAAAAAAAGTGTTGAAGGGACTCAGTCCCAGGAAGTGTCCTTGCCTGGCATCCCAGTGCCAAGGGTAGGGCTTCCCCTCAGCGACCCACTACTCCCAGGAAAACCCCACTGTAGGAAAGTTTCTGGCAGGGTGTGTATAACTTGGTCAGGCTGGGGCTTGTAGCCATGCAGGGTGACAGTCAAGAAACTTGTCTGAGCCTCAGTGTGTCTGTGTGTGTGTGTTCCTGTCACTAAAGAACATTAGCATGAAGGGGAATTAAATGAAAGCATGTAAATGAGTTTAATGAGTTAGCTTAAAAGGAATTTTGTAATTGACACTGAAATTGGTTAATTTCATGCATTAGATTTAGAAAACTCCTGTTGATGTTATAGGTAATGCTTTTCCTAGTTTGCATTTTAAGAGAGTGTAAGGCTGTGGAAAGTGCTTCCTTTAGGCAGAGATATTCTAAGTGGGTCAAGAATGGTGCAGGGTGCATCAGCAACTTCACCCTGGGAATGTCACTTTCAGACATAGGCAAGTAGCTCCCCAGTCATGTCCTTTCAGCTTTGCTTCTTCTAGAGATAGCAAGGATGATGCAGCAAGTTAGCATCATCATCATCATCCAGAAATTCTACTCCACAGTAGTAGAAACCAGCAGTTTCATTACTTTCACATTTCTTCAGGTAACTGTGGGGAGAAAAAAGTTTTGATATGCAAGCAGTTTATGCCTGTGTTACCTGCTTTTCAGTTACATGGCCTGTCTTACTCTGCTGCCTTGAAGTTTATAAGGTAGCATATCTTATCTGATAATGAAAGAAATCTGTGTTGAATTTCTTTGACTGAATTTTAACCAGTGACTTGAAAGGTGCTTTCCACAAAGTATCTTTGAGTATCTGTGCATATGTCTCATGTAGATTTTTATGAATTAATTCACCATCTGCTTTTCCCCAGGTCCTGTTTTTTTTTTTTTTTTTTTCAGTGAGAATATTGACAGAAGAGTATCTGTGGAAAAGGGTTTGATCCCAGCAGGACTTAAGTGATAAGCATAGTTAAACATGTGAGCATACATTTGAAATGTCTGAAGTTCACTCAATACATAATTTACGCTCTGTGTTCATGTTTCCCTCATTGACTTCTTGAGAAGGTGTATCATTGTGTTTATTGGAAAATTTCTTTATCTTTGAAACATTGCATAAGAAGCACTGCATTCATGTAATATAATGAATGGTAAAATGCATCTCCTTGCAACAGTTCACAATCAGATTATTGTGAGAGGGTAATTTTATGAGGTCTCTCTGAAAAACACTTTTTTTCCTGAGAAGTGAAGTTTAATGATTGGAAATGGATGCTGAGAGGACTTCTAAAAGTAGCTGAACTGCTGCTCCAATTTTGCTGGGTTAGCTGAGCCAAGCAAAGCATTGATGTCCTTTTCCATTTTCCTTTTTCCAGTCAATGTATCCTGAAACTGCAGCAGTAAACCCAGGGTTAGTCAGGCAAATGTCCTTTCTGGGTATCTGCTCTCCCCATGTGGTTACATAACTGTTCTCCCCATAGGGTTGCACTGATGAACAGTCTTTAGTTTGTAGGTCAAGATTATTTGGTGATATGTGCTTGGTTATTGCTGCCCTAGAGTCACCCCTTGAAGAGCCAGTTACTGAGTGTGCAGTTCTAGTTCAGTCATTGTTAACCCTGGGGATTCTGCATTTTTGTCTTGAATAATGTGTTCACAGATTTCACAGAATATTCTGGGTTAGAAGGGACTCACATGGATCATCAAGTCCCCCTTTGAAGTGAATGGCCTGTACAGGGATTGAACCTGTGACCTTGGTGTTACTTAGCACCATGCTCTAAGCAGCTTTTTCAACAACAATCCATCTGCCTCTAACAGCTCCTATCTCCTCAGTGAAATCTATTCCAGGCTTCTTCTTTTCATTATACCTGAGCCAATCCCAGTGTTTCTATATCCTGCTGCATTAATTTTTACAGGATATATAAAGAAACTTTCTTTGGGTGGAAAAGTCGGGGTGGTTCCACTGTAAAATGTTTAAGTGGGGTCAGAGTTGAACTTTGCTTCTAGGGATTGCATAGAAAGTGGTTGGTATTTCACTTCCTGTTGTTCCCTTACTATGGTTGGAACAATTGCTCAGCTAATTTGAAGCAAGAGATGGCTTTGAAGTGTTTCTTTTGCCAGCAGGTGTTCGTCAGTCAACCAACAATTTGTATAGATTTTAAAACTCTTCATTTTCCCTGCTCTGCAAATGACTTAGATATTTGTCTTTGGTATCATAACAATGTTTTTGTCTAGTTCTCCCTTAGAACTGCTCCCTTTTCTGTACCACATGAAGCTGGATAGGTTCAGAAAATGTTCTCCTTCACTTAAAACCTCAAAAAGGCAAAGTTTTGGGGGACTAATCCGAAATATTATTTTTATTATAGGGTTTAGAAAATCTCATAATTTGTATTAAGCTTTTGGCAGTGCAACCTTTGGCAAAGCGGTTCCTTGGTGTAGATTTGTAGAACTGTGGAGGCTCGAGGTAGAGTATAGCTATGGCAACACAGAGCTACTGTGTTTGTGTAGGACTCTGTTGGTTCAATTTAGGAACTGGAAGCAAAGTGTTAGCTTGGGTCTGCTTCTAACTATTCTGCACAGCACACAATGAAATGTTAAATAATTTGATTAAAAAAACAGCCCCATGTCTGAAAAATTGCAAGCATTCTGAGTTATTAGAAAGTCCTCCTCTAGAATTAAAAAAAAGGAATTAAATCTACAGGCTACATTGATTCTGAAATTGATGTGCTGCATCTGAAGGTAGACAAGGGACAATCTGTTACGTATGTGATGAGGTTAAATGAGGCACAACTGTAGTATGACAGAATTATACAATATTTCTTATACATGATAGACAAGAATAGTCCAGTTTATGTTGAAGCCCAGTAATGTGGCATAATGGATGTAACCTGCAGTAAGTAGATTAACCTTAAGTAGTATGCAATGCCAATGCATAACTTAAAGATGATTCTAGCAGATAGTAGGAAATAAATGATTTTCTGAAATAAAAAGCAAGATGTACATTTCAGCAGCATAATTCTGATAAGATAGAAAAATGATAAATCAATATGGTGCTAGAGAAAATACTCTGAAGAATAGATTATAAATATTACTGTAAATATTATTATTATTAGTAGTAGTAGTAGTATTACTAAATTACAATAGCTGTTTGGCTGCACTGCTTCTGAAAAACGGCCACTCAGTGTTGTAGTGTTAGGGAGACATTGCATGCTGTATACTTCACTCAATCAGACATTTGCATGGCTTGATTTGTTTCAGATGTTCTCTGTTGTGCATATGAGAGTAATTTATTTTGGCAGCTGGAAAGTACACTTAAATCTGTGGTATACATTGATTTGTAATTTTCTATTTTCTTGCATGCTGATGGCATTTAAAGACTTTGAATTGTTCACAGCAGTAGGTGTTTATTCTAGGGGAGGTATAATAACATTCTTACACACTCAGTTGGATCTTGTTAGTGCACCCTACTGGTTTTGGTATGTGTTGGAATAAATGGGTCGATATGGGCAAGACAGACTCGTGCAACTGCATAATTATCTGCACTACATGAAATGTTTTAAACAATATTGTCTCAAAACCCCATTGTCAGGCACTGCAGGGAATGAAGATAAAACTGCAGCACAAAACAGACTGCCTTTGGCCAGCAGGGAAGAGGTGTATTTGTAGAGAACAAAAAACTGCATCAGAGTTAGGGGGATGACTCAATGAAAATCGAGTCATCTGTCAGCCAAAAATTACTGCTGTAAAGGAGATAATCTAATCATGTAAGTCTCTTATGCAGTCATCATGTTTTAGAATGTGACTGCATAGTGTATCTTTCTTAGTGTACTTTGTAGTCTTTTTCCTACCTGGAAAAATCTAGAGAGGGGCAGAGGAACTGCCTTCTCATTTTACATTATTAATATCCCATTACCACTTTCTGGGAAGCTTTATTTGCCTAGGTAGCTGTGTTTAGTAATGTTTACCTCTAAAAGCATAGTGAATATGCTGTTATGTCATACATTGAGTACAGATAATTATTTTGCCACTTCCTGAGGTATATCTCTGTTCTGGGATCCATGGGAGGAAATCATCCTTTTAAGAGGAATGATGAAACGGCTGGTGACTGGAAAATGTTTGAATTTGTTCAAACAATTTGAATTGCTTGAATTGGTTGAAACTTATAAAAGCTGATCTGAAGTTAACTCCTAAGAAAGTTGTTACCCATGTTTGTAGAAGGCAACTGATTCAGGGCTGTGATAACTGCAGTGCTTACATCCAGTCAATCTACCAAGTAGCCAGGCTCTATTGTAACCTAACTTTTCCTGTGTCACTGCATCTGATGCCTTCAAGATGTTATAGTGTCCTCACAGGAAATACTTGAGTTATGCTAAGTCTTTCAAATAGGTAGCTGTGCAAGGAGTAGTTGGTGGTAATGGTTGTCACTTAAAATTTGCTGTTTTCTGAAATGTCAAGACAAAATTTTATATTACTGAGTTTCATTTAACCTTTTTCAACCTTGCCTTTTTGTTTTTGCAAAGTACTGCTTTAAAATAAAGTGACTAACATAATTGCTCCTTTGCCCATCTAAAAATAAAAAGCCATTATCATGCAGGTTCTTCTTGACATTTTAAAAATATGGGTGGTCAGAATGAAAAAAATACTTTGATGTAAGTAGATCAACTCAATTAAACCTGTTCAGCTATTAAAATCTGCCTTGTTAAGATAAATAAATTCTAAGGAGTCTGACTTGGAGGAGGAAAAAAAAAGATATTGATGTCTAGTACAATGTACATGACATCAGTGCAGCTGATCTTTTCTTAGTGCTTGTATTTGTGACCCTCTATTTGCATTTCCAACAGTTCTCTTCAATTAAAATAAGTATTTTAGCATGGGCAGGGAATAAAATCTTTGTATTGAGGTAGATTCTCGTAATGCTTAATACCTTGTGGTTTTAGAGCCTAATTGCAGGAGTGGTGCACTGACAGGCAGGTGACAGATGTATTCTTCTGTTTGTCATTCCTGTGTAATAGTTCAGGGAAAAGAGTGAACTTGTAGAAATTGATAGGAGATACATATTTTAGTCCAGTATTTTGTGTGGAGCCTTTTAGAATGCAAATATATTAAAAGTAGTTGCAATGATTAAAAATGGTTGTGCCAATCTTCCTCTTTATGGCAATTACTCACATTTTCAGAATGACTTCCATGACTTTCACCTCAGCATTAATACTTTAGCTGGGGGATATTTTATACTACATTTCCCAGAACACTTATGTGGCTCACATCTGAATATTCTCCAAATAAATCATAATCTCTCATTTTGATGCCAGATTGATGGCTTATGACTTGCTCATGTAGTGTCATGATCAATTCTTCTACAAAGTGCCTTATTGTACAAAGCTGCATAATAATGTATAAAACTGTGTATTATTTATTATTTCCATCCTGAGGCCCTATTATTTCATTAACTCTCTGACCTTTCCTGTCAGATCTTACTATTTCAGCAGTATATTTCTGCAGAAATAGAATTTTGATCTCAATATTCATATGTGTTTCTGCATTATCTTATTTATTTATATGCAAATGGAGTTTCTTTAGTGTTTTTAGTAGGAACTACTTTTTTTGGCAGTTCTTTCAATTTTTGATAGTATTCCCTTGCTCACACCACCAAGAATGACAGAATGTTTGATGTTTTACCAACAAAAGTTCTTGCTAAGTAGGAGCTAGAAGTGAAGGTCTGTTTAAAGTTTGTCTTGAACAAGACAAGTAAAATAAAATTGTTGTAGTTTAGGACTCAAAGTCTTCCAGTGCAAACCAGAATTTTAGTCTCAAAAAATGCTGTGCTAATTCTAGAAGTTTTGATTTCTGAGCAGGCTCATAATTTAGGCATCATGACCTTTTCCTTCAATAATTCTGAATTTATACTAAAAATACAGTAATTAGCGTATAAATGTTTTAAGGTGTCACTGATATATTATATTAAAACTTTGAGTGTTGAAACTAGTCCTGTTTCCCAATATCCACTCCTTCCCTTCTCTCCTTCCCAATCAAAACACTGCAGTAGAAAAGAAGACTGCTGCCCTTTCTAATTTGGTGTTTATTACTTCTTCTAATCTGTGGTTATAGCACATTTCAAAGTGTCTCCTGTGGGGAGAGCTGCTGCTTCCACATTCTTGCTTTTTCACTTGGCTGCTAATACAACATATTTGATCTCACTTGAAGGATGATTTTGCAGTTTGCAGAGAGCTGATGTGAAATCTCACAAATAAGACTTACCCGGGATTTAACAAAAAAAAGCTATACTGCAATCAGGCTCTGCAATGTCGTGGTATTTGCAACATTCCTACTGCATCAGGTTCTATACACAACAGTTTATATAACAAGTTCCATCAGTCACAGCTGATAATAGAGAAGCTACAGTTGCTTACTTTGGCCTTATTAGTTATGGTTCATTAACAAAGTTGGAGTGGGAAATAAACACCAAGTATCCTCAGGAAAATACAAAACTTTGAGGAAAGTGGAAAGAACTTTGATTTTTAAATGAGAACATTAGCAGAAGTAGGCTTTCTTACAGACTTCCTGTTTTATATAAAGTTTTGCTCAAAAGAATATACTATAGCTGCCATTTAACTATTTGTTACTTTGATTGTAATCTCATACTTTATAATGAGAGCATGACAAGCTTTGTCTTTTCCTTGGCGATTACAGAATCACAGAATGAACTAGGTTGCAAAAGGCCTTTGAGATCCTCAAACCCAACCTATGACCTAACACCTACTCATGAACTAAACCATGGCACTGAGTGCCATGTCCATTCTTGTTCTAAACATGTTCAGGGATGGTGACTCCACCACCTCCCTGGGTAGATGATTCCAGTGCCCAGTCACTCGTTCAGTGAGGAATTTTTCCTGATGTCTAATCTAAACTTTCCCTGGCGCAGCTTAAGACTGTGTCTTCTCAGTGGTTGCCTGGGAGAAGAGACCAACCCCCACCTGACTACATCCACCTTTCAGGCAGTTGTGGAGAGTGATAAGGTGATCTCTGAGTCTCCTTTTCTTCAGGCTAAACAACCCCAGCTCCCTCAGTCATTCCTCATAGGACTTGTGTTCCAAGCCCCTCCCCAGCCTAGCTGCCCTCCTCTGGATGCACTCAAGTGTCTCAATGTCCTTCCCAAACTGAGGGGCCAGAACTGGACACAGCACTCAAGGTGTGGCCTCACCAGTGCCGAGTACAGGGAGAGAATGACCTCCCTGCTCCTGCTGGCCACACTATTCCTGCCACAGGCCAGGATGCTCTTGGCCACCAGGCCACTGCTGGCTCATGTTCAGCTGGCTGCCAACCAGCACCCCCGGGTCCCTTTCTGCTTGAGCACTCTCCAGCCACACCGTCCCACTGCGGGGGGTTGTTGTGGCCAAAGTGGAGGAATCGGCACTTGGACTTGTTAAACTTTGTGGTGTTGGACTCTGCCCATCCATCCAACCATTCCAGGTCCCTTTGCAGAGCCCTCCTACCTTCCAACAGATCAACAGCTTGGTACCATCTGCAAATTTATTGATGGTGAACTCAATCCTCTCATCCAGATCATCAGTGAAGATATTGAACAGAACTGCCCCCAGCACAGACCCCTGAGGGACACCACTGGTGACTGGCCCCAGCTGGATGCAGCACCATTCACCGCCCCTCTCTGGGCCCGGCCATCCAGCCAGTTCTAACCCAGCAAAGAGTGCTCCTGTCCAAGCTGTGGGCAGCCAGCTTTTCCAGGAGTGTGCTGTGGGAGACAGTGTCAAAGGTTTTGCTGGAGTCCAAGTGGACAACATCCACAGCATTTCCCACATCCACCAGAAGGATCGCCTGGTCAGAAAAGGAGATCAGGTTGGTTCAAGCACAACCTGCCCTTCCTAAACCCATGCTGGCTGGGTGTGATCCCCTGGTGTAAGAGATTGAAATAGTTAATGCCTTAAACATTGATATAAAATTTTGCTCATTATAGAAAAAACTATATAAAGAAGCTACAACCACAGAAACCTCCTTGAAGATCTTTGGGCTGTAAGTCAAACTCCTGAGATTAGATAAACCCATTCATCAATGATCTCAGGCCTGGGGAGAAACCAAGAAGGCTGAGGGAAAGGAATGCACCCACATGAGAGCCAAACACTACAGAAACTCTCTCCTATCTGGGGTTTGGGGTGAAGGAGACCACAGCCCACAGATTGTGGGTTTACACAGCCTCCCCCTGAAACAGGGATGGGGGGAGGAGGTTTCTTTCAGGTGTAACCTCTGGTTAGAGGCAGTGGTTCATCCTCCCTTACACAAACTGGCCCAGCTGTGAATCCCCAGGAAGGCCACATCCATGGGACATTAACGTGAGAGGCAGCTGAGGGGGTGTCACAATCCATCAAAGGCCCTTAAAACACCACCCCCCCCAAGTCATTCCTGAAGCCTTGCGCCACCGGACTGCACATGATGCAGGAAATGCAGAGTCTGTTGTAAGAGACAAGGGCAAACTCCCTCAGCCCAGGGAGGTGCCTGGATTTTCCTGCCTAGCCTGAGTGTATATTAACCCATCAGATTCTCTGCTTTCTGAGGGGATCTTCACCCCCGAAGAAGACCAGCTGGAGAGGGTCAACAGAACATTTTTGGGATCCATGGAGTGGCGATATTTTCCTTGCTCTGTGTCACCCTCTTTCTGTCTTCCTGAACTCTTTTCTATTTCTTCCTCTTGCTTTTACTCTCTTCTCTCTTTCTCCCGTATTTACTATCAAATAAAACCCCATACTATTGCCACTGGTGTATGGTTTTATTTGCACCTTAATTCAGGCAGAGGCATTTCTAATAACTAATAACTAACTAGGCATCAGCCTGGCCATCCTGCAGGTGCTGTGTGATGGCACTCAAGATGATGTGTTCCATAATCTTGCTAGGCACTGAGGTCAGGCTGACAGGCCTGTAGTTTCCTGGATCCTCCTTCTGGCCCTTCTTATGGCTGCATGTGACACTGGCCAGCCTGACAGTCATCTGGGACCTCCCTGCTGAGCCAGGACTGCTGGTAAATGATGGAGAGAGGCTTCACAAGCTCATCTGCCAGCTCCCTCATTACACTAGGATGAATCCCGTCTGGTCCCATAGATTTGTGAGCATCTAAGTGGCTCAGCAGATCTCTGATTGTTTCCTCCTGGGTAACTGGGGGCTGTTCTGCTCCCTGACACTATCTACTGGCCAAGGAGGACAGCTGTTCTGAGGACAACCTGTCTTTCTGCTGAAAATTGAGGCAAAGAAGGTGTTAAGTACCTCTGCCTTTTCCTCATCTTTAGTTACTAAATTCCCTCTGGCATCTAAAACAGAATGGAGGTTGTCTTTGCCCTTTTGCCATTGATGTATTTATAAAAATATTTTTTGTTGTCCTTCACAGAAGTGGCTAGATTGAGTTGTAACTTGGCTTTTGCTTCTCTATTTTTTTCCTACATGCCCTAGCAACTCCCTTAAGCATTTCTTGATATACCTGACCCTCCTTCCAAAGGTGATACACCCTCTTTTCCTTAGCTCTTTCAGAAACTATTTGCCCATCCAGGCCAGTAATTTTCCTCATTAGCTCATCTTTCAGCACATAGGGACAGTCTCTTGCTGTGCCTTTAAGACTTCTGTTTTGAAGCACACCCATCCTTCCTTCACTCCATTGTTTTTGAGAGCTGCTTCCCAAGGTACTCTCCAAGTAAGTCTCCTGAACTGGCCAAATTCTGTCCTCCAGAAGGCCAGATGGCCTCCAACCACCACATTTCCCACCAGCCCAACTCTGTTTGCAAACAGCAGGTCTGGTGTAGTCCCTCCCCTGGTGGACGTGCTCACCAGCTGTGACAGGAAGCTCTCCTCCATTTACTCTAAGAACTTCTTAGACTGTCTCTTCTTTGCAGCAGATATTTGGCATATAGGTTAAAAGTCACCTATAAGAACAAGGGCTGGTGATCCTGAAACATCCTCCAGGTGCTTGTAGAATAAGTTATCCACCTCCTCTTCCTGGCTGGGTGGTCTATAACAGACTCCAACCAGGATGTCAGTCTTGTTGCCCTTCCACCTGATTCTTATCCATAGGCACTCCACATAAATCTCAATTTCTATGGCATTGAGAGCCTCCCTTATATAAAGAGCCACCTCTCCACCTTTTCTCCTTTGCCTGTTTCTTCTGAAGAGCTTGTAGCCATCCATTGCAGCAGTCCAGTTATGTGAGTCATGCCACAACGTTTTCATGATGGTTACTGTGTCATAGTTTCTTGCTGTACCACGGCTTTCATCTCCTCTTTGTTACCCGTGCTGCGTGCATTAGTGTACATGCACTTCAACTGGGCTGCTGATTTTGTCCCTGACTCTGGCTTATCGCCCTTGGGCTTGTTTATGGATAGCCTAGTTGCATCCCCTTCCCTCTTTGAACTTAGTTTAAAGCCCTCTCAATCAGTCCCACCAATTCATGGGCTAGAATCCTTTTGCCCTTGATAGATAGATGGAGCCCATCTGGCTTCACCAGGCCAGGTGCCATAAAATGATCAAAGAACCCACAATTCTGCTGATGCCACCAACCCCTGAGGCACTTGTTGATAATGCAGGGTCTCTTGTTCCTGCCATCATTTGTCCCTGCCACTGAAGGGACTGAGCAGAACACTACCTGTGCTCCTGCCCCATCAACCACTCGACCCAGAGCCCTGAAGTCCCTTTTAATTGCCCTGGTGCTCTTTTCAATCTCATTACTGCCAGCCTGGAGTATCAGCAGTGGGTAATAGTCAGAGACCTGAATCAGCTCATGGAGTCTCCTGGTGACATCCCATACTTGGGCCCCAGGGAGGCAGCAGACCACCTCTTGGATAGGTCTGGTTAACATATGGGGCTCTCTGTTTCCCTCAGAAGGGAGTCACTTGCTGATGACCCTTCTTGTTAATGCTAGAGGCAGTGATCCATCTGGCAGACCAAGTCTAACTGGGAGGCTCTTTCTTTTATGTCTTCTGGCTGACCCTCTGGATCCAGGGCCTCATACCTATTCTGAAGTGGCACCTAGGTAGGTGATGGGGGTCAGGAGGAATTTTCATTACCTGACTCACTAGGGACCCATTTCCACTCCCCTTCATCTACTAGGTCTCCTACTTCTGCCTGATGGTAGGAGGCATGGGAGTCCTCTCGCTCCTAGTAGGCTTCTCTCAGATATTGGAAGGGCAAAACTTCACCAGTCTATTTCCCTTTCACTTTCCCTAATACCCCTTAGTCTTATTACTTCCTCCTTAAGCTCAGCCACCAGACAGAGGAGATCATTCACCTGTTTGCACCACAGGCAGGTGCCCCTTGCATCATCCCATGGTACTACTGGCAGGCTCAAACACTCCTTACACAAAGGGGTCTGGACAGATGTGTCCTTCTTGGGGGATTCTGTTTGGGTATGGCTTTTGATTGTTTGGGGACCACTGCTGTTAAAAAAAAAGAAACCTAAAAAGAAACAAACAAAATACCAACACAAAATAAATATCCCAGTAGCAGGAGGATGACGGCAACCCTGCCTGCTTGCCCTGCCAATGCAAACTGCCGTGCCACGCCTCTGTTTGCCTGCTCCCTAGAGCCTTCTTTTAATCCCACCTCCCATGGCTGGAGGAAACCCCCCACCAGCACCTGAATGGCTAATGAGAGGAGAAGATCCCCATTTTTCATCATTAGGACATGACAGAACTTTCAAAATCTCTCTCTGACAAAATCCCCTGGTTTAATTCCATTAAACATCTGTATTCTGTTATTTTCTTTATTAGATGGAAGCCCATGTTATAGAAGTTCATTTGAAACTTCTAAAACTCAGAAATATTCTACATGCCAAGCAGTATGGTGGCTGTTTAAAAATGCATGTATTTTTCTTCTGTGAACTTAACCAGTTGAGTTTCTGTTGGCTTGGCTTGCTTTGTGTCAGAGTAAAATTAATTAGAAGTGAAGACATTCTGAGTGACAAGTTGGGCATGCCAGGATGCTGCAGATGTAGAGGTGATGGAAATCTGCTATTTATATCCGCTGTTAATTCCAAAGTCACAACATGCAAATTTCTCACAGGCTTTCATGAGAGGTCAGTTGTGGAATGCTTTGGGGAGATATTTCTAAAATTATCAAGATTGGATTAAAAAAATTAAAGTCAAAATAATAGCTTCCAGGATGTGGGATTTTTTTGGACAAACACTTGGTCTATATTGATCTAATAAGATTTTTATCTTTGGAATGGAATATTACACTTTAGATAAGTTAAAAGGAATTAGAAATATCCTGGCCCACTGCAATGAGCCCTTACAGAGCTGCAGAGAGAAGGCTCTACTTTGACTTACATGCAAGGTGAAGTTTTTCCATAGCACAAAATATCTGTCTTGTGAATTTGGTTTAGTTTTGGGAAACAGGAGAGCGCATAGTAAGTTAGAAAGTACCTACAGAGAAGCTGGTAATAATTTTCAAACAAGAAGGGAAAGAATATATATAGGGCTGGTTTGTGTGCTATAGCTACCCTAGGGAATTTATAATTCATGACACATCCTCACAGTTGGAAGTAGTTTTTGAAAGAAGAAACCACTTTTTCTTTTACGAGATTATTAAAAAAAGAGATCATTACTTTTGAAAGTGTAGGAATGTTAAGAAAGTACTTGCTTAGAAAGTAACTGCTGTGACTCAGCATGTAAGCTACAATGGCCTACTGGAGCTAAATGTGAAACAATCAATTGATGGCCTTGCATATCCTAAATTGTTACCTCCTGCAGCCCTTGTAAAGTAGTCACTGTGGTGGCAGCACTTCTGCTGAGTTTAGAGTCCTCCAATGCTGCTCAAATGCAGGAGAACCATTGGAGTGAAAGGGGATATGTAAGCAGACACACAGGTAGCTCTGAAGTTTCTTTGACAGTGTGGCAGAACTGCCTTCTGAGGTGGAAAAGGACCGCAGAATTGCCACTTTTTAGGTTTTAGGTGAGACTCTCAGCTGTTCTCACCAGTAAAAGTGGAAGTGCAGGACTCGCCTGCAAGATATTTTTTGGGCTGGATTTTAGTCTGAGTCTGATCATAGAGCCCACAAATTTTTATTTTAGAGCCTATAATACTTGGAGCCTGTAAATACTTACTTTTTTCTAATTTCTCTCAGACCTTCATAAACTGCATTGCTGCTGCTTGGTTTTATTCCTTTCCTGTTTGGTTTTTTTGAGTTTTTTCCATCAGTTTATGTAGACTTGAGGTAAAGAGTGCAGCGTGGGTTTTTTATTTTATCATGCAGTACTAATGTACCCTGTACTAATGTTGCTTGTTTATTCAGCTTGTACTATAATACCTGTAAAATTGTAATGAATTCTTTGAGCTAAGTTACCATTTTAATAAAGCTGTGTCATGATATTTAAGGCAAAAGTCTATGCCTTAGAATGCATCAGCCAAAGGCAGAATTTGTATTCCTGCACAGGATTTATTCCAAAGGTAATAATTTCTGGTAATAAGAAAATGAAAATGAGATGATGTGCATTTAGACATTAGGGTCATGGTCATGGAATGAATTGTTTGACTATAGTCCAAGTGTTTTCCAGCAGGCTGTCTTTGAGAAGTCTTTTTTTCTTCTACTTTTCTCCCCTGACAGTGGCTAAAAGAATGAGTTTTAGCGAGAGCAGAGGGCTAGAGCAAGCCTGTAATGATTATTTGACAGAATATTCTCCCTCCTGCTAACCATTTTCACTGTAGGACTTCTAAAGCTGAATTTGGTTTCTATTCATTTAATAGCTCGTTTTGTTGTCAGGGAGCTGTCTGTGGAGGATCTACTGTCGCTGTGCCTTCTGTTGCAGATTTCTTTTTGAGTCTCTCAAGCAATACTTCTCAACACCTCTGATTTCAGGGCTGCTCTAAGGAGAAAGACACTGACCTGATTTCCTCTGATATTTAAAGCCTCCCCTGTAAGTCCTCTGATACCAATTCATACACCACTGAATGGATGAAAAGAGACAAGAATAAACATCCTCAAAAGCATCATTACAGTGGATGAACAGTGAAACAATGTATTATTCAGTGTTTGCACACAGTAGAATATTCTGCTTGTGTTCTGTCATTCTCATTGTAGTAGATAATTGTGTGCCATATGCAAGTAGAGCAAGGTTGAAATACAAGTGTACCCAGTGTCTGCAGTAAGAAGAATGAACACTGTGTTGAGTTAGTGAATTTAATTCTGTTTCTGGAGGAAAAAGAATTGCAAAAATACTTTAATTTAGGAAAGTGAACAGGAACCTGAATTGCTTGGGAACTGAAGTCTTCTAAAGTTGCCTACTCTAATTAATAAGTACCATAAATGTGTTACTACTGCAGTGATTTTTTTGTCTTTGCCCTGTGAGGAGGCTTATATGCATATATATAAAAGTAGTTTACTACTTTTAAATGATAGTAGTAAACTGGTGATCTGATTTTGCAACATGTACCTACCATGCCTAAGCACACAAGCTATTTGTTAAAGTTTTAATGCACTACTCATTTTCTGAAGTTACATACATGTTCTTCACTTGAAGGGCTGACTGGGAACCTAAATCAGTGCTCAGTGGCTCCAGGAAGGTGCTGTGGATGCAGTCTGGCATTTTTATAGTGCCAGACGCAGGCCCTATGTATCATTAGGAATTAACAATGAACTGGAAATCTTCCTTGCAAAAGGCAGACATTTTATTTAGCATCTTTTGAAAGCAGTTGTAGATAGCCTCATTTACAGGTTAGCAATGATTTACAAATTTTCTGTCTTCTCTGAGTGTAGGGTTTTCCTAGCCTTACAAAACAAGCTGTGAGAGACGGAGGAAGGAAGAATGAGAAGTACAGGTAGTACATTGTGTTTTTAAGCTTACTTAAACTCAGAATTTCAGGTTGTTGTTCTGCTAGAAATAAGAATGACTAACATATGTTCCACATTATTGGGGTTTTCTTTCAGAACTTTTCTGCATGAGCTCAAGATAACTGCATTTGCTAGTCAAGAAATAAATGAAGCATTTTTCACTTGGATTCATTATCCTGCAGGTCACTGCAGTTGGTAGGGAAGATACAAGGTAACAATGCACTTTCTAACTACCCCAAACCCTGCTGAATCAACTTTTTAGACCATGCTTTTCTATTAGTATCATTCTAGGGTGCTATATCTATTTATTTGAAGTAATATGTGAATTTTACTTCAAGCAGTTTGAGTTCAAATATCTCCAAGAACAACACTAATTGCAGTAAATTCTGGTTACTCTTTGCTTAGGCTTATCTATAAAGAAACCTCTTACTTGAGAGGAATTAATGGTTACTGAATCTTTTTTTGTTTAAACCAAAAAAAACCTTACCTCAAAGGCTACACAGCAGCTTATTTGCTTACTGATTTGGGGGAAGTAATGTCATTGGAAGGAGTATCAAAATAAGTGTTGAAACTGTTGCTGAAGTTTATAGAGTCTTTTTTAAAGCTTTATATTTCTCTTTTGGACATGGTTTAAATGTCTAAACAAATGTTTTAGTTCAGACGGATCTGATGTTTACCTTGTTTTTTCCCGTGATCACCACTAACAGAATCATACAGACCTTTTTTCCTTACAAAATAATTACAATTAAATACAAATTCAAAGGACTTTTTGGCTTTTATCTGCTTGGATATGCTCCTCATCAGGAGGGGAATTACTAACTTGCACCTACTATTTTTCTCACCTTCTAAGGAAAAATGATTTTGCTAAAGTATTTGAAACTAGTAAATGAAGCACAGGCATTGGTGGTGATGGCAGACATATATTTCTCCACAATGACTCTTCTCTGCTTCTGGCCTTACCACTGTTTGGAGGAGAAGTTGTCTCTTTGGCCTTTACATCCATGGCTTCTTTATCAGGTTTTCTAGCTGACTTGGCAATTTTTTCCAAGTTTGATATTTAATTGTAGGAAGTTCATAATTCTCGTTTCATATTGGTTTTCAAGTTCTCCTGCTATCTCATAGATGCCTGGCATGGGCTCAATTTAAACTCTTCATTTATACATTCCCCCAGGGTTTGGAAGAAAACACAGAACCAGAACACCCTGTGTGATTGAATTACAGTTTCTAGGATAGCTAGGCACTGCCAACAAACAGCCATTTCTACTGAGCATGATGTTCACTGTAATACATATTAGAGAACCAAACAGGCCTTTTGCAATCAATGGAAAAAAGTAGGATGCTAAGCTTCAGTGAGCACTCAGATGATTGTGGATCAATTGTGCAAACAATTTGAGGAAAGTTAAAACAGCTTTTAGTACACTGGCTGTTTACATGAGCTTAATGCAGTGGATAAGCTGTTGATGCCTCTTGCAATTGCATTAGGCCCTGTCTCCATTCCAATCTCCTTGGCCTTAGTGCAAGGATCAGCACAATGGTGTTTGACTCTTCTGCAGCACTCCTCTCAAAACTGGCAGGGTGTGGGTAATGAGCACAGGGGGGTCAGCGGCTGCCTCCCACAGGATGGGGCAAACCTTGATTGGGAATGCAGGCCAGGTGCACCTGGGTGTAGCACTGGAGGTATTTATTCTGTGAGTTAGCCAGCAGACTCCGGTTTTCTGGGAGACTGGGAGGAAAGGTAAGCATTGCTGGTGTTGTAATTGATTTTTGTTTTCCTTTTCTTTTCATTGGCCATGGATTTAAGGCAGCAGTGATCTGAGCCCTTTATTGGAAATACC
The DNA here is from genome assembly GCA_013401095.1 of Passerina amoena. Classification (NCBI taxonomy): domain Eukaryota; kingdom Metazoa; phylum Chordata; class Aves; order Passeriformes; family Cardinalidae; genus Passerina; species Passerina amoena. The sequence goes on from WBNP01005036.1 coordinate 104,089, forward strand.
TAATCTATTAAGCAGTAAAGCTTAATTTGTACCTTATAATTTATTAGTGAGTGATTCTAAACTCACCTAATCAGGAGCTTATTTCTTCACAAGATGTATGAGAAACCAAAACCCCTTCCTGAAACCTTATGGAGGATTAATTTACTAAGTTGCATATTCCTACTGATCCTTTTCAGTGAGAATTCTCTCTTTCCAATAGCAGTATCAGGTCTCTTGAGAGAGAGCTTTTTTGTTTGTTTTTTGGTTGTTTTTTTAAGTAGCTGTTGGGTTATTGCTGTTTGCTTTTCACAGTAGTCTTATGCTGTGGCAGTTTGTTCAAATATGTAATACCTGTGTAATGTCAAGCAACAGGAGTTTTTTGGTCAAAACGCTAGAATACCACAATATATCTATCTATATTTGTCTTTGTAGGGCTTTTGGTTTATCATGAAACCACAACTCTTGTGCTATTTGGAATGACACTATACATAGCTGGCAATTAAAATCTTTGGGAAAAGGAGAGACAAAACATACTCTTCATACCGTCACTGAAAGTTGGGAATGAGACTTTTACCGCTGTAATCTCAGTAATGGAGAGCAGCATCGCTTTTATTTTCAGTATTGAGTGTGAGGGGAGTATTTGCCCCTAACCCACATGGAGCAGCTACCTAACGGACAGTTTAAATCTTTAGAACTTATACATAAATCTATGTAGTTTATATATATTTATTATAATTTCCCAAACTCATGCATATGTGCTAAACATTCCTGCAAATTTTTTTTGCATGTTTAAAATCCTTCTCAAAGCTTATTTGCATCAGAGTAGGGATCTTTTGTAGGTTTTTGGTGGTTGTTTGAGAAACGTGCCGTTCTTCAAAGTACTCTTTTTTGGTCACAGGCTTCCAAAAAAAAGTTTCTTTTCTTTGGGCCCATCCCAGGGATGTGGTCTGGCCAAAAAATACCTTCTTGGAAGTGTTTCTTAGGCCTGCAGTCTTGAAGGCTAAGATAACCACTTGCACATATTAATGCAGGACTAGGCACTGTCACTTAAAGCTGAAGGCATTCATAAGGCTTAAACACTATTTGTTACCATTAAAGATTGCCCCAACAACAATAAATGTGTTTCTTATAAGAAAAAACAAAGCATTTTTTGGTTGCCTATTTAATTTGCATAGATTTACTCTAGAATTTTGGCTTTTTCTGCTCAGATGGACTATAATGGTTTGTGTTTATATCATTAAATAGTGTGTAGGTGATCGTAGTAATGATGGTCAAGATGTGTTTCTGAAGAGTAATTTAGTCCTGCTGTGGTTATAGTACCCTATGACACACAAAAGACTTATATGTTCACCTGCTGTTCCTCCTGAATAAGTGTTCCTGTAGCACAGCCAGTTTTTCCTTTCATTAAAAAGTTCCTGCCTGCATGCCTGACTTTTATTACTATTATAATGTAAAACAACATGGGTGCACTTAGAGAGTAGTGAAATATAATAATTGAGAGAAGTCCTTATCCAGTACCCCAGGATTTAAACTGATTTCAGCTATCAATATTTCTCCCCTCCACCTGTTAAACTGATTTTCTTCTTATTGTCATAGAGGAGAGATTGCCAGTGTTCATTTACAGCAGATAAATTTCCAAGTATGTTTCTGGGCTTTGTAGTGTCTGAGAGTGAACATCTGAAAAGCCACTTGCCTAAATTACAGTAGGAGTCACTTGGACAAAATGTGTTTGTGAATGCTTACAGATACTTACACACACATATATGTACTTGGTGCTTTCTCAGGGAAAGGTTATTTATTTGTCTGGATTATTTTGGTGGGTTTTTTTTTTAGTTCATGGAAGTTAATGAATAGGGTTGTTCTTAATGAGAGCAAATATCCTATAGGATTCTATGTGTCTTGAGATACAGTACTTGCTTCTCCACTGCCTTGCCCCTTACACTGTTTTGTGCCTGCACAGGAGGGAGTATCAAATAGTATCAGTGCAAACCAGTACAGGCAATGGTAGAGGAGTGGACAAAAGCAATACTCAAGACAAGCCTGGCCCTCATTGTTTCTAGCAGCAGTATCATGCTCATAAATAAATATAATAAATCTATTTGGTCTACTGAACAAAGCAGAGGGGTTAATTAATTTCTTGGGATGCAGACATGATGGATCACATCTTGAGCCTTCTGATGTTGCAACAAGCTGGTGATTTATAGTTTGTCATCTATAATTAAGAGTTCCCAGCAGATGTGTTTATTACTCTTACATAGCACCGTGGCAGTAAAGCAACACCTGCATGCAGTGGTTACACAATTATATATGACTGAGAGTCTCTGCTCAAATGAGTTCAATCTCTAGCTCATAAGTGACTCTTTTATTGCCTTCAAATGGAAATAATTTTCTTTGACTGTAGCATGTCAACTTTGAATTAGTGTCCTTTTCTTATGTGGTTCTAAAACTGATTGACATCAACTTGCATTTTTGCTTTATTTTCTGTTAAATTGGGAAAATGCTTTAGGAATTCAGGTCTTTAGAAGATCAGGTTTTCCTGACTCTCTTATCTGTGGTCTGTATCATCAGATATGTGTATGATTGTCTCACCTATTTTGACAGCCTTTCCACGAAGACCCGTGTGGAATGGGCAAAGTTGATTTGTTTTTATACACTACTCTGCAGCTACAAAGCTGAGCTGAGTGTACAAATTTTAGAAAACAGTATATTATTGGTTTTCTTTGATGTTTTTTCAAAAATAAATTAACTCATGTGGCTTTTTTCATTCTTTTTAAACAAGTGATGATGTTTGATGGAAGGGAAGTTAATTTCCAGACTAGTAGAATGGCATGCTGTTGCTTTAATTATGTGTTCACAGCTTCTGTCTACTATTCTTTGTTTCAGAGTGAATAGTTAAAAATTCGCTCTTTCAAAATCTTTATATTTGCCTTTGCATCCAGCATAAAATTAAATGATTTCCACATCTAATAAAATAGATTGACTTTTTTTATTATGGAAGTGTTTTGTGGTGGAGTCAGGTGTAAATATGAATTTCATACTAGGAAAAAAAATATAATGTGATTTCTGGAAGTACCAAATTTTCACTTTCTTAGAAAGAATCAGTTATCAGTTGGTAAGCAGATTGGTTTGACACCCACCCATGTTTATTCAGATTGCTTCCTGCACTTGCAAACTGCCAGCTTGTTTTCTGCTGTTGAGAGAGCAGCAGGAACTCAATATTTAAGAACAGAATTAAATAATACTTATAATTTAAGGGAGACTTCCTATGTTCTGACTACCTTTTTACACTTTTCAAAATGTTATTGCCATAATGAATACCTGGGACTTTGTACAAGTTTTCTGTGGCAGTCAGTAACTCGTGTTACTGTGTAGCACAGGGGAGATCAGTTCTTGCCGGAGAGGTAGAAGTCGGTGCTGAATAAAGGGGAAGGATCTTGTCCCTCAGTAGGCTGTCAGGACTCTTCAAATGCCTTTTATTATTCTGCTCACTCACAGCAGAAGCCCCCCTTCTCACATAGTATATTATCTTAAGCCACATAAAGAAAAATGCTCCAAATAATCATAAATAATTTTGATTAATTCAGTTCTGTCTTTGAAGACTTCTAGGGTCTGATTTCATATCAAAGCCATATAAGCTTGGTAAAACCGAGCTTATATGGCTTTGGTATGAAATCAGAAAAAAATTCCAAAACCTTGGAATTTTTGAGCAGAAAAACTCAAGGAATAATTCAAGCACTGAAATCCCATTGAGCACATTTATTGGCCCCTAGTCTGGCTTTCCAACTTCCCAGGGGATCCCAAGGGCAGCTCAGAGAGAGCCTCTACTTTGCATCATGGAGAGATTCTTCAACAAGCTTTATCAACCAAAGAATTTACCTAGAAAATAAACTCCTTTGTAGTAAGGCTGCAGCTTATTTTCTATTTCATTGACAACTACAGAATGCTGGCAGTTTTCTGTTACATTTCTGCCCAATACTGATATTTTGGTAGGGTTTGAGAACAGTGCGGGAGTGACAATAACCAGAATGTCTGCAAGTGAGCTGAGCCAAGTCAGGTAGCAGAGAACATCAGTTTGTTATGAGAGGAATTGAATTCAGAGTTGCTTTTAGAGTCCCAGTAGAGCACTTTTCTGCTGAGAAGTGCTTATTCAAGTTCAATTTGAAGTATTTTGCAGGAAGCCATTTCTAAAAAAAGCCCCTTTTGATAGCTAACATAATTATATTAACATTGATATATAATAACAGTTTGTGTCTAAGATAATTGAGAGAGTGGCTGTTAGAGTCAATATATGAAAAATGCCTTCCAGTCGGATTTGGGAAAGAACCAACTTGTCAGCATTTTGAAGTGATTAAAAGTGCATCTATACAGTTGCCATCTCTTGAGGGCTGTTACAACTCAAACCAGCACTGACTGTCACTACAGGGAGTGACAAACCTCTCTTTATAAGAAGTCTATTTTTTGCTTGATACTCTCAAGTAATTTTGTGCAATAATTACTCTTGGTGGCTATGACAAGTGTACCTGTTCTGTGCCCATGGCCTATTTGTGTCCCTCCACTCATGATGCTGCTCTGAACCTCCTGCAAGTTATTTGGCCTTCCCTTTCCATTCATTATTATCGGACTGAAAAACTCAGAAGCTGTGGGGCTTGCGTTACAGCTAAGTGTTGAGAAGAAAGTTGTTAGTGACAGTTTCTTGAAGAGACAAGTGTATAAAGGGAAGAGACCTTCCTGATTTATTTATTAGCCTTCCTATAAGCAAAATGCCACTTGGGAATTCTGCTGTTGGATCAGGATCTGTCCCATTTCTTCCTAGGGCTGTTTAATGAGGGGATAGATATTAGTCATTTTTGGAGGAAGGATCTGTGTTAAAAAAATGACATTAATCTTGAAGCAACCAGAAACTGGCCAAATTCAGCTGAGGATGCAAGAGTTGGCTACCATTGGGTGGTGCTGCTCTGCAGGGCAGGGTCTCTCCTCCAGGAGCTTCCCTGGTGCATCACAGACCTTCAGCAGAATGCTGGAGTTTGGGCTGGGAAGGAGGATGTAGTGACCTACCTGTAGGAAGGGGGCCATCTGTGTAGAATCAGGAAAGATGGAAAATAGAGTGATATTTCTGTGTATAGACCTGGCTAGAGCTGGTGTTTTAGGTGGAAAACTGGCTTTTACATCTACAACACCCTTTTTAAAGATGAAGGATTGCTGTGGAGAGGAGGATCTACCTGAACAAATGGGACAACAGCACCTTTGCCAACAGGCTGGCCAGCCTGATGAGGAGAGCTTTAATAAGGGACAACTTGGAAAGTAAGGACACCATATGTGAAGATGCCAACTGGCAGTTACAAGAGACAGCTCAGAAAGAATAAAACAGAGCAAAATACTCCTGTATAAAATGTATGTATATGAATGCATGGGGCCTGGAAAACAAATGGGAGGAACAATCACTCTGGTTGTGCTTGCAAAATCTACTGTTGAGCTGCATCACTTGCAAAGAAGGGGCTTGATTAACTCTCTGGACTTGTCACTTGTTAGGCCATACCTCAGCTACTGCATGCAGCTTTGGACCAGCCCCCTTCTCAGTGCAAGACACACATTCAGTAGAGGCCATCAGGATGGGAACCCTTGTCCTGTAGGAAGAGGCTGAGGAAGCAGGGCTTGGAGCAGGGATGTACTTTGGGGTTCCTAGCAGCAGCCCTGCATGCTGGTGGTGAGGTTACTGGGGAAAAGGATCAGCCATGCATGGGCAGGATGTGAAAGGCAGCTGAAATAGAGGGTCCAGACTGCATGTGAGGAACAAAGGCTTCCCCATGAGGACAGCCCAGCAGGGAAGCAGGCTGCGCTTGCTTTGGCGCGTTCTACTTGAAAATTGGAGTAGCTGCAATTTATCACAGTTCTGCCTTGGTAATCTCAGGAGAGTCAGGAGTGATTGACATGTACCTAACTGGTCTTATCTTTGTGCGTGGATCAAATGTGCCATGTCATCTCATGGGCTCTGGGGAATGGTGCCACCAACTGCTCTATGCTCATTGTTACATTCTTAGTCCTATGCAAAATTGTCAGGGAATGTAATGCTGGTCTTTCTGAGGGTGGGTCTTTTCTCTTCACAACCTCAGTGGATATGCTGGCCTCTTTTAATACCTTAGAAGTGTTCCAGTTTTCTGTTTTAGAAGGCGGATTATAGCAGGACTATGCTTGTAGAAGTCTGGGGAAGGTAGTTCAGCATACAGCTCTCTGCAGTTATAATTTGGTTACTAATCTGGTCTTTCTCATTTTTAACCATACATATAGAACATAAAAATTAATTTTGCTCAAATAATATCGGAATCTGCAGATGCAGGGATTTTGCCATCCCAAATACAATATTTTGATTTTTCAGTAAGTGAAACCTATATTCCTTGTTCTGGGAACAGTGCCTTGATCACATACTTCACATGCTTAGCATGTCATAAATTATTTAGACAATTCCATTTAAGTATTAGAGATGTGACAGTTGTATCCAAAATAAAACTTCAGTACAGACAGATTCTGCCAGTCTGGCTTTAGGCCTCTGCCTAAAGCTCTAATTTAAGAGCTTGTGATGTTTCAGCTCAATTTGTAGAAGCTATGTAGGGCATTCAAAGTAAGAGATTATAGGATGGGCATATCAGACTCCTTCAATCATATCCCATCCTCCCACAGTACTTTTTGCTCTTCTCAAGTATAAATTCAAATTTCAGAGGAATAGAGGTTTCAGAAAGAACTTAAACTTACCTTCTACATTACAAATAAAATTTGCTGCTGTTCTGCACGTACTTATGAATTCACCTTGGATTTTTTGGTTACACCAGCCAGTGAGCCAGGGGATGTAATATAAGTTCATCTGTTTCCTCACAGGAATGTTAGAGTAATAGAATGCTGATTCAGTTATCTCCAAAAGATGGTACCTCATTTCAATGGTGAATAATTTTCTATATATTCCAATCTATTTCTCTACAGTACAGCATCAGTTTTTGCAGACCTGTTTCTTGACATCCTCACTAGTTTGGTTAGGCCTTGAGATGTGTTCTTGATTTCATCCTGCAGAGATTTAGTTGGTAATTGCTTGTTTGACATTAGAGTTAGATATTTGATAATACAGAAAAATCTGAAACAGACTTATGGAATATAGCCTTCTTTTCATATAGCTTGCACTGTATTTTTCTCTGGTCAAAAATTTTTTTTCCTGTATTTTTCCACTCCTTGTGACGGTCTCTAAGTTGTGTCTTTTAAGTGTTAACTGTTCTTGTACTCTATCTGGAGTAAAGCATAGAGGTGAGTATTGTTTCCAAAGAGATTCACAGGGCACTTCACACTTCATTTCTTTTATAAATCTATTTGGATTTTAGACTGGATTTGTATTTTTAGTCTTGGTATGAAATCTGCACACCCCCACATAGGCAGTTGCATGTATCCTGTGCCTAGTTTGGGGTGAGCAGATTATGGTACTCTGGTTTTTATGTACTGGAACATGGAAAATGTCACATGTAAGGTCACTGATTTACCATTGAGCTAGTCTCTTCATTAAGCTATAACATATTGCTAAAGAATTCAAAACTGGAGCATCCATGAGACTGAAGATCTGAAGCTCCAAACACTGTTGGCAAAATGCTGAAGATCTGTTCTGGGCCTCTTCCTTCTGCTCTGTGTAGACTACCCTGAAAATGGAAGAGTTTGGTCACATATTCAATAATTTTAGCTTTAATATTTGAGACTTGTATCTGGTAATTGTAACAAAAAGGCTTTGGAGGACAAAAAGAGCCAATGATATAATGAGACTGTTAAGAAGTCAATGAAAAGTGAACCCAACCTTTGTGTAATCACGGTGCTTTACAGACTTAATCCCCAAAAGGAATTTGGAACTGCGAGTGTATTTTGGCTTCATAGTTTCAGTGTGAGCCCTGTTCAGATTTGAATGTGCAAAGAGTCATGCATAATAGATATTTTTCCCCTTGGCTTAAGCCTGATGAGACTGTAGTTTAAATGTTAGACACAATATCTAAAATCAGTATTTTGCAAGAGTTTGCCATCACACTGATTGCTCAGCTACCTTAATGTTTTAATTAGTTGGCTGAAGATATTTTTGGTCAGAACATAAACATGAATATGCACCTTACTGGATTTCACAGGCATATGAGTTTCTTCACTTTCTTAGGGCTGGTGACAGGTTAAGCATGTCCTTGAATAACTTCTGTAATTGTAGAAAAATGTGGAGCAACTTCTGGTCCTTGATCAACTTTTTTTTTTTACCTGCACAGTTGGACAGGGCAAAGATGACCTTCATTTTCAAAGCTGATAGCAGTTAGTTTGCTTGATAAATAAGGTGAGGGAAATCTTAATCTCTCATACTGGAGCTTGCAAAGACCTCTAGATAACCAGCTTTGGATGGTAAAATGCTGTATTTCTTGTGTGGGGGTAGCCTGATGGCTTTGGTGTAGGTTACATAACATTCTTCTTTCCACATTTGCAGATATTGCTCAGCGAGCTTGAGCACTGTCCTGACTTCAGCTCTTCCCAAAACACTGCCCTGACAAAGTAAATCTTGTGCCATATTTTGAATAATCTGGAACGTTTATGTACAAGTAAGACCAACTGGGTTAGTTGTATTGTTTTATGACTAAGTCATGCAGCTATTGATTCAATATGATTCAATATGCAAGTAACACACTGCATTGCAGAACTATGTGCCTGCTAATCAGCTCTGTTGTTCATCACTGAACAATTTGGTTTTTCTTTCGAATGAAAGCAAAATCCTTAGCTAGAAAAGACTGAAAACATATTTCTGTTGCTGCCTCTCAGTTTCTAACCCTGACATAACATTTGCTGATGGCCTGGTTCTTGCCATGCAGCTGCATGCCAGGGACGGTTCTGCTGGTGTTGGAAGTTTCACTGGGCAGACCAAGTTTTGGATACTTTATAAACCTCACAATTTCCTTCTGGGAAACAGGTCACTTTTCTCATCAGCTGTGTACTGCTGGTGCACTTGGTCCTCATGGCCCTCATCTAGTAAAGTGTGATGGTTTTGGATGCGCAGGGAGACCGAGCATGAGCCTTGGTGCCTGCAGGTTGTCTGTGTCTGGGTGGGTGCTTCAGGGACTCTCCCTCTGCAGCTGGGCTGTACAGCAGCTTTGCTTCTGATCTGTACTGCTGGATAATAAATTAATGCAGCAGGCAGAGTGGATATGCTATATTAAACTAGCATTGTTCTTCATTTGTCTGCCTGCTCCCATGGGATTTCACTTGTACTTGGTTTTTGAGCAGGAAGCTGAAGGAGCAGCCCTCCCCCACATGAGTGCCTGCAGTTGGCACTGAGGGTTCAGGGAACAGTGTGCTTGTAATACTTTTTTCATGTCACTTAAGAGGGATCAGAAACAGAAGATGAATGATCTTTTTTTCCTTTTTTATTTTTGAACCTGTCCCCTTCCTCTTCATTTCTTGCAATAAATTTTAGATTCTGTGAAAATAGTTCCAAGTTATTCACTATTGAGTTCAAAGGCCCTCTTGGAGAAAGTGTGAGATACCACACTTCTGCTGGCTCTTGTACCAGTGCTTTTATGAAAGTTCTCTGAGTGCTAAAAAAAGCTGTATTTGGAGGGAGACTTGCCCTCAATCAGTATGTTTGACTTTCCCAAAGGCTATTAAGCTGCTAGTACTTCAGTGAGAGACCAGGGGACAAATTATGGTACATTACTGCAGGAATTCTGCTTTTCTTTGAAATGTGGAAAGGCTGCTGCACCAAAGAAGTACTAAAGTATTTTTATTTAAGAGTTTATTAGAGGTGAGATACTAAGCCTGTCCTTGTTTGTGTCTCAAGTGTTTCTATACTGAGTTATAGCTGTAACATAATTACCGTTGTGTGTTTCAAAATACCACAAAATGGTCATATAATAAGGAATTTTAAATTAATATTATTCCAGTTACCTTTTGTTTTAAGGGAGCATGATGTCTTAGGAAACTGTAATGTTTTGGGCTAGAGGTTTTTTTTTCTGATGAAGGCTTTTTTCTGATAGAAGACAGGTATGTGTCCTAAAGTACGAGGTTTGCTTTTAATTTCCAGTTTTAGAAACTTAAGATAGATATTTGAAAGCTGAACTTCTAGAAATGGAGCAAAGAGGGATTTTTTATTATGATAAATATTTTAAAATGTGTGGGGTTGTCATATTTTGAATATATATTTATGTATGGAATGATTGCAAGCCTAAAGTTTAGTTCAAGGTATATGTTCCAGCTAAAGTGCAGTTGAATTAGTAACTGTTGGGCATGCAAGAGAAATCTGATGTTTTGGTTGTTTATTGTGAATATTTAATTCTGAATTTGTTCTACTCCAGCTGTAATGAAGATATGAGGAACTGAGCAGCAATTACTGCAGTTGTCACAAAATTAATCATTAATGTAGGACAGGCAAAGGGAAAATTACACTTCAGCACTTTTTCTCTGGCCTGACAGATAACCTTCAATTTCTGCTGCTGTTGGTTAAATATGTTCCCCTTTGCAGTGATGGATTTTCCCTGGGCTTCAAACAGGCACAAGCCATGAGTTGCTGGTTGCTGCTGAAGGATGCAGAGCTTGCAGAGAATTCAGCTTGGCTTTTAGAGCAGGGCTCTGAAGTTCTTTCTTTTGCCTCTGGCAGAGAGTAAAAAGAATGTGTAGTTTTCTCCTCATGAAAATAAAACAGATTTAGTGGTTACTTGTAATAACCACTATTGAGGACAGTTGGTTTTGACCTTACTGATTTATGGAAGGAGGAAGAATAAATTCTCCAGTAGAGCATTTCAAGTATGTTGAAATAATTTGTTTTTTAAACCCATGTTTTTGCATGGTCACATTTTTGAGTCACTATTTTTAATTTAAGCTGAGTGCTGATTTCAGAAGGAAAAAAAGTGAGAGATCATTTCTATGGAGAATCAGCCACCAGCAGCTGATTCTCCATAGAAATGATAATACTTTCGCACATGGAAGTACTGATTTCATTTTCCCTCTGCCTTAGGTAATTAAAGTTCATTTGTTAGGAGAAATGATTGAAAACCTTAAGTCTTTGCATGAATATGAAAATTATGTCAAAGGGTTGTTTTAGCTACAAGTTTTTGGAAAAAAAAGAGCCTGGGAAGAGGAAGTGTCCAGAGCAAAATTTCTTCTAATCCTCCTCTTTGAAAGTCTCTTGCCCCTTTTAAAAAAAGAACTGGTGTCTTACTGTGCTGGGTGTTCTAGAGTCTGCCTGACAGGTGGCAAGAAGCCTTTTGATGATCAGTGAGTTGCTTTTGAAGTGGGAAAATCTGGATGACTAATTGCTGGAACCATTTTCAGTGATGTGTAGCCTCACTGAGGTCTAACAGGAATAAATATTTGGTAACTGAGTGATGTCTCATATTTGTGTTTCTTGGTTTTGAGTGAGGATGGCATTCCATCTACCAAGTAATCATTTTAATTCATGTTCAGTGAGAATTTCTTGCTGGGAGATCTTTGTGTGAGTGTTTGCTTTTAATCTATTCTACCAGAAGCAGCTTGGGAGAAGCAGCAGATGCTTACTGTACTCCTTTCCTTTTTGCCTGGTGTTGAAAGTGGGAAGAGAGCTGGCTTAGATGTGCTGCTTTCTAAATGAAGAGTTTATGGAATTCATGAGAGTTAGGAGAAGAGATACATATTGAAAAGCAGAATGGAAAATAAGGGACAATGATAACTGTGGAACTGTAATCTGCTACTGTTGTGTTGTGTTCAGTTGGACTGACCGCTGCATGCTACTCCTACTTACTTTACCTAATCTTAAAGCCATTAGCTGTTGTCTGTATGATGCTTTATACTTTCACAATGATATTGCAGGGGGATAGTGGTGATCTCTCACACTAGAAAAGGAATTGATGGAAAAACTGCAAGTCTTGACTCTTTTTGAAGAGCAGTCCTGGCTTTCCTCCCTCCCAGCTTCTTTTGCACCAGCTTGCTGGCAGAGCTTGGGAAACTGAAGTGTCACTGACTTAAGGTAAGCCCTAGCTAGCAACAAAAAAACCATCAGTGTGTTGTCATTGTGATTTTCATGCACAGCACTGCATCAGTGACTAAGAAGCAAAGCAACTCTATTCCAGCCCAAAACAAGAAAGCAATGTTGGTTGACTAGACAGTTCCTTGCTTCACATTGGTGTTTGGGCAGAGATTTCTGAGGTGTGAGACATAAGGCTACCAAGGACAAGAACAAATGGAATCTGAAGCCACTTCATGTGTATGCTGCAGTACAAACAACCTTGCCTTTGCTGATATATTTACCCCCTCTTCACACACTTGATGTGTCACTTGGAAACAAAAATAAATCCTGCAGGTCAGTGATCTGAATCTCAGCTGCTCAGCCTGCTCGAGCTGTGCTGCATCAATGTTCCTGAGGGAGGTGAATGTGTGTAGGTAAAGCAATTTGAAAATTCCAACAAACTAATTTGGTGTTGATTATAAACAGTTTACAGACTTGAGTCCTCCCGTGACAACACTCCCTGACGTTGCACCTAGGTTGTGTTGTACCTGCTTCACATAGAACTTCCTGCTTGTGTCTCATCTGAACTTTCCATTTTGCTTATATGAAAGCTAAAGCCAGACTAACTTCATTGTTCCATTTAAATCTGGCCCTTTATAAACCATTTTAAATAGTAATTTATCTATATTCAAACAGTATTTTTGTGGTCCAGCAAGTTTCTAAGTTTCCATTCAATTTCTCAACTGACTATGTGAGGGCGAGCCTTGGTAGAATGTGTATTTACCACCAGTAAATCCTTGCATTGCAAATGCTTTTGTAAGATTTGCAGATGCATGCCTAGATGTTTTCCCCTCTCTCCCCTGGCTGTAAGCTGAATGAGAAGTTTGGGGTGTATTTTGACCAGTCATTCTTTAGGATTGTTGACTCATCATTTATGAGATCAAGCTATTATTCCTCTCAATTTTTAATATGAATGGTAGAGGGAAGAGGAAGCCTTCTATGTAAATAATTATTTTCAAGAGTCCATAAGAATTTATAGCTAGCTTGCTTGAGGTTTAGTGACTCAAGGTTTTTGGCATTCAGTCCATCAGTTTCTGCGTATTTCTATGTAGAGGATAAACATAAAGTAATTTTACATTCCTTGAAATCATAATGCTTTTAGGAAGAAAGTGATTTTGTTTTGGTGTTTTCTTTTAAACTGAACATGTTTGAGTCGCAACAATGTTTTTCCTGTTGGGAGGCATAATTAATATATGAGCCTTTATCCTTTTCTCATTCTAAAGTAAGTACTAAACAATTATATATGCAAAGATCTTTTTTTATTCAGCACAGCAGTATGCTGGTCTGCAAGCAGATCTGCTGATTTAAATGGTGTTGTTTCTGAATACTGTTAGAAGAGTTAGAGCAAATTTAGAAGGTCATGTTTGATGCTGATGAGGCTGCAGCTGCAGAAAATGTTTGAAGCATGTACAGGTTGCAGAACACAGCCTTATTACAAATGGGCAATTATGCAGATGTGAGTGTGGTCTTCCATGTGAGATGTCTTTCTTCGGTAGAGAAATTACACATTTTAGTGCTATATCACCTTAGAGCAAGATGGTGTGCAGAAGGTTTCACCTATTTTCTATTTCAGAAATTGACTATTCTTGCGTTCACTTCAAAATTGTATTTGATGGATTTGTACCTAAAATTTCAGAACAAAGACTCTTTTTCTTGGTTATGTTATAGGCCTTTCACAAGTAGCTCATGGAAATGAGGATTGGAAGTCATTAAGAATAACATCTTTGTTCTCTGTCCTATTACTGGGTAATGAACTGTTTGTTGAACAGCAGCAATGAGCACCCAATGGCCACCAGCAGCTGATTCTCCATAGAAATGATAATACTTTCACAGATGTAAGTATTGATTTTATTTTCCCTCTGCCTTAAGAAATTATATGATGCTTATCATCTCTTTGGTAGTGGAAATACTGATACATAAATTCCTGAGTCTGTCAGAAGCTGTTGGATGAGCTTTTCCAAATCCAAAGACCTGTAGATGAGGGGAACAGTGCTGTGTTCAGAGCTCTGGCAGCTGATTTCTTTTTTCCTCCTTTCTTATCTGTGAAGAAATATAGCAAACTTGAATGATGAACTCTCTTAATCCTGACTGGATAAGGAATGTCCCTCTTGCTACCATAAATTTTTTCTTGAGAAGTCTTTGCCATTGTGGTCTATAATATTACTGGTTCTGCAGCTATGTGTGAAAAAGGGATCAGGCATCCAAATTATGGGGCTTTTTGATCGTTAAGTAGGGGTGAGACAATCCTTTCCTTCACCTCCTCTCCAGTATTGAAGCCAAAATGGTCTAGGCCTGTTTCTTTTCTCTGCATTTTTACTTTCTTGGACTTGAACTTGGTTTTTTATAGGAAGTCTACCTTTTTTTTCCCTAACTTTTCATGTCAGGGTCTGCCTTAAACAGAAGATCTTACTTGCCTCTGGTTTTTCTGGGAGCTCAATTATATACTATGTAAAATGTCTTATTTCCACGAAAGTTCAGTCTCATACCTGTTGTGTCTGGACAGATTTGGGTTTATATGCCAAAAAATGGTTGGAAAAATTGTAGGGGATAGAATATAAGAAAATAAAGATAGTGTAGAAAGTAATCTTACCCCTAAGGAGTTGCAGCTGGGCCAATTATCAAAGATTGGGAACAGGCCTGACTTTAATGGGCCACAGTTGCAACCAATGAGGAGAAGAGTGCTATAAAAGAGTGGGGTGGCTGGTTGAGAAGGGAACTGGAGTCAGTTGGCTGCTTTGTGAGGAAGAAAGCGTCAGTGCTCTGAGGAGATGCCCATGAGAAAACACCAAGAAGGTATGAAACTTTTGTGATAGGAGACAACAGTATGGAATCCCTGCAATAAGATGACAACAAAAATAGTCTATAATGCTATTCTTTGTTTGCCTCACACAGGAGAAGGTGTGCTTCTTGTCAACAGAAGAGGGAGTTAAATATTAGCCTTCATAATTTATGCATTTAAAGAAATTAATTATTGTGTAGAGGCAAGGGGTAATTGTTTCTTCTTTATTTGAACCTTCTGCATATTGCTGTGAATGTGGGCACAGGGCAAGATAAGTGTCACCTGATTTTTAGTTAGCCCTTCAAAATGCAGCAAGGGCCAGGGAGCAGGGGAGCAATACCCTCTTAAGAATGTGGTCTGTAGCTCTGGCTTCTCCTTTTATGATTATTTGTTCTTGAGGCTGAAAACTGGTCTCCTGCTTGTTCATTACTTTCTCAATAATGATGTTTCTTTCTACAGAGGGCCGGCCAGTCTCTCTTTTCTTCCAGCAGAGTGCTGTCAGAACATTTTCTTAATCAGTGGAAGGACAGGAAGAAATCTGTGAAACAGTCATGGGAGTTCTTGTGGGAGAAGAGAGCTTGCTGTGACTGCTAGGTGTGTCTTACTTTCTAATGAGACAAGAAATGTATTGAAGTGTCTAGACTTTCACAAGAAGTAAGTTGGTCTAGGGGTAGGATGAGAGAGAGAGATAGATTTTTATTAGTAAGTTTTTATCAGTAAACAATTTTCTTCATTGAAATGAAGAAGTGTGAACCAATACTATGTTAAATAGGATGAATGTTAGCTGGATGCAAATGCAAACTCAAGGGGTTTTTTAATACTTCACTGAAACACTGGATTAATGTTTAATTCTGATGACTAAATCCATTAATAGATATATTTCTTACTAACTTAGATAAATGAGTTTTTCAGGCAATTTTGTTATTCCCTCAGGACATGGTTTTCACTTGCCTGAATATTGCTCTAATTAGATGATGACACAGTGTCCCAATAGCTCTTTTTAAGATATAGGACCTCTGCTACTAGACAATAAGTTTAGTTCAGCTTCTTTGTTTTTAATTAATGAAAAAGAGGTCTTTTGTTTGCCAAAATCGGATGATACTTTGGGGATATAAAGTATTTAGTATCATCCCAGGTAGGGTAGAACAAATCGACTGAATTTAGAAGACATGGAAGATCTTTGCTGCAAGAGGCAGTTCCATAATTTCTTCTATGTTTTCCATTTTTGAGTCTCTTGAAATAATTAAATTCTTATTTTACCAAATTAAGAATGACCCTACTCTCTAACTGGCTTTCAAGCAAAAGCTATTGTTTGAAGTCTATTGCAAAAATCAAGGGCAGTGAGGAAGTTGAACTTTTTAAAAACAGTTTGGTAGGTGCAGCTAACCTATAGAAAGATGGAGTAGATAGTTGTTCAGGCTGTTCTTCATATTGTGTGGGATAACTCATGACTGGAATGTGAGCTACTCATGTGTGGCTGACACGGGAGGACACAGCCTGG
The DNA here is from genome assembly GCA_013401095.1 of Passerina amoena. NCBI lineage: Eukaryota > Metazoa > Chordata > Aves > Passeriformes > Cardinalidae > Passerina > Passerina amoena. The sequence goes on from WBNP01005036.1 coordinate 120,373, forward strand.
CTTTAGACAATGGATCTGCAGGGGAAGAAAAAAATCCTTTTGATATTAGCTACAAAGCTGAGGCTACAGTGACAGGATGCATTTTCCAACAACTGTTTACATAAAGAGCTTTTGCTTGACATGAGGCATTGCTCTGTTTCTTCCACCTGTTTGTGTGACAGCTGTCACTACTCTCATTGCTCTGGTTCATGAGCACACCAGAATGTGAGTCCCTGAGTGGGAATTGCCTTGGTTTTCTTCCTACCTGCTGGATGTAGAATCATTCTCAGCACATGTCAACACAAAATAATAACTTGTCTAGCTTTATCTAGAGAATAATATTGGGCAGCCATATTTGAAAGTAAAGGCCATAAATCTTGAATTATGGAATGATAAGGAGCCAGTGAAGGTCATCTAGTCCCTGCTTGAAACAGGGGCTCAAGTAGCTTCAGAGTTAAGTCAGGGTACTTAGGCCTTGTCCTGCTGAATTTTAAATAGCTCCAAGAATGTAGATCCCTAGACCTCTCAGGGCAATCAGTTCCAGTGCTTATCCATGCTCAATGAGAACCTTTATTCCCTTCTACAGCTAGCAGTAATTTGCAGTGTCTCAACTATTGGCTCTTGTCCTCCCCCTTTCACTGTGCTCATCTGAGAAAATGGTGGCATTTTCTTTATAACCATGAGGTAGAAGACTATATTTATTCTGGAGATCTTGAAGTTAGACTGGATCTGATAGAGAAACAGGTTATATTGAGAAGGCATGAAGAATAGAGATTTCAAGCAATAGGGATGGAGACAGAAGTCTGGTGATTGGCTGTTGGGATTTGGGATACACAAGCTCAAGTTCTTGCTCAGCTTCAGTCAAAGTGTAGATCTTTATGCCTCTGCAAAGACACAATGTTAGAACTTTTGTGTGTCAGGCACTAAGACAGGATTTCAGCATCGTGTGAGTTTACAGACTCTCCAGTGCCAGTATAGGGTACGATCTAACTTTAAAGACTACTACTACTAACTTTTGGCAACAAATGGCTTTTTATCTATTTTCATGGGCAGTGATAGTGTGATATTAAGTAACTATTTGCTTTTATAAAATATGTAACTTGAATGTTGATTCAGGTTTTGACTTAGTCTTAGGGGAAATTTATAAGCCAAGAAGTTTAAAAGCAATTAAGTATTGAAATTTTGAGAATAGGCTCTTTCTACTTTTTTTTTTCCTCTTGGGTCAACTGCATGTGTTTCTGTTTTAATTCCATTTTCCCCAAATAAAAATAAAGCCCTTTAAAGTCTCATTTTGAAAGAATGCAAACAGTGAGTTCAGCAAATGAGGTGTATAAATGTGTGAATAGGACACAAAATGTCAGCACAGATTTGGCCTTTTTTGCATTTGCAGTTGTCACTGCCAAGGGAGTAAGTGACATTCAGCATTGGCTTCAGTATTAAAACATGGCATTCCCCTATGGCAGTATCCCACTGAGGCAGGCAGAGTTTCAGAGTGAGAAGAGCAGAAACAAATATTTTTTTTTTACTGTTTCTTTTTAATGAGCAGTTTTGTGATGTTTTCCTTTGTGTGAAGAAAATACTTTGACAGAGCAAAATCCAAGGCAAGTAAATTAGCTGCTAGTGAAAGACTTTCTTCTAGGGAAGGAGTTTTCAGCAGATGGGAACACAGGGCATGCCTCAGTGGCTACAGTGCTGGTCTTGGAGAACTGGGCTCATTCTACTTCCTTTGAGAGATTTGTCATTAAATGGCTCTTTCCTCACTACCTGTGCTGTTTGAAGGGTGCTGAAGACAGAAAGTTGCAAGGCTGAGAAGGGCACAGATTGTTGATATTTGTATGATAGAAATTCTGATTTCTAGTCCCAGCATTCTGGTGGAGTGGTGCAGCAGAATTGTCCAGGTTCAATGGGCAATGATCATCCACAAGCCTGTATGCACAGGAATGGTACCACCCATCAGTCTCTGAATACAGAAGAACCTTGAAATCAGGCTAAAGAAGGGGAGGTCATACCATTTTGGCAATTTCAAGCTGCATAGCCTGAGCATTGATCTGGATCATGACATCTTGCCAGTCTTTCAGAATCACTAGTAGGTGCTAAAATGAAATGCTCCCCTGAGCAGTGCTAAATTCTACCAAACCTGTAAATGCTGAATTGTGTTCAGTCTTGTGCACGACCAAGATACACCTCACTGCCTTACCTTGAACTTCAAAACATTAAACCAAAAATTGAGGTTGTTTTCTGAAAGCTGATCTTGTGATTAAAAAGATAAAAGATACAAGGTTTGGGAGGGCTGTCTTTTATGAGTCTCTGTGGGGAAATTTGTTTTTATTGTGTCTCAGTTGCAAGATCTGCAGGAAACTGCTTTTCTATCAGAGCTGGCATGCTACCATGGAATTTATTGCTTGGAATACCTGTGATTCCATCTGAGATACCTATTGAGTACCTGTTCTCTTTATTTCCTGGCAAGCAAGGGGAATCATCTTTCATATAAACTATGCTGATGAATTGTCTGGAGAACATTGGGGGAATATGAAATTTACTCTAAAGAACAGTTAGCTAGTGCACTGTCTTTGACCTTGGGGTTTCCCAAGTGTTGGTTGCACTGGTCATGTTGATGGCAGAGTAAGCCAGGAGGGTTATTTTCCCCACTGTTGACTTGCTGCACAGAGTGGGGCATGCTGTCATGTGCTGGATCACCCAGCCCCTACTCACGAATACATGCAGAGTTTGACTGACTTGCTTAGTGTTAACCTTCTTTTTTTCCCTGCCAGAACATAATAAAGATATTCAAGTGTTTAGGAAAGAATATTGTATTTGTATCTCAACAGAATGTTTGATTACTTTTTTTAAAGCTCTTGTGCCTGGCCTCAATAAATTAGAGGGTTTTCTCAATTGAATGTAAAACTATCTGCTTTTGTCCCTAAGTTTATGCCTTATCTTCTTTTATGTATTTTTGGTCCTTAAAGATGCAAAAGTTGATACTTCTGTATACCTTGATCCTGGATTTCAGTAGGTTTTATGTATTGATTTACAGCAATGAAGGTCTTTTATTTTTGTCAGCTAGTCCTTAAGATTTTTCTTGAGAAAAACAGATATTTTCTTCAGTGATATTCTGTCATAAAAGAAAGAGAAGAATGTAACTGGAATTGAGTTCAGGAGAGATTTTTGGTTGCTACATATGGTTAATTCTGATTGCTCAGAGAGCAGAAGTCTGACAACAGCCCTTTGATTATGTTTTACACTTGATAAATGTTTTCAATACATCTATTTCTGTTTCAAAACCCAGAAAACTTGCAAATCTTTTTTTTTCACCCCAGTATGCAGCCTTGGTGTCTTGACTTGGACTTTCTTCAGCGGAGAGCTTATTTGTAGTTATTTATCTGTAGATGATTTCATCCTTTAATTCTGACTTGTAGGAATCTGGTTTTGAAAATATTTCTTTTCATGTCATGTTCACTGACTTCTCTGTCAGTGTTCCCTTTGGTAGGTCAAGTTTTCAAATTTCATGTGTTCTTTTCTTGCCCAAGTATCTAAATATACTCACAAGCTTTTAAATAGTGAATAAAAAGAAAAAAATAACAAAAAGCAAGTGCTCTGACATGTGATCTCATTGGATTTGCTCAAAGTCAGATGGGAAACTTTCAAAGTGTTAAAATGCTGCATTTGTGGTACTTCTATGAGGCAAGAAAGTAACTGCATCTAACTTAGTTAAAAGTACTGAGAAGGCTTGAATGTAGCCGTGTTCTAGATGGGTAAGATTAAATCAGACCTTTACTGTTGAAATAATATGGTAAATAGGCTCATTTTCCTGACTTGCAGAGCCACCTGGATCTAATAAGATACCAGGGCCCTCCTGAATCAGAGAGAATGTTGCTGCTGGGTGGAACTGTGTCTCCTTGGTTTGCTCTGTCTCTCCCTGCAGCTGGAACAAAATGAAATGGATATGATAAATAGCAATTAGTTATGGCTTCTTGATGCAGATGAGACTTGGAAGACACCTGGCCCATCTCTTGCTGAAATATTTGGGAATGAGCCTGGTGCTATATTTGGAGCAAAACTGTAACTGGACAGATTATTTTCTGACTCACTCTAAGCCATTTAAACAGCAAGGCTCTCATCCTGCTGGGTGGACGTGGGGTGAATTTGGCTGCTGCTGAAGAAAGTCTGTGGATTCACTATGCAGGAAAAGAGTGCCATTAATGCTTAATGCCATTAAGCAGTTGCTATGCTTGTGACTTTCAGTTGTAATTTAATGAAGGAGGGGGTCTGCATGTATGCACATGTGATTTGTGTGTGTAATTTGATCCAGAGGTCTGGATTACAGCTTGCCTGCAGCTGACTGAAGATCCTTTGGATGAAGGATGACTTGCTGATGTGCTGCTAAGTTTATTAATATCCAGCAGAGCAGCTATTATCCATTTTATCAACAGATTATTGTGCTTGGTTTATGGCTCCTTTTTTGCCTTCTCATGACTTGTCAAATGGCTTCCAACTGAGTATCAATGTTTCAAAGCTACAATACCTGCAGAAAGCACTGCAAGAATATAAAATTAATCTTTCATGGTGCAGCTAATTTTCTTTGATTGCAGAGCACCAGTGCTTTCTTGGTGGGAGGCATTCATGTCTATCTGTATTTGTTTTTTAAGGAACTCATAGACTTTTACTGAAAACTTGATTGAGCATCACTCTGACATGTAGAAGTTGCTGTATTGTATGACCTAAGTGCTGTACTCATTGCCCAGCAATCCAAACACATAGAGCACGCAGAGCAAAACCAAGCACGGAGTTTTGCTGTGGAGTTTTCCTGCTGGATAATTTCTTTTTCTTGAGGCAGCTCCTGAATTCTGAGTAATTGAATAGAAATGATTGAACATAGAGAAATTTCCCATGTATTAATGATTTTGGAACTTGTTTCAAAGCTTACTGAAAGCTTATTTGTGAAAGAGTCTTTTGCTTTCTTAATAGCTTTTGAAACATTCAGATGTCTAGTGATTAATTCAATGTTCTGTGTTGTTCTAAGATCATTGGTATTTCAGATATGTTATTTGAAATTTGACAACTTTTAGCAGAAAAGAGCGTTGTATGTTGCTCATACTGTTTCTGTTCCTTGAGCAAAGATATCTGAATTAATGACTTAATGAGTGAAGAGGAAAGGATATTGCTCACCATGGTTAATTACTACCATATGTCCCGTGCTTGCTTTGCTACCATTCATCTTCCTAAATCTTGGGAAATTTTTTGTTGGTCAGTATGTCTCAGGATTAACTGGGAGAGGACATCCACTTACGGTGTAGTGGCCAAACTGCACCTGCTGTGAGATCCCTTTCCAAGCAGGTTCACTGTTGTCAGGAAAGCTGCTTCCCATCTGCTCTTCCTTACTGCAGAAGAGTCTGTGCATCCATTGCCACACCATTTTCTTCTTCCTTTCTCTGGCATGATATGAAAAGGTATCTGTATGGAAATAATATTGCTCCAAAACATAATGCACATTCAGAGCTGCTGCAATAGACTGCTGCAGTTCTGTAGTGGCCCTGGCATGAAATGTCCTGGGGACACTCCAAGAGCACTCTGAGCGCTGTGCTGGCTGCACATGGCAGCACTTTGTACTGTCTTCCATGATGGATGCTGGTTAGTAGGTCATCTCCCTTCCAGAGCTGTATCTGGTTTTGGCACTACTTTACTGAAAATAGAGCTGTAGACTGGTTTTACAAAGGCTTAACGCTTGACTAGTGGTGCACATGCAATAGAAATGTCCCAGAAATTTTTATTTTAGTTTTTTCAGTTTCCATGAACTGACACAGATTCAGGGTATTTTAAGCTGCTGAGGTACCCCGACAGGACAGTTACTTCCTGCAGACAGAGTACTTCAACCTCAAAGGAAAAGCACTGTGCTAAATAAGCTTCTCAGCCTCTAATGAAATTTTTGAGAGTCTTAAAACTCCTGTTAACGGCTTTTCCAGTCTGGTTTTGTAGGCTGGATATGGATCACTTGTATTACAGCATTTGTGGATCATAACTCAAGTGAGTTTAGTACTTTATTCTTCTCGATTTAAAACGGGCTAAGATGGCAAAGAGCAAAGAGGCTTTGGGATGGGAGGTGAGCATGAGACTACATGTTAGAAGTGGCAAAGCTTGCACTTCATGAGATTAATTCTGTTCCTGCAGTAAAATCACTTAACAGGGCACAGGAGATTTTTTTCCTTTGGAGATTTTTGAGCCCAAGGCTTTTCACTGGTTATCACTGAAAACATGTATCATCTATGGCTGTTTGAAATTTCTGTACAAACTGAGAATTGAGGAAACTGTTACTATAATATTCCCAGTGGAAAGTGCTTTTCTGCTACTGTGTTTACAGAGTTGCAGAGGATGGTAGAATGTATGGACAGCCATGGATGGGATAGGAGCAATGTTAAATTAGATTGCTGACTTTGAAAACTTCTGTATAGAATTAGTGTTTTTATAATTGTATTATCCACTTGTTTAGAAGCTTTAGCTGGTTGCTGGGATCTTGGAGTTGTAGGTGCTAAAAAACATTGAATCTTCTCTAGGGTGCTCATGAAAATTGGGCTGTTCTACCTCTATGGGAAAACACACACATGTAAATATATATGTATTTATTCAAAGAAAATTAGAGATGCATGCAAATGACAATTGAATGGAATTCCCTAGCCCCACCCCTACCCCCCAGCTAGTTTAGCCTTAAGTTAAGTCTGTTGATTTACATTAGTAGGGAGAGGAAAAAGAGCCAAGGAGGGAGGTTTCAAAACTTACGTGTGATGGTGTTCACAGGGGTCTTTGGATGAGGGAAGGGATGAGGATTTGACTCCATATTTCAGAAGGCTTGATTTATTATTTTATGATATATATTACATTAAAACTATACTAAAAGAATAGAAGAAAAGGTTCTCAGAAGGCTAGCTAAGCTAAGAATAGAAAGGAATGAATAACAAAGGTTTGTGGCTTGGTCAGAGAGCCAAGCTAGCTGGGCTGTCATTGGCCATTAATTTCAAACATTTACATGAGACCGATCACAGACCCACCTGTTGCATTCCACAGCAGCAGATAACCATTGTTTACATTTTGTCCCTGAGGCCTCTCAGCTTCTCAGGAGGAAAAAATCCTAAAGAAAAGATTTTCATAAAAAGATGTCTGTGACACTTATGTACTCAAAAAATGATATAGTTAAGGATTTTATGTGAATGGGCTTCTGTGTTGTCAAGTAGACCCTACAGTGCAGGAAATAACTAAAGTAAAGCTACCCTACTGCCTTTTGTGCTTTCATATGCTCCACAATATATCTGTGCAAGTCTTTCCAGTTGGAACCTTGCCTCTTTTTGATGGACTGGCAAGTGAAAGAGGCAGCTGTTAATGTTTATTGTCATCCTTCATAGAACCATAGAATGGTTTGGGTTGGAAAGGACCTTAAAGATCATCTAGTTCCAATTCCACTGCCATGGGCAGGGACACCCTCCAATAGGCAAAAATGTTTGCTGGGAGTAGGAGCACATCCAGGATGGATGTTGTGTTCTAGTGAAACCATAATGGCAGGGATACTGACAGAAGGCTTGCTATGCTGTACTAATCTGAATATCTATATAAAATAACGATGACTGCTAATGTTTTAGTGTAACTTCAATCTATCTAGACCTACTGTTTTTTTTTTCTTTTCTATAAGTTTTCTTAGTTCTTGATTTTTATGAGGAGGAAAACTGAGTACCTTCTTCCTGAGACCAGTGGAGGTTAGGTGAGACCATGTCTCTTGTACTTAGAGATGAACTTTACAAAACTGTTTTCTTCTTTCAAGACTGTAGGGAAAAACACATTTCTCCTGCTCCTAATTTCCAGATGTGTGCAGAGTTGCATTTGAAACTAATTAAAAAGTTTTGAAGGTGTTATCTTGTGTGGCAATATTGAGTCAAGGTGCATGGAGATAAAAGTTCTTTGCTCAAGCCTTGCAAGCAAAGCCTGTGAATTTCTAGTGAAACCTTTCCTGCTCTGTGGCATAATTGCATTGTGACAATGCTAGTTTTTTAAACTGTTTAATGAAATACTACTCCATCACAGGAACTGCCACTAATATTTTCCCCTTCTTTTCTGCTGTTCCCTCTTTCATTCCATTTATCTTTTATTCTTTAATCATCTTTGATATGTACTTTCTGCATTTTTCTGGTGGTGATATTTAACAGTCTTAGAGCAGTGTCAATGATACACTCTTTTTACAGTATTCAAGATGTAATAGAAATAGGTATAAAAGCTTTTTAAAATTTCTATTTTTTTGTTTTTAAAATCCTGCACAAGTCATTAAAAACCAAGCAGTTGAACTATTTTTATTGCTATTTTGTGTTACTATATTTGCCTGACTTCCAAATTGGATTGTTTGAAAATGTCAGAGGAAGAAAATGTCCACTTCCTGTAATCCTCAATTTTTGATTCACTGTCTTATTTTGTGACTTTACAGCTACTTTGAAGGAAGGAAGAGTACTGGCAATGTAAAAGGCTGGAGAGGCAGGGAAGAAGAATTACCTGGACAACATGATGGTGAAGAAGCAGAGACGAAAACAGGGAGACTCATAACTCAGCCTGTTAGATAATTGTTTCCAAATCTGAAAGTTGAAGAGCTTTGTGTCACTCTGCGCTGAAGGTTTGCTGCTCCTTACAGCAAGGGGAACCTTTTCAGGACAGTAGGAGTTGCAGGTTTATGACTGTGACAGAGCAGCCTCTTTGATTTTAGTAGGGATAATTTTGGAAAGTTTGGAAAAGGTGGCAGTGGGTAGAAGCTGTGAAGCCAAACATTGAGCTTCACTCTAGGGGCACATCAACTAGTGAATGTGTAGTTTGTCATGTATTATTTTGAGAATCCTTAAGACAGCATCAATTTTTGTAGGGAATCAAATTACTGAGCTGCACAGATAGGAGGGGCGAGGACATGTATTCATTCATTGAGTATTTCAAACTAGAGAAGCATCAGAAATAATCACTAATAGTCAAAATGGAGAGGTATGTTGTGCCTCCTTTCCTGCTTCCCTGGAGCGTTTTACATCCATAAGGGAGCATCTTTGTGACTCTGATTCCTGTCTCTTTACAGATCAGGAGGGTGTTCTTCAGGCATGATGATAGGGTACAGGCTTTACCTATGATTATCTGTCTGCATTTACCTGCCCTTTAAAGCTGTTCCAAACAAGAGATCACCACTTTACCTTCACCTAACAAATGGTCTGGGAGTATTTGTAAGCTGCTAAATTTGAATAAAAGCCTTTTGGAGTGAGTAGTTAGCATGGCTGGCACCAGAAAGCCACTGCAGGTTTTGGGCTTTTTGTATTCTCTGGTGTATTGCTGCAAACTACAAGAAAAACAGAGATAAAAGGGAGGAGATGATTCCCCTAGAACATAATAGAACAGCAAAATGTTCTAATATGGCTGGCAGGTTTGCTTATCTAGTGCTATTTTAAGCTAATGAAAGCAGTATTTCATCCTTGGATCAAGGTTTATACATATTCTTACAGTTGTGAGGGTTGTCAAAGTAATTGATGTACTGCCAAAACTGCAGTGAGGATACAAATAGATTTTTGTGTGGGTTGGAGTAGATCTCATGGTAATTTAGTGGCAATTGGTGTGTGTAGGAAGACTATTTAGTCCCTTGTTCTGAGGTAAAAACAGTCCATTTGTAATGTTGATCTTGAGGAATATGGATGTTGCCTTCCTGAAGAGGGCCAGAAATTTATCTAACTTTGTAATTTGCTTGGATCAGTGGCCAAAACAACAGAGGAAGATGCAACCCTCTTAAAATTTGAGCTCTTATGAATGGCCTGGACTAGCTTCTCTTTGCATCTGTATATGAGCATTTGTTATGTTTTGTCCCTTTGCCATGAGCAAGGCTGTGGTCCCTGTGATCAGCTGCTGGTATAGATGGCTTGTAGATAGGGAGCAAAGTATTTACAAAGCTTTCTCTGGGTACCTAGCAAGGAAGCAATGCAGCACACTGACCTTCAGAATCCAGCATTTCCTGTGTGCCAGCAAAAAGCTGTGTGATCTTTGTGGGTGGTGTGATTCTGTTCTCCTCCCTGCACACTGCTGTGCTGCAGTGCAACTGTTCCATGTTTTGTCTTGTGGTGTGTTCTGACCCAGACTGTTTCAGATCAAGGGCTGGGCCAGAGCATATGGTACCTCTTCTCTGTGCTTCTCAGCATAAGAAAAATGAGGCTCAAAGGTGAGGGAGAATTGAATTCTTCCCCCCAATCTGTTCTGTTACAGCGTGGGTTGCTACTCTAAGTTCAAAAGCATTTCTAGGTCCCTCATTTTAGATACAGGAAAGTATCTTTGTGCACTTGACAGAGCCATTTTGTGTTAATTTATTCTGCCTAGTTAGGAGTCAGAGAAGACTTACCAAAGGTGTTGAATGTGACCATGTGTTTCACTGAATCAACAGATCCTTGTATTTCTTCCTAGTTACCAAAAAATGCAATGGTTCTGTTGATGCTATCTAGTTGAACCATGTCTTTTGCTCTCCTGAAGTTAGAAACCAAGCTCTTAGATACATGCAAGATGTATGATTGCTTTCTAAATTATTATGGTAAATTCTGTATGAGCTTCTTTATTTTGAGAAGCTTCACTTTGTTCCTGAAGCTGTCCCTTTTGAATTAATGTCCCTTCCAAGTAGAAGTGATGAGATCTTGTGATGTGTCAGAGAGAAGCAGGCAGAGAACTGGTCTAGTGTTTTCTTTCTTTCCAATGAGAAATGACAGGGACACTCAGACAAGAGTGTGGGAGGACTTTGAGCCCAGTAAAATGTAGGCAAGGACAGATAGGGGTGTAAATGACTCGATAAAGACGAAAGAAGAAGCTTACTGTGTTCAGTGACTTTTTCTAAAGATGAACTGTGTATTGTGTATTTTTTGCTGTTCTTATTGCTATACACTTTAAGACAGATGGAGTTTAAACTTTTTTCTTTTTTAAATCAGCAAGGTAGAGGTAAATATGTTGTGTTTTGTTTGGGGAAAGCCTACCAATGATCTATTTCTGCTATTAACCTCTAGTCATTACTTAGTGGTGCTGCTGATACCATGTATGGACAGGCTGATGTTTATTAGCTCGATGGTACAGCGAGGACTTATTTACTTGCTTTTATTTTGACTGATTTGGTATGAATATGAGTTACAATGCAAGAAAAAGTAAAATAAGAATGATATTTCCCACAAACCATGTACTATTCTTTTTATTACTTTCCTTTTTCTTTGTTTGTTTGTTGGGACTGCATGTAGGGCTAGGGTTAGGATGCACTACTATTTTAATAGTTAACCTACGTGGTTTCAATTTCCTTTCATTTAGGTACCCTTTTGCCGTTGAGGTGAGAACACACTAACAGCTGATTTAAGCATGAAAATAGGTTTCCTTTTTCCTCTTGCTTTTTATGATCTTCACAGAAGCTGTCTGTGATCTTTCAAGGGTTGTTTTATGACTGAGAACCACTCAAGCGTCACAATCGGTGTGTGGGGGAAATCGATTGGGATTTTAACTTAACAATGACAGTTGTGGGATTGGGCCGGCAGATGGCGCAGGCAGAAAAACTATCCTGCCGAGACCACGGCTTGAACAGAGATTTTGGGGTTTGGGACTTCTAGCCAGGTCTTGGGCTCCCGAGACAAATTACCTGCTTGGTGTGATTTAATATTTCCTTCTGTGAAAGTGGATGTAGCAGCCCGGTGGACTCAGCTGTGGAATTTAGAGCCAACTGCAGCTGCTCTAATGCTCAAAACGATGAGTTTGGGAGTAAATATGCAGCTATTCTGCTCAATGGTTGAATATGCTGCTAGATTAAATCCTGTCTACCCTATAGAGTGCAGACTAGTTCTGTGACAAACCTAGTCTTTCGTGCTTGGCCAAAATATTTTGGGGCTTTTTAAGGTCACCTGCCGCTGGACCTTTTGAGACATCAGTGTGCTCCAACTTGGTTGTTTTTTAAACTGGAGGCCTTCATACTTTAAGGACTAAGAGTCTCTGATTAATCAGAGTTTTGCCTGAGAAATGCTATTTTCCTTGGGGTACTGTGAGTAATTGCTCTGAAAACATTCTTCAGCGTGGCTAAATTGATAAATTGCGGATTTTTAATGCAGCTTTTAGATGCTGTGCTTGGAAGTATTTGGTGTAAAGGATCAGCTACTGCAATATGTTTCAAAAATATTAGGGGGCACTATGAAGAGCAAAATCGTGGTGAGTTTTCCAGAATCTGAGCTTGATACTGGTGATTAAGGGCATTATTATTCTGTAGTTGTTGGAAGGATTTGGTTTGTAGTTTTAAGTTGGCATTCATAAAGGCAGAATGCATAACTCTGAATTGGTATAAAACTGAAAGTATAGTTCTGTGCTGTGAACTGACTATTTATTCAATTGGCTATGTACTCAATGTTTTTGTAATTACAAAATGAAAAATTCCACAGTATTTAAGAAATTCAAGGAAATATTTTATGATGACCTGCCTCAGTCCTTTAGCCTGTGTAGCATGCTACTGGCCATGGAACAATCAAAGGAAAGCCATTTCTCGGTTCTTGAGCACAATCTAAGAATTATAAAGATGGAATCAATAGCTGTCCAAGTACTGTGATTTTGTTTGTTTGAATAACTTTGTGGGTAATGTTGCTAAGGTTGACTAAACACTTTGGAAAGGCTGTTGACAAGGCAAGAGAAGACTGTGAGCAGAAGGGAATGGTAGAGTATAAAGTGAGATGAATGTTTGTAAGTTTGGGTAAAAGAATGTGTTCAACTGTCTTCATGGTTGCCTAAATTTCTCAACACTAAGGACAATATTTTCAGAAGCAATTATAACAGTTGCATACATCAATTTTATGCATCAGGGCACCTGTATTACATTTTTTGCTCTCTATAAATGCTCAATTAGTGCTTTGACTATTATAAAAAAAAAATCTATTCTTTCAAGATAATGCTAATTGAGCATCTGAAAATTAAGCCACTCACTATCACTGGTAGAATCTGGTGAATTAGGCCAAGCTTGAGGAATAAGTTTATATTGATCATTTTGGCACAAAGTGGATAGGAGTAAAGCGCTTGTGAAACTACTCATCCAGGGTTTGCCTTGTTTTGTTGTTTGTTTTATTTTTTAGAAAATTTAACTGCTTTGGAAGAATCAACCGGCTTTTTGACCCAGTCCCACTGCCAGAGATTTGTTCAAACAAGAAAGCTTTTCATGCTTCCTCTGCATGGAATTGTCTCACACAGATCTCCAGTTAATTGATATTGTGTTTAAAGTCCAAGCAGTGCACCAAGTTCTGCTGCTGTTTTACAGCTGTGAAATAACCTTTCTTCCAGCATTCCTGGTTCCCTGCTGCCAGCAGAGAACACTATAGACTCCCCAAGATTCTCCTAACTGTGGTTTGCAAGCTGCTAACTAAGAACTTGCCCTGGTGTGCTGGCACTGTGGACTGTGGCATGTGATACCCAAAGTGACAGGGGAATTCCCTGTTTCCCCATGAAGTGCTCCCTCTTCTCTTCTTCTTACACTTTGTGCTTCACTATAAGTGCCATTTGCTTGGTGTTGTGAGGCTGGGGGTAAATCACAGATGCTCTGTTTTTCAGTGGGTCATGAACTTGATGTTCTTGGAGAATTTAGAGACTTTTTAAACAAAGAGCTTGTTATTTCTTTTGCAAATGTTGCTTTGTCATTGTTCCAAAGATGGCAAGAGACTGTTTCAATCAGCCTTCTCAGCTCTTCACAAGAAGTAGATGTGCTGTTAATATCACACAGCTCCTTTAATTAGGTAATTAGTACTGGAAAGACAATGCTAAGAAATCGGGAATGGGAAAAATAATAGACTTTTGAGGCCTTAACAGTCTCTCTGTTACTACAGTAATCTTTTAGGCTCATTCCCTTATGAACTAATATCCTCAATGGTACTGTCATGTCTATAACTTTATTCCCATCAATGAAGCTGCACAGCCTAATAGATCTGTCCCAGGTAAGCAGTTTTCACTCTGCAGAACATAGATGCTTTGCCTACTCAATGGTCCGTATCAGCTATTAAGTACTGACAATGGTCTTCCCTGAACAGCCTTTTAGCAAACAGCTTATTTCAGTGAGCTTCCCTGGTGCAACAGGAATGATGGTGAGGTTTTTTTTTTGGTTGCTGGTTGGAGTTCTTGATAATTTAATATTCAGTATCAATTCAAGTAATAGTCGTATCTTTATGTAAGTGTACTGGGTCAAAAATACCTCCTTACTCAACATGACTTTTTTAAAAAATTGGTGCACAAATGTGAGCTGCTTTTAGCAGTTCATCCTTCTGGTCACAGAACACATTTATTAATCATTCAGTATGTTTCTGCTATTTTGATAGGTGAGAAAACCTTTGATGCCTTGAGTTCATTGGCTTGGCTTGGGTTTTGGGTTTTTTTTAGCTTTTTTCCTTTGTTTTCCAAAGAGAGAAGTCGTAAAATATAGGATTTTCCTTTATGCAATGTATTCTTTGACGTTCTCCAGCCTCCTGTTACTAGATGATTAATTGCTCATGCTGGAAGATAGGACTCTGAAAAGAGTCCTCTTTATCTGAGAGAGACTAAATTTATTTGGGGCGTGGAGAGAAAAATATATTGGTTTTGGCTTACAACATACTTTGTGCATTTTAGAAGTAAAGTTTGAAGGAACCCCAGCATTTCTGAGAGAGGCATGAGAGAAAAAGAAAGGTAGCTCCATGAAGTAAATCATGTTGGTTGTTTAGGAGCTATTGGACTACTTGGCAATGGCAAGCATTAGTTCTATATGTATACAGGAGACTTAATTATGCATTTATAGTAGTGCATTCACCTGCAAACTAAGCCTCTGGACTGCTTGCATGGCGCCTTGTGTGAAGTCATTCACTGTAGTGATGTCTTCAGAATCATCATCTCCAGGGAAAACCATCTCGGTTTGTCTCACTGGAGAAGTGTACTTGATGTCATCCTTCTGGGAGGGAGGAAGGACTGTCATCCTGTGGACCCAGCTGGCTCCTTGGAGTATCCCCATGGAGAATGGGGTCCCTCTGTATGGATGTTTGCTACACGCTACACACCTCAGGAGAGATGCTGGATGGTGACAGAGCCTGAAGGAGGAGCTGGGGAGAGGCTGCTCAGGATCCAGAGCTCTTGGTGGATTTTCTCAAATATTACTTAACCTGGATGAAGGTCCCTGCTGATCCTGGTGAGTGGTAGAGATCACCTTGGGAAGGTGACAGCAGAAAAACATGTTTTCATGGGCCGTGCTCTCTCCCAAGCTCTGATGCTACCTTGGATAACCAGAGCTATTTGCTGAGTATGTCCCTTAGTCTGGGCTTGCAGAACAAAATCTTTGTAAGAACATAATGACTTGTATGGCAATAGTCATATTGCCATAAAGGATCTGAAGTAATCTCTGACCTGCTTTGTGGCCCAGAGACAAGAGTCTCTATTGTAGCCTCTGTTGTGCAAGGGATGGCCTGTGTGGGTCCCCTGCTTTCCCTCTCTGTATTTCACTGTGTGCCCTTCTGCAGGGAGTGTTGAGCAGATGGACTGGCCTGGCATAGGCTGACTTTCAACAGCTGCTTCTTCTGTGACACAAAATGAGGAGAGATCCATTTTCTTTAGCAGCTGTGAGAGTGCCCCTCTGGTGGTGCTGCCAAAAGTTCATCTGCAGCCCCATCTATGTGGGATGGTTTGGTTCTTCTCCAAAGCCAGTCTCACTTCATTTTTGCTGCAATGATATCTATATGCCACTGAGGAAAGTTAGTGTCCTAATATACATCTTTAAAGTCTTGAGACAATCCAAGCCTCTTGCTTTGTTGCATATAGCAGTGTCAGAGCTGATGTAAATCCAAGTTACTTGTCTGGCTGTAGATTTTTCACTGGGATGGGGAAAATGAGGGAAAATTTTGTGAGAAGGGAAAATCCACTTCCTTTTGTCTCTGTCTCTTTCCCCAACAGCTTTATGAAATAAAAGCTGTAGCTTTCTGATCTGTGTGTTTTCAATTAATATTGCTTCTATGATTGTTTCCTGTAAATGAAAAATAAAACCAAGAATTTCAAGTCCTTCTAGAGTAAGTAGATTTTCTGCTTTTCCTTGAACAAAGTTTTGTGCCTAGACTTTGGTATTTTAGCAGAACATTTAGTTTTCTATACCTAATTTGCCACTCCTGCTTGTCTTCCTTATCACCATCCCAAGCTGGTCCTCCCACTCCAAATAGAACTTAAGAGGAGGCTGGAGTGCCAGAAGTATCAGACTGATCTCTTAGTCACCTCAGAAAGTTCTGTTTTTTCAGTGAGTAAGTTAGAGAATAAAGGAGCAGCACTGGAGGAGGAAAAAAAAAAAGGGTCTGTTTTGGAATGGAAAATACCT
This sequence comes from Passerina amoena, assembly GCA_013401095.1. Classification (NCBI taxonomy): domain Eukaryota; kingdom Metazoa; phylum Chordata; class Aves; order Passeriformes; family Cardinalidae; genus Passerina; species Passerina amoena. Next base: position 136,706 of record WBNP01005036.1, read on the forward strand.
GTCACCTCTATCAGCTCTTCTCTTCAGCCTCCAGAAATGCAAGCATTAATCCTGTCCCAGAATATCACCTGCTAGTCTAACTCTGAAGCCCCATTTCTGTTGGGGCTTTGCTGCCTTCCTCTCAGTATCATTCATACTGTATAATTATATTCTGAATTATGTGAAATGATTACTTTCTGTAAGTGGGTTGAACTAGCCATTTGGTACATACTGCTCTAGATATAAATAATCCATCTTTCAAACAGGCTGGATGGTCTCTGGAAACTTTTCTAGCACTTTGTTTCTGTTGTGAGCATGAGAGAACACTGTCAGGGTTTTGTTTACACAATGTTCATAGGTTTTTCTTTAGAAGAAAAAGACAGCTTGTTTTTGATATCAGCTTCTTCTGCCCAAAACTTGCTGACTGCTGCTACCTTACTTTGTCCATGTAAGATGACTTTTGCTGCCTGCTATAACTGACTGATGGATGATATGCTGAAGAAAAGTAAAAATCCAGTGTGAAAGTTACGGGAGAGTAATGTATATCTTCATCTAAAGAGGTCTCAAATGTATAGTTTATCCAGGGGAGTTTTTGGATGAGGTATTGGTCAGGCATTGGAATGGTGGAATCACCATCCCTGGAAGTATATCAATAATATCCATGTGTGGTACTTGGGGACATAGTTTAGTGGTGGGCTTGGTAGCGCTGAGTTAAGTTTGACTCAACCAAACTAAAGGTCTTTTCCAGCTGTCGTGATTCTATGATTTTATAAATGTTTTACATGATGTGCTGGTGTGTTTACAGCAACTTCTGAGTAAGAGGCTGTGTTTTGTCCCTTCCAGTAAGGTAGGAGTTTCTGTAACTGGGCCATTTGTTATAGTTACAGAACAGATTTATCAGAACAATGGTTACATCTGGGGATGCACAAGAAACAGGAATAGCATGAATAACATACTGTTATTGAAGCATGTTGGAATGCTTCAATAATAACTGGTATAAGAGAAAAGCTGAAATACTCCATCAGCTTTTTTACTTAGGTTGAGAAATTAGGTCAGGGAAGTCAATGGCACCTTGTACACAAGAGAAAATCTGGGAACATCACTGTCTGGGAGGAGCCCAGCTGGAAAGTGACATAATGGCACATTTCTTCCTGCCAGTGATGTCTCCTTGTCATCAGAATTGTCATCATTACTGCTCTTCTTTCAGGTTGCTGTACTTGGCTATTCATCAGATTTTTCCTGCTTACTTAAAAAATGTATTCAGCACAGCTTTGGATGGTGGCTTGAAGAGTTGCTGCTCTTTTGTGTTGGGAGCAGTAATGTGGTGACATAAACTGCAAGGGATCCTTCTAGGGTGATAGCACATTTGCAATTAGCCCATAAGTGTTTTTTTATCGGTTTTATTTTAGATATTTACATAAATACCTTTTTTCTTTAATGTGTACAAAGCTGAGTTGGGTGTTTCATGCAGACTACCTAAATCAAAATTCCTTCTTGTATTTCTTATTTCAGTTGGGCCAGAAAAATAGAGCCTCTATAATATCAAAGTTTTAGAAGGAATGTAAAATACTGGGTTACTATCTATTTTTCTTATTTTTCTTTTTCCCTTCTGGGTTTGTTTTTTTGTTTTTTTTTTTTTTTTGACTGTGTTTGTCTTTTTGTTGCATCTTCAGCACTGGGAAAAGTATTTGAGTAATGCTTCACTCTGTCTAGGACATTTTCCATTACAAAAGACTCACTTTTGCTGGTTGTATTTTTTTTTTTTTGGTCTATTTATTTTGGTTCTTTTAGTCCTAAAGCACCTGGATTTTTTCTTGCCCTCTCAGTGGATAATTTTAATTATTAAGTTTTTAATCTCGAGTGCCCTCTAGGTATTGTTTAAGTTGATTCTGGAAAAAAAGTTATTTCATGATGGTGGAGATGCAAGTTTTGGGATCCTTTGCCTCTTGTCTAGAACTGTTTGTGGAAGAACACCCTTCTTATTTGCTGGATTGGAAGGATTCTGAATTTGCAGTGTGGCTGCACTTGGATTCATTGGCACTGTTGTAAAAATGAGTTAGATGGTGCCCAGAGTGCATTTAGCAGTTTAACTGCATAATATTTTAACCTACAGTGAAGGTATGAAAATAAGAAAAGTTGCACTATTATGTTTATACTGAGTACAGAACATGTTAAGTTTTAATGAGTTATCTGGAGCATAAGAGAGAACAAGCACAGAGTCAAGTAAGATTTTATCATTGTTGCAGAAAATAAGACAATATTATGCTATTTTATCTTGAAGGATGGCAGGATGTTATTTTAATATTATTGGAAGGTGAAACAGTGGAGTCCATATTGGAAAGTGTAGTAATGTTTGAGTTTTTGTTGCAAATGCTGGTTTCAAAAATACTTTGGTTGGGGAAGACGACTGTGCATGAGCAAATGTGATCAAATATGTGATCTTATACTTGCAAAATCATATTGAAAACCCTGGCCTTGGCCACTTTGTGCTTACAGCATGCCATTAAGCATATCTGACTTTTTATTCAAGGTTTTTTTATCATTGTTGTTGTGCAAGGCATGTCGCAATTTATGATTAGCTTGTATTCATTATTATTTGGAGAAGGTGGGGCAAAAGAGAAGCTATGGACTCAGCATTGATAAAACATGTCTAACCAGCAATGCAGTTACAATGGTGATTTTGGGGAGACCTCAGGTTTTCAGCAATGCTTACTTCACAGATTACTCTTCTCTGCCTCAGATCAACAGGTCAAAGGACATAGTCAAGATACAACTTGAAGAATAAAAGAGGAGAGACATCTTCTCTATTTTTCTGAGATAGCTCTTTAAGGGTGGCATTTGCTTCCCATTTAAGTAAAATCTAAACCAAACTTCAAATTTGCAGATTGAAAATTTGCAGCAGAGTCTCTCTTGACAGGAAACTTGAGGGAAGCGTTAAACTGGCGGATAAAAAATGTTAGTTTTAGTGGCAATGTACTTCTTAATTACTTCCACAGGAAGATCCTGACTTTTGTTTCCCCCACTAATTCCTATCTCCTACCTGCTAATATGTATTTAAAATCTGTCAGAATTCTGCCAATCAGCTGACATGGTTAGATGTCATTCTGTCTCTGCTTGAGAAATCTCTTTTTCCCTCTGGCTCATGAAAGCCTGAAAAGGAAATGTCTGATGACAAAAAAAGGAAAGTTGGTAACTCATTAAAAGGCCATATAGAAGGAAATTGATTCCTTTTTACAACATTTAAAGCTGTGATTTGATTCAGAAATACAGGCTCCCCTTAAGCTATTTTCTTTAATTTGGGGTTGTTTTTTTTTTCCTTGGTGTTTGTTTTATTTGCTTTTTAAAGTAAATGCAGTACAGAAAGCCCCCAGGTATAATTATGAGTACTTAGTTTTGTAATTCTAACAGTTTTTAAGGGAATGAACTACAGGCTTTATATCTTATCTGTAACCAAGCTGGCTTTTCCCCTAGATGGGCACATCTGATGATGGGTCTGACATCAGTGTCATAATGAGTTCTTGATTTGTCACATCTCTCAGACCTGTTCTGAGGTCTTGCTGGTCCCTTAAGGGAGCTAAGGGTGCCCTTAGCCATCATTTTTAAGGAGTTGGCTCTGGAGCCAAGACTAAAATCTTAAAAAGCTGTGTTGTTGGTTTTTTTTTTAAATATATTTCCTTTCTATATCCCCCTGCTAGCAGACTGGTAAACCTTGATCTTTCCAGATTTTATTCTTTAGAATTTTGAGAAGCTTCTTTACCTCAAGCTCATTGCAAACATTGCACATCCACAAAAAGCACTACTTGACCAATTACAAATAAGCAATACAGTCTACTTGGTCATGGGTAAATATTTCACAGAAAGATATGTGTGAGTAAAGATTTGGAAAGGCTGTTGTTTAAATAGTTTGCAATGAGATATGAAAAGATATCAAGACCATTTATATCACTGAAGAGGCTGAACTGGCTCTATTCAATCATTGGTTAAAGTCTGGGTTTTTTTGTACCTTGATATTTGTTTTAGTAATGCTCTGTCTCAGTGAATACATGATTGGTATCCTGCAGAAAGCAGCTTAAATTGTGTGCAGAGAGGTGCAGTCCAAGACTCCTGATGGAGCACTTAAGGATTCAAGAGATTTGCATTCTGAATAAGAAGATCCTCATTTTCTGTGTATAAACTGATATCCTGGTGCACTTGGCTACTGCACAGATTACCAGTGTTGGTTGGCATAGGTTGTTGCTTTTTTTCTTTCTTTGCTTTGATGGGTCCAGTGGTAGAATAAAATATTTTGGGAGCTGAATAGATAACTATATTTAAACTAGCAAATGCCTAGCAATGGAGTGTTTTAAAAAGCAAAACACCAGCGTTGGTGTCTTGACAATACAGCCCTTGGCAATAATGGACAAAATGTCACAATTCAGAAGTAAAATTCTACCATTGATTAGAAGAAATTGTAGTTAAGCAAACATTGTACTATTTGATGCAAGAACAGAAATGTGGTAGCTCTTTGCTAACACCAGTGTGCAGGGAGGGGTGTAGTTGCCTGACAGTCTTGTCATAGTTTAGGAATGGTATTCCCCAATTAAGTGCTCCCATCGCAACCACAGCTGCTGCTTGTTCCCCCCACTTTTGCCCTCCCCTTCCCCACTTTTCGATGGAGAGCCAATTTGGAGGCCCAAAGGCAAAAATCACTGGTTGAGAAAAGAACAATTTACTGGAAACAGCAATAGGACAAGAAAATAAACAGCAACAGCAACAATCCTAATGACAGAGGGTGCAAGAAAAGAAACGATTCACGTGGAAAACTCAACCAATACTGGACAGCGCCCTGTGCCAGGGAAGGAACCACTTCTCCCTGGAAGAGTCTTTTTTCTGTGCCCTGGCGGTGTTGTGACGTGGTACAGAATAACCTCTGTGTCCTGGCCATGCCCCCTCCTGGACACTGGAAAAAATTAACCCCTTCCTGGCTGGAACCAGGACATCTGCCCATGTTTTAATTAAAATTGTTGCAGAAAAATGTGCAAATCTTATGGCAGATTTAAGACCAGCTATTTTCTGCCTTTCTTTTTCTGTGTTGTCTTTGATGCAGAGACTGCAGAAGGTGCTTTGGACCCTTTCCAGAAAGTTATTGAAATCAGTCTTCAGTAACTGTATTGGTTTTTACTGTGCACCAAGGTCACTGAGCTGCATGAGCAGACGACTGTGTTAAAAACAGAATTTAAAGGTTTTTAGAAGGTGTCTTTTTACAGTTTGAATAAATAAGGCATATAAAAGCATGCATACATATAGAATTTACTATTTTGTCCTGATCTTCTACCTATTTTTCTCTTCATCTGTGGTCCTGCTGGTCAGTTTTGATATCAGTAGCAGCTCTCCAACATTTATCATGTCAAACCTCTGAAAAGAAGAGAGGTATTGGCTACCCCACATCTGCTGACACTGATAATTAGAAATGCAAGTACATATCTTTTGAGCAGGGTCATGTTTTGTACTTCTATACAAAGGAGGTGGTAATTTTGATGAAGTTGCTTGGTATTTTCCTGGTGAAGTATTGTTCTCAGCAGAAACAAAATCAGTATGTCAAAAATTGACTTCGTTCTGTGTAAAGCTTCAAGACAGTCATGTTGGAATTTTTTTCAGCTTTTAAGTAAAGTAGAATTTTAAAAGGATGTGCAGGTGCCAAGGTTGCTTTTCCTATACCCACCACGTGATCCTTTCCACCATAGTGTGAGGCCTGGATTCAAGCCTATCCCCTACCTACATTAGACCAGTCACCGGAACCAGGTGAGTGTTAAGACGCCAAGACATGATTTGCTTTGGGGTGGATCTCTTATTTCTTCTCTTGAAGCATATTTCACGTTCACATGGATATAGACATTCAGTAATTCAGCCTAGGTGGAGGTGGGAAGGGAGAGGTAGATCTAATTTTGTCATGCCTGTCTTTGCTTTCTGTTTTAGGGGTAGGTCTCGGATGTCTAGACAATAGTGTCAGGATAGCTTTATGAATCTGAGGTAGCTGTAGGAAAGCTACCTTGTGTGGAGTTCTTTAGACTGATCAAGCTATGCTTTTAATTTACTTACATTAGAACATACATTTGTGAAGGACAATATTTCAGAAACAAGAGCTTGTAACTAGGGTGAGCTTTTTTTTAAAAATGAGGTTTTGTAGTAAACACCTGGAGGAGGACTTGGGAACTTGCAGCCTATGGAGAATGTGTGACCTACACTTCATTTATGTTATGACAAAAGGTTAAGTATTTATTTTTTCATTTGCCTTTTTTTTTTAAATCATACTATTATTGACTGGTGTTAAAATCAGAATAGCTGGCCAATGAAGCTTCAAAGTTGTAGTTCCTTCAGCAAGGGTTAAGGTATAAAACCATTATTGTAGGATTTCTGTGAACTCCATATGATTTTGTGTGGTCTGTTTTATTCCCAGAATTCCCCAGAGATGACCCCTGCCTTCCCCACAGTATCTTTTCATAAGGGAAACTTTTCTGAATGTACGTAACTGGCTGGGTGCCTTCAACATTAACAAGCCTATTAACCACTAATCCAGCACAACAATTGTTAGTGCAGCTGCTGCAGAAATGTACTGTGAGGAAGCACAAAAACTGTGCCTGAAGACAGAAAAATAAATAACAGTGTAGTGATAATTGCCTCCTGTAGGTACTGCAGTTTGGCAGTCATCAGAAACCTATTCATTGCATCTGCCTTTCCCTCTCTCCCTGAGTTTCCTTCATGCCCCCCATGCTAGCCTGCCAGCAACCTTTTAGAGAAGTTCTCTGGATTCTGGCTGAAATGCTAGCAGTAATTAGATAAAACATTACTGTCAGTTTCTGTGAAGAGAAATAAATTTGTTACCTTAGTGGAATTCAGGCCAAACTTAGCTTCTTCTGTATATATGTAGTTGGATGAACAGATAAACAGCTGGGTAGAATAATTTTGCTTTATCTACCTTCAGCCAGGACAAAAGGTAGCACACTGAAATGACTAAGGAATCGGAAATCTGTCACTCCAGAGCTGGCTTGTTTAATCATGGTCCAATACCTCACCCTCTGCATAAACTGCTGAGCCCTCGCTTCTTGTGCCTTACCTTGTCAGGCTGAGGAGCCCTCCCAGAGAAAGGTCACACTTTTAGCTGATGGTAGGTTGTTGCTGGCATGAGTCAAGACAAGATGAAATCCTGCTGCATGTATCTTCTGCTGTCAGCTGGAATTCTTTGTAGGTGTGCAAGGAGTGGGAGATCAGCACTTCCAAATTAATCTGACGTGCGCTGTGGCGTATTGGCTGCTTGGATTTGATAAGTTACACACCTTGTGTCTGAAGCCCAGGATCTGATTGAGGGTTAGTGATGGCTTGCAACAATTCTGCTTTGAGAGTTGTACAATGGAATATATATTGCAAGGAAAAAACAAGAAATCAGAAATCAGTTTTGAAATTGAGTGAATCATAGGAATTAGGACAAGCTCAAGTGACTAAGCAAAGCTATTGAATTTGATGCTCTATCAAGATGTAAGACTGTATTTGGTGTGATTGTGACTCAGCACTTGCTGGTGAGTCATTCCTCATCACTGGGACATCAGTGCTGTTGGTTTTTGGGCTGAAAAACAAAAGTCAAGTGGGAAGTGGTTTAAACCTACAGAGAAAGTTTAAACTTCATGAATACAAAGGAGAGGGGGAACTTGTACCCCCAATTAGATTATTTTTCTTGGAAAACTTTATTTTTTAGCTTTTGAATCTGCTATTATCAGTGGAATGAGATGAATTTTTCCAGCATTACTTATAGTAGATGTTTTTCTTTTTTTTTTGATAATTAATAACTATGTAAAACTATCAAAGCTTTAAGGCAATGTACTTTATTTTTCCATGGCTATTTCACACAGATGAGTTTAAAATACTTTATATCCATAACTCAGTTGTGAGAAGACAATAATAGTCGAGAATGGAAATCAATAAGTGAAAACAGGAGAATAAAGGTCTGAGAATATACAAGTATTTAATAAACTTTGTAACTCTAGTAGAAAGTGCACAACAAAATCTTGTCAGCAGTTATAACGTCCTGAGAAGGTGAGGACTTCAGGGGAAATGGGAGGTGAAAAGCAGTGAAATCCTCACCTGAACTCTGACAGTCTGTGTTTATCATATTGCAAGTCAGTAATGGAATAAAAGTGTAAGGGTCCTATCACCTATAACCAGCCAGAGTGAGGGTGTCCCCCCTCAGCCACAGTGGTGTGTTAATCTTTTTGTGAAGCTTCACACTTAGCTATTAATAGAGATGGGTTTGCTTCCGGGGATGCTTGGATGTATTGGTGTCTTAACCTGTTTTACCAGATATGGAGATGAGGAGGAAAAACCCTTTTTGCTTACCTGTTCTATTTGCCAGGTCTGGCAGAGACCATGGGGGAGCTGTAGCTTGTGTTGTAATGTGCAGCTTGGGCAGCTGCTTGGGAGGACCTGGGAATTCCAATTAGCAAGTTCTTAGCACTCCTGCAGGGCCAAGGCACTGGCAATGCTATGGATTTTTTTTCTTTTTCCTGTGTCAAATTGAAGTTGTGTCTTTGGTCTTTTTATTGCAAGTCTCCGTATATTATGATCCATTCTTACCCATTTGTATAGTACTAGCTGCAAGTATAGATTATAAAGAATTTCTAAAGGCAGCATTAATTCAAAAAAGTTGCAAAATCTGGGGTGTTTTTCTAAATGCAGCTTTTCAAACCATTTTCTGCAGGTGATGTGCTGCAAAATACCTGCAGTGTCAGATCTCACTGTTCTTTTATAATCAAAGGATGTGATAAAATCACTTAATGTGGCAAAGACACTGTCATACGTGCTCATTACTTGTTTTGATCTCCAGACTCTGAGTTTGGCTTTCAAATGTAAGTGCCTCCATGGGATTTGTGAATCTCTGATGGGTGTGTGGTTTGGTACATTGGGTACAAAAGCATGCCAGTGTTCCCACTGGAAACCTTGACTATCTAGCAATGTTACATTAAGGAATATGAATGAAGATGATTACGGACAGACAAGGTCTGGGAAACTCATCTGGAGGATTTAATAAATGAGGACAGTAATTTTTAAGGGATTAATTTTAAGGGATTCCTTACACATACCCTTTCAGCACTATGGGGAATTATCACTGGTGTTTGATTTATGTTTAGAAGTAATAATATTTCCTATACTCATGCTTTTATTGCATATAGTTGGTGCTTTTCCAGATTGTTAAGTAATTATGTTTAAGTGGTGACTGAGCTAATGTGGAGCCTGGCTTAGAGTCTGAAGAAATGGATAGATGGCAAAGCCCATAAGACCTGATTCAAAAAGATCTTCTACTTCAAAAAGCCCATAATTAGTTTTATGCAAATTATAGAGGAAGATATCTTGGTAAAGCAGGAAGAAACAAAGGAAGGTCCCAAGTTAGTTTTTCCTTTCATCCTTATTTTGTTACAGCACATGAGTCTGGTGATGTCTCTGGCATAAGAACATCTGTGTGCTGGTGTGAGCCCACCTCTGCTGCATCCTCACAACATGCTGGTGCCGTGCTTTCAGATGAGATCAGGCAATGTGGTCCTGGAGATTCTACTTCAAAATGTTATCCAAGGATTTAGAATTTAATAGCTGTTGAAAGTAATTTTCAATTTCTGTACTTGGAGTGAAAACAAGTGTCTAAGTAACAATTTAGTGGGTTTCTTCATTCCCCCCCTCAAAATTATAATAACAGAGCAGTTCAATTTCATCCACCACATACACTTGGGGTATTGAGCATCTTGAGTATTTTACGATAAATGAACAGAGAGAACAGTTCTGATTCTCAGCAGTTTTTTGTTTTTTGTCCTTTTTTTTTTCCACATTAGAAAAAGACTGGAGTGTTTTGGTGATACTGCACAACAAAATTGCACAGAAGTTACCCATTTTCTATTTTGAAGGGCCAAGATTTTCATTTCAGCTGCTTTGGCTAGAAACTAATCCCACTGTATCTTGGGTATCTTCCAGGTGAAAACTTTAACCTGTTTCACTGGAAATGTTGCAATTAGTGCTTATTCCAGCTTCAGAGTCTTTTAAAACCAGAACAAAGCAGCAAACTGCTAGCAAATCTGAGCCAACAAAGATAAAGTGTGCAAAGGATTACACCTAAGGACCCTGAGAAGAAGAGCTGTAGTCAGGGCTTGGCCAGATGTAACTCAGCCTAGAAATCCTGTTGGTTTGAACAAGGTATTTCTCAGTTCTTGGCAGTTGCTTGTCTCAGAACACCCCAAAATCAAAGCGTTGTGGTATTATTTATTACTCAAAAATTGCTCAATAAATAACTATTCTGCATGGCTTCTTCACTTTTGATGTGTTTCTGAGCTGAAGCCAATCTGAAAACACTTCAGCTGTGTTAGAAAACAAATATGAAGATCGTTTGCTTAATATGTTTTTATTCAGATTTAATGAGATGGAAGATTTTTCACTCTTAAATACAAAATATTAAGAAATATGAATGAGGCACTGAGTTTTCTGGTCTTGGTTTTTTTCTTCCAAAAGAGACCAGCCTCAAAAAGTAACCTTTTCAATAACTGTTTGTCTCTGCTTGCAAAGTGATGACTGGTACTTAGTAAGGAGTCCCTGTTCCTGTTTGGGAGGCAGACATTAAGAAAACAAGTGAAGCCATATTCACCCCTTCCACCTCATACTTTGGAGCAAATGCTTGTAATTTATTTAGTATGGGCTTTTAACTATTCTCCACATGGAAGACAAGGGAAGAGTAGGGCTGATATTTGATAAATGTGCAATTTGGGATTTTTTTTGTCTAGGCTCTTCTGGTTTGTTGCCTTCAAATCTCTGCTGCAGATTGTAGGACTAGGATGGGAGATGTGAGATGTTATTTAGACTGCATAAATTTCAGTTTGAAACTCTTTTCTCTGTCTAGGCAGGAGTAGATATGCTGGAACAGAGTGGATTATTTTTAGAATTTTTCAAAGGATGAAGAATCTTTGTCACTGGGAAAAGGCCATATAGGTGTTATTGCCCCCTTTCCACCATTCACCAGGTGAATCAGAGTGCAGTTATGCACTTCTGCATGTACCTGAACTAATGGTATTTGGGGGTTCTAAGAATAACTGTGATGTAAACAATATACTGTGAATGAGTTTTCCTATGGCATTATGCATTTTTTCCTAGAGGAGATCTTGCAGCTTCATGGCTTCTGTTGTGTCATCTATTACATTACTGCAGCAATAAATGGATGCAGAAGACAAGTGTCTGTTACTTATCTCTATTCTATATTTAAGGTGTTAGGCCACCACTTCTCTCCTTGTCTCTGAGATGCATGGAAAATACGGTAAAGGTGGAATCTATTGCCATCAAGTGTAATACAGTTTGGTTATGTAAAGATCTTTGTAATGTTATTTTCCTGTTTTTCCTGTGTCCTTTGCTAGTAAAGAAACACTGATAATCTTTTCTTTGCTCTTGAAATGTTAGTGTTACTAGTTTCTCCTTTATAAACTCCATGTAGCCAGACATTGTTGCTTTTGTTATTAGTCACTAAAAGATTCAAAAGATTAATGGAAACCTTTTGTATACCTGATCTTGAAGAGTATATGTTTGTGTCAGCAGTTAAGTCTCTGCATACAATCAAATAACCCTGCTTTTCATTGATTCTTGGTCCCCTCCATCCAATACAGTTTGCAGTCACTATAATAAATTGGGTTTTTTTGCATGGAAATTGAATCCGCTCCGTTGTTCACATGCATTGGATTTAGCATGGCATGCTACATACTGGTAGAGAACAATAATGGGCAAGGCTATTCACAAGTATTTCTGTAGCTCTTATACTGCCTTTCTCTGATGGGAACCCACCAAACAGATCTTGTTATTCTTTGTTTAGGCTTTGAGACCTGAAGTTATAGGGAAGAAAACTGAGCCACAATGGCAAAGGCTGATCCAACCATTTGTTTTGCACAGTTCCTTTTCCTGTACCTCTCTTCAATTTCAAAGAAGCATTTCCTGTGCTGTCAGTTTTCCTCAATGATAGTTGCACGTTTGGTGGTTAAATAGTTTCTGACCCACTTATTTGCTTTGCACAAGGACTTTATAATAATACTACTTCTTTCTGTGAGTATTTGGTTATTGAAACACGCATATTGATTTTTCACTGGTGTTGGGTTTGTTATGGAACTGGGAGAAAATGGCTTACTTGCAGCTGTTAACAGGGAAGGCTTGGCATTTAAGAACACTTGAAGATTTGCCTTCAATTACTGATAGCTCAATATTTGGCACCTTCTGCTTAGTTATGAACATTCTTCTCTCTTCAACCTATATTCTTGTGTACAAATGGAAATTGGTTGCTCTGTCCTTAGTCTGCCTATCAAAATTGCAAGACTGGGAACTGGGATTCAAAATCTTTCCTAGTTACTTGGGTGCCTTGTCAATAAAGCAAGCTGTTGTTCGTGTGCCAGAGGGATGTAGGGTAGAAGCAGACTAGTATCATGTGAGAGGCTTTGTTTCCAAAGGTATTGTGCTCTGATGGAGCAAGGTCCTCACTTATGTAAATGTTTAAACAGAATTATCACTACATAGGTATTTCTAGATTATTAATCAGTTGTACTGTGAAAGCCTTGTCTATGTAGAAATACATTTTCTAGTAGTCCTTCAAATTGTTTAATACCACTGAAATAGTTCAGTAATTCTTCATACTCTTCTAGTAAATGTTAATCAGTTGGTGATCAGCAGGAGATTTTGATCAGTTTGCACCAAAATTGCTGGGTGATATTGGTATCCTCAATAGAAACACATGATTTTTGTCATGCAATTTTTGTTTAGAAATAAAACCACTCAAAGCTCAATATTTGAAAAACAATTTGTCTATATTTATGTAGATAAAATGGTTGACAGCTCCCTGATGGGGGAAGCGGAGGGGCAGGACTGATCTCCTCTCTGTGGTGACCAGCGATAGGAACTGAGAGACTTGCCTGAAGCTGTGTCAGGGGGCATTTAAGGTTGGCTACTACAAAATTTTTTTTTACCCAGAGGGTGATGGGGCATTGGAACAGGCTCCTCAGGGAAGTGGTCACGTCACCAAGCCTGACAGAGCTCAAGAGGAGTTTGGACAATACTCTCAGGCACATGGTGTGATTTTTGGGGCTGCCCTGTGCAGGGTCAGGAGCTGGACTTGGATAATCCTTGTGGATCACCCTTCCAACACAGAATATTCTATGACTCTGTATCACCTTGTTCCAGATTATTTGCTTAGTTTTGAGATTTTGATGACTTTGCTTGATTACCAAGGTCAATTTGGAAGAAGAGGTGGCCTATTTTTACTGAGGAAGGTGCAGGGTATTGCTCTAGGTGGATCACTTAAGTTGTGATATGAATGCAGTGAGTGAAATACACAGGAGGTAAGATAAATAATAGCTACAGAAAATATTCAGAAAGAATGATGTGATGGACTGACCCCAGCCTACAGCAAAGCTCCTGCTCTAATCATGTCTCCCTTTCCTATCAAATATGTGTAATGATTTCTTGGGAAGACAAATGCCATCATGAATGTCCCCAGACCCCATCCATTTCCTTGAGATTTTATTACATGGCATGGTATGAAATGGAATGTCTGTTTAGTCAGTGGAGGCAGCAGTCCCAGCTGCATGCCCTTCTAGCCTTTTGCCCACCTCTGACCTGCTGGCCTCTGAGTGTCTGGGAGGTTGGTGTGGTACAAACACTGTTTCACCTTCAAATGCAGAGAACAGATTCACACAGGTTGCTGTGAAGAAAGCTAGCTTTGTCCCAAGAGAACTCAGTGAAAATAAATAGGTTTTAGGAAACTTTAATAGCATGAGTCTGTATTTGCATCTTAGCACCAGAAAAGATATCCATCAGAGATATGTGAAGAAGAAGCAAAAAATCTACTAGGTGACCTCCCAATTCCATGCTGACTTCAATTAGTATATTGCTGTCTGTAAATGAATGAAATTATGCCCTAATGACTGAAGTATTTCTTAGAATGCATAGATTTTTGCATGACAGAAAGTGTTTGAACTTTAATTACAAGATTAAAAGATAGCTTGACAGGTTTCTCAGGACAATATGTCTCTTGAGTTATTAATTTTTAATTATTAGCTGTAGTTCTGACAAAAATATTACCCAAATTACAGTAGGATGCCATCTGGGATCTCAGTTCTGTATAAGAAGTACTCAGTGAGGCTTCTCACAAACTGGCAAAGTGGAAGAAAGGCTTGAAGTACAGGCAGAAAAAAATCCATTCCTGACTCTGGTAAAGCTTTCCTCTGTTCTGGAAGAAGCCAATTCTGAGACAGTTGCAGAGTTAAACTTGGATGCAGAATACTGTACTTAGCTGTATGTTTGTTTATTTGGTTTATTGTGCCTGGTTACAGATTTACATGTTAATTGTAATAGTGTATGTTCTGCCAGCGCTCAACTGCCCAAATTCTTAGTCTCTGAGAGAAGCAGAGAAAGATGGAAAGAACAAAAGAGATTTTGCATATTCTTGTATTTGTCCTCTTTGCAGTTATTTGTTACTAAAAGCATAAAGCTTTGCTTGGAAATGAAATGTGTTAATCAGTACATGGGTAAGGAACTTACCATTCTGCACTTGCTGAAATGAATGATCCTTTGCAGAGTCTGCAGCACTCAAAGTTGCTGCAACACCTCTTTATTTAATCCCGATCTCTTGCCCTTGTGAAAAAAGTCCAGAAATGTTATTTTCATTTAAATCCACATTGATTGTGGGCACACACTATTGTTACTCTGAGGTTGGATGCTTAGTTAGATGTTTTTTAACAGTTACAAGCAAACCAAATATGAGATGCAGTCTTTCTCTTCCACGTGGGCAAAAAGATGGCTTTCTATTTATTTTGGTGTTTCCTGTCTAGAAATGTTCTTTTTGACTGATCCTTATGCAGTGATTTTCCTAAAGTTCTGTGTGACTCTGATAAAGACCTCTCCTTATCTGTCTTTTTGTTAAGACTTTTTTACAAAAGGAAGTGCTTTGTTTACGGACACATATCTCTGGAGCACAGTGAGGATTTCTTATTCTGCAGTGATGCCTAATTATCCAAGGGGCACAGGAAAGATGCAAGTAGCTCTGAGTGTTTGGGAAATTAAGGCTATTTGCCTTTTGTTCCTGGTTAGCAGCTGATAAACAACCCTTTCTCCAGTTTGGGCTGTTGCAGCAGAGACTGCTAGTGTGTTCATGTTAAAAATTGGACCAAATATTTATATGCACATTTTGATAAGCGCTTGACATCTTTTTGCATTGTGAATTCTCTACAGCACAGAGACATATAATGCAATATTAATGAAGATGGTGCAATTAGTAATGTGCCACTTTGCTTGCATACATCCTCCCTGTTTTTGTATCAATCCATATCAATGAAGGGAGAAGAGACAGAGGGGTGAAGTGGTTGAATGGATTTTGGCTCAGCCATCTCTGCATGAGGTCCAGACTTGTTCTGTTTAGGCTCTGGAGTCTAATGGATATGGCTTAATAAATGTAAAGGAGCAGTAAAATATATTAATGTAATTTCTATATAAGTAGGTTGTGCACTGAGCTAACATTTACTGCATGCACATGTTCTGTGTGTATATGCACAAAACACGGGTTGCATGTATATCATGTCTAAATGTGTAGATTTAATGTATGTTAAGTAGCAGCTCCTTCCAATGCAAGTAGTAGGATATTGGGTAATTAGTTTCCAAGGATTTCTGTCTAGTTTCCTAGGCAGGAAACTAAAACATATATAGTGAGTTAAATTTTGAATCCATAGAGTATGAACTGGAGACTAGAAAATCTAATTTAATGTAAGTGCCCCTATATTGATGTTTTGTGTAGAAGTTTAGGATTTTGGAAAATAAGGTTTTGCAAAATGCATTAAAACATGTGAGAAGCAGTCACCCAGAAGTTAGAAGGAGCTGGAATACAGTCACAGATTTGGTGGAGTTTTATGAGCTAGCAAAAGCAAGGTCCATTTGTGTTGCATCTCATTAATTAACTCATGCTTTATTTCAGATAGAAAATCTTTCTGGCAGTGACAGTGCCTTTGTCAAGTACCTCAGTGTTCCATAGGCATAATGTATTGGTAGGAGGCTAATGGATTTATCAGTATTACCATTATTGCTGTTTTATTTCTTTATTTTTATAGGATTTGCTATGGTAACTCTCCTGCTATCAGCAGACTGGCAGCCACTCTGTGATCAGCTCATTGTAGACAACTGTCAAGAGATGTGACCCAGCATGGTTCCTCTCAGAGTTCTTATTGTGTGGTTTTTTGGTTGTTTTTTTTTTTTTTTTTGTTTTGTTTTTTTTCTTTCCCCAATCTTAAAGGGTCTCTGTGGCTGCATAGGTATTTTCTGCCTTTCATATGGAGAAATCTGAGCCTTGACATGGAATAAACACCACGCTGTTCAGTGCTGAAAATACAGATGGATGCAACAATGCCTTGCAGTCCTTCTCTGTGCCAGAAATAGCAGAAGGCATTTAAATTTCCCTCAAATGGCTTTTTCTTGGCAGAGATTTAGATAGCACTAGAAGCACAGAGCAATACAGTGTGGGGCTCTTGGGGCCAGCTGTAGCTCAGCTCCGCTCCATGGCCCAGCTGTGCCTGGGTGGATCAGCAGAGGCAGAGTACTGCACCTTTCTCAGGCAGACCTTGGTAAATGTTAAGCAGACTTAGACAAGGCTGTGGATCAAAATGTCTTGGACAGCAAAAGGATTGGATGAAATTCTGTAAGAACACAGGGTGAAATGCGATAATGGCCTACTGATTTTTTTTTCACAGCTCCTAATTTTCTGTAGTGAAGGCCAGGCTTGAAATGAGATCCCAGTGTCTGGTGCCTGTTGAACAAAGCAAATCCTCCACTCTCCAAGTGAGGCTGTTAAGTAACGTTAATCTGTGTGTGGGTGATTTGGGTAATGCTTAACTTTTACAAAATGTACGATGTGTGTATTGAACACCAGAAAAGGGATGTACTCTACATTTACAAAGAGAAAAAAATCAAATGAGCATTAAAATGGAATTTTTTTATTGTGGAACAACTTTTTTTTCTGCATAGAAAAAGATCCTGTATTTCGTTACTGTAGAAATGTTATGTTCTTTTTCACTCAGGCAGACTAAAACTTGCAGGATGAATGATTTCAATAAACGTGAATGTTGGTTTTAAATGCAGTTCTGTAAAACATATCCTGGGGTAAGCCCAAACCCTTCTGTGTGCTATACCTGAATTACAAAACAGCAGGACCTAACTTGAACTATAAAACAGCAGGATAGAAGCGAGAACCTTTTAAAGAAAAGCTAACAGGTGATGTACAGTGGGGCAATCAACACTAATTCCCACTGAGACAGCGCTGGGCTGTGCTCTTGGAGTGAAGCAATTGATAAGTGATTGTGAGGATGCATGGACAGAAAAAGAATATAAAAATTCTTGAAATGGCATATTAGTAAAGTAGGTCTACTCTTGCAGTTGTCACCATAGGATTTTCAGGCATTCAAAACATCAGTTGGTGAAATCATCTTCTGCAACCTGGGCTCCTTGTTACAAAGGGGCTTGCTGCAGCCTTGGTGCCCAGGTGCTGATGCTGCCTGCCTACCTTTTCTTGAGGTAACATCATTATGCTGGGGTAGGCTTTTATGTAGGTGCTTCTTCTGAAATGCCTCAGAGCAAAGAAGCTCAAAGAATGAGATGGGTGATAGATCCACAAGATGAAACACTGGCATGCTTTCTGGTAGAGTGGTTTTTTTTATTGCTGAAAAGGAGAGTGTTAATCAGTGTTTTTAGTAGAAGTGCTTTGTTTGGAAAGGAAAAAAGAGGGATGTTGTGTGAAAATCTCAGCTTTCCTTGCTATGGTGGAAGGAAGCTGGGATGTATATATCTTCCCAAAAGCTGGTACCCACGGCATAAAGTGTCAGGCATATTGGCAATACTCCATGTTCTGAACTTTTTCATAGATTTCAATTTTTTTTTTTTTCTGTAATGTAGTTGGAAAAGTTTTCAGAAGTTCTGAGAGTTGTCAGAAAGTTTAGTTTTTAAGGTGGTTTTCCTTCACATTAGCACAGAGCCAGTGCACAGGGAATCTCTTCCCATAAACTGGAATCAGTGCACCCCTGAATAAGTCCCAGTTCTGACAAGGATGCATTTCCTAGCATAAACAGTGGACTTCATCAGGCCATTCTTACTTTTCTAGAATTCCTAACAAGCTGAATTGTACTCAATTACAGTGAAGAAAAATCTGAATCCCTTTGCCTTGTTGAAAATGACACTGAATTCTACACAACCTGTTATCCTTCCAGTTCGTAGGATTGCATCAGGAGTGAGAATAGGTTGTCCTCTTTGCCCAGGAAAAACGTGAAGAGAAATAAGACTTCACCAACTCAGGTAATCTCTTTTCTTTTTCATTTTTTTTCTTTTCCAGTCATTGGGTTTTTTCCCATCAAAAATCAGACTGAGACTTTGCCACCAACTGTGCAGTTTCATTAGCATCTGTATTGCAGTCCTGCCTTGCTCTGATGGCATGCAGCTTCTGAGTCTGCCCATGAATGTTGAGGAAGTCAGGCTGGTTTTTATCCATCTTCACTCTTTCATGGCTGACTCTAAAACATTTTGAGTTCAATGATCACAGGAGAAGGCTGCCTGTGGCATGTGAGCCCTGATCTCCCTTTGTGCTCAGAGGAGGGCAGTGGTTATATTGATAAACAAGTCCCTGGTGTGGTGCTCAAAGGTGGGAGGTTACAGGGCAAGCTCAGACACAACTTTTTGTTTGTAATCCTTCCTGTGTGAGAGAGACCAGAAGCTGTCTTGAGTAATTTATTTCTTACATTTAATCAAAGTCTTTCTTTCATTTATGAAGCCAAATAGGGAGAAATGCGTAAAGATTTATATAGAGATTTAATATTTTAGTAAAACTCTGTCAACTGTAGTTGAATCAGTTAGTGGAAGAATCACAAGGAAATAGCTGCCCAATTTTTTATAAGACCTATATTTTCATCTGAGTTTCCTTAAGGAGTGTTGCTATATAATTCTGCTTCTGGTCTGTGCATCACCATAATGTGCCTGTAAACAGGATGTGAAAGTAGTTGTGCTTCATCAGGTGAAGACAGTAATTCACTGAGTTCTCAGACCTGCATTGAGCTCTCCTTTGGTATGCAGGCTGGGTGCTGCTGATGTTCCAGTCAGGGGAAGCAGAAGGCATTTGGTACCCAAACAAGTGTATAAAAAAAATAAATCTAGCAGTAGTATATACGAACTTTAAGTGGACGTGGCTTCTCTCCACATATTGCATTCTAGGGTATTTTTATTTTCATCATGGTCTTTGTAAGCTACTTATGCTCAGCAGATGCTCTGTCCTCTTGGAAAGGATAAACTTCTGTGGTTAACTAGCTGTTAAAGGTTTACTTCTGACAATTTCTGTAATATGCTGCAGTTTTGCAAAATATATATAAACTTAAAGCCTGATTCACTTTGCATTCAAAGCTATTTTAACTTCTCAAGCTTTGTATCCTAGTCTAACTTTGCTACAGGCTGGACATGGCTAATAAGGGATACAAATTTGGCTGGCAGGGGTCTGAACACTCAGTTTTTATTGAAGTAACCTTTCTTATCTTTAAAAAAAGATGTTGTGATTATTTCATCTTGGTTCCGGTAGTCTTCTAATTTCAACCAGCCATCTCTGCCCTTTGTCCCAGGGGAAGGAGAGGGGAGTGGCTTGTGGTTTTCTTTCTAGTGGGAGTACTAAATTGAGGGATGCCATTCCTAAACCATGACAGGTTATTGTAAAAAACCCACACAATGTTCCCTGGACTCTTAGAACATCAAAATCTTGTTTAATACACAGAAAACCTATTCTCTGATACTTCACAAAGGTAGAATGGAGTCTGTGCTGACACAGAAGGATTTATTTTCAAAATGAGATTGCTGTAGTACTTAGATTAATTTTAAAACTCTCTCCATGCTAGTGAAATAGTTATTTTTGGAAATCAAAGAGACTTTTAGTGTCATTAGCATATTTCTATGCTTAAAAGAGTTATGATGCTGTTGTAACAGGGTTTTTTCCCTGAATAAAAACCTGCCATGTACTTCTTCTGGCAGGACTGATTCCCCTTTTAGGAAGAACCTGAAATAATGACATAATGAACAGCACTCAGTGTGTTGTGGGTGGCTTTTTTTTTTCTTATTGTTCTTGCATTTGTGTGCTCTACCCATTGTCTAATTTTTCCTACCCTTTTATAATCCAAAACTTAATCTCATTCATCTCACATCTCATTCTATGTACACTATTTTTTTTACAAAATGAAATGTCTAACTTCTTTGTTTGTTTTAAGGTGGATCACACTGTGTTTTTGATGTTACTCCTATGCTATGTGATCTATTATATTTTAAGTCAAGAGGGCAAAAATAATTACCATCTTAACTAATTATCATCTATTTTAGTAATTTCCTATTTTGCTGAAAATAAATGAAAAAAAAAGTCCACAGTCTATTGAGTTTTTGATTGCATCAGTGTGGAAAACTTGAAAATAACTAAGTGGAGGGAGAAGTTGCCATCTTGCCTAGAGTGTATCTGTTATTTCTCTGTCCTTTGTGTAAGAGACATCAGCAGTGATTTGTGGGAACTCAGCACATCACTCCTGATGTCCAGAGTTGCTGAGAACCCTCTTGGGGGGCTCGGAGAACCTGGAATGTTGCCAGGAGCACCTGGTGGCTTGACTTTGATCCATCTAGGGATTTGCCACCTGTGTATGAGGACATGAGAGGCACTCAGGTTTGAATGGTACAAGAATGATGTATTTACAGGGTGATATGTAGATTTTAGGTTTCGGTACAGGGAGGTTATGGAGACAAGATGGAGGGATCAGGGCGTGTCTCGTCCTTCTTCTTTCTTCTTCTTGTCATCCATTTTCTGTGGTGATGTTGGCACTTGGGGATTGGTTTAACATAGAAGTGCACAGTTCAATATGGGTGATTGGTATTGGGAAGTAAAGGTAAATATGATATATGTAATTTGTAGTACATATAGACAAGACCGCCTCAGGGGTGGTCAGAGTGCCTTTGGCTGCCTTGCTGTCCAGACCTTGGCTGGGCAGAAAGCAAATTTTGTAGATAAGAAATAACAAACAACCTGAAGACCGAAAAGTGAAGAGTCCAGTCTCATTCTTCGGAGCGCAGGCTGCCCCAGAACCACCCCACGCATCTCGGGGCTGAGAAGCCGTTCCCGAGAGTGATTTTTTTTTTTTTGTGAGACTGTAAGCAAAGGTCACTGGGTGGGTCAGTGGCCATCATTTCATTGGGTCCTATTCCCTGCTGTTTCACTGCAGTTCACTGCATGGCATCTTCTCTTTCATGTGAATTTATGATTTTTCTAAAAGAGAATGTTTAATTTTGCACACAACCTATAGTTTAACTCTCTATAAATTATCAACCCTAGATTAAAGATCTTCTCTTCATTTCTGTAAGATGTAGAGGGTTAAAGATAGCCATTCAAAAAATAGTATTGATCAAAAATCTGCTGTTTTATGTTGAACACTTGAATACCTTGTGTCTTCAAATTGAAAGAGTATTGCTAACTTTATTTAAATACCATTCATCATTAGTGTGTACAGGTTTTAACATCTACCTGAAAAAAGGCCTTTCTCTTGAAAAGGGCTTTCCCTTTCTCCAGAGCATGTTCTGAACAGTACACAAATGTGACTAGACTCCCTTGAAGTCAAAAGCAATACTTTTAATTGATGTAGATGGGACCAGATTGACAAATGTATGTACAAGGATTTTTTCTCCTGCCAGTGAACTGAAACCCCTTCAGGGGGTGAGGGCCACTCTCTGTTTCACCAATTTTCTGCCTGTATAACTTCATTGATTTCCACTGCACAGCCATGACATGTGAAATGGAGTGGACAATCAGGCCCTGGGGATGGTGGTTGCACAGTCAGCTCTGCCACGCGCTTTGGGGTGAGAAGCATAAAAGGAGGGACGTGCTCTCCTCACAAACACCTCTGCAAGCTGGGCACCACCACCCCTGTGTCTCCTCTCCTCCTGTGTGCTGCATTCAGGCAGCTGGTATTCACTTTGTAAAGGGTACAGCAGAGATTTGGGCACCTGGCACAGAAATCCAACCAAAGTGTGTGTGTGTGGGGGTTAGATCTAGGCAGTTGTATATAGCATTCATGTGCTCAAGAAACCCAGCTTGCTTCTGTGGTTGGAAAAATCCAAAATTCTTCAATAAAACTTCACTCAGCTAGGAGTGTATCATCTCACAGAGGGTGTTCTGTGCATCCTACCTTATGTTCATAGATGCATCCCATAAGTAATGATGAAAATGTCATTATTAACATAGCTTAGGAGGTACCAGTCAAGTAAATTTGCAAATTTTTGTCTTTGTAACTAAGTTAAATCAGCATAGTATAATGCCCATTGGAAACATTTCATTCTAGAAAAGAGCCATGCATATTTCACTTTTATTTAATTTTCTACATCATGTATTTAATCGAGATGCTCTATAATATAGACAGAAAATTTCTGCCAAGAAAAATTTCATTTAACTGATGGCAGCAACAAGGAGTGATGAGAACATCCTCAGTATATTTTGAAATATAGGGTAGCATGTAGCAGGGAATCCTACTTGAAAAATTCAAATTTACTTGAATACCACAGTAGCATCATGTGGGTTGCAGTCTATGTCACATCTTCTATAAAAAACATACTGAAATGCAGGAAAGCTTTCTAGGTGGAAAGGAGAAGTCTCTTCTGCAGATGTGTGCTGGAATTAATGCTAACTTCAGTCTTCCTGGTTCTCCTCTGGCAAGAGGTGAAAGGGGGCTTATTATTTATGGAGATAGAATACAGTTGTAGATCTAATCCAGACACAGCTTGCTCAGGAATGACAAGCAAACAGGAGATCTGTGCCATGCTTGTCTGTGGCTGGCTGCAGCCATGGGACAATCCCACTGTAAATAACTGTGTCACAGGCTGGGATGCCTTTCCCTCTGGTTTTAAAAACCATTTAGGGCAGGTGTAGCAAGCAGAGATCAGCTGAGACCCAGAGGTGTGACAATGCTCTCTCCTCCAGGGAGGAGGGCTGTCCCTGCTCCAGTTGGGTTGTGATGATCCCATGCAAGGCTTTCTTATGTTCTACAAAGCACCAGCCAGAGCAGCTGTCAGCCTGGTGGCAGTGCCAAAATGCCACTGAAGGAACTGAGCTGGGGTGAGCATTTGTTCTGCAGCCTGTGCTGACAGATTTGAATCTCTGCTGTTAAGCTGCAACTGTTATCGAACATTTTGTAGTGGTGTAAATGACTTGTAATGTTTTACAGCTGTAGGATCCACTTACCAAGGGCTTGGGGCACCCTACAAATAAGTTGGATGTTGGAAGATGCAGTGTTTGTCTCCAACTGTGAATACTTTCAAAGTTTGGAGATAATGAGTGATTTTCTATAGATGTTCTTTTAGATCAGAATGAGACCTATCCTGGTGCCTCCCATAAAGTATAGCCTTCCTATAACATATTAATCTTCTGTTAAGAGATAGTACATTTTTTTTACCCCCAATGGACTACTTATACCCATACCAAAGTGAAGAATTGAGTTCATTTGCTCTCCATGTGCTGCAGTGATAGCAGCAGATGTGTTCGTGCACTTTCAGCTTTTCCACATTAGTATTTCTCATCTCATGGCATCCCTGTGCTCCCATGGGTACTGGCTGAATAACAGGGGAAATGACTAAAAGGAAATCTTGATTTATAGCAGCTGGATGCAGCATCTCAAGCCAGCTCCTAAACATCCAAGTCTTTATGAGTGGGAGAGAAAAATCTGTTTCCTGAGCTGAGGATGCTAAGGTGTTTCTGCATGTTTGCACATTTAGTTTTGTGAAAGAAGACAAAAATGTAGGGGCCTGGAAATTAGAAGGAGTATGAAGACAGTCTGAGCTGATTCAGCATGTTCTGGGTTCAGGTGAGGGTGGATAATTTGGCTGATTTTCTTCATCAGAAAATAAAAATGAAGAAGAAAAACTGTCCACATAGTGCTGCATTCTAGGCTGTTGACCAAACCAATGTTTTTAACACACCAATGTTTTTGCCACTGATGAACAGTCCTTGGACATCATCAAGGCTTTCTCTCTTTCTCACTTTACCACTTCAGTGAGAACTCTGGGCAAGATGCTAGGAGGGGATGGAGCTGGACAGCTGACTCCAACTGACCAAATGGATGTCACATGGCATATGGTCTTATGCTTAGCAATAAAATGTGTATATTTGGTTGTGGGGATGCAGGAAGAGATTTTTCCAGGATAGCTGTTGCTGGGGCATCACTCTGGCTGGACATGAGTCCACTGGTGGTGAGAGGCTGTTTTTCTTCTGTTCTTTTTCATCACTCATTGAACTGTCTGTATCTTGATCTGTTATGTACTTTTTGCCCTTCCAGTTCTCTCCCTGTTGTGCCTGGGTGGTGATTTACCTGCCAGCTGTGGTCAATCTACCACAAGCACTGTGATCTGAGAATGAGGCTAGTGAGGATTCTTTTACATTTAATGCTCAGTGGTCAGTATCACCTTATGTATCCTTCATCGTTCTTTCTTGTAGCTGTATTATTAGCTGTGGTATCACAGACTCAGTTTATATTTTTGACTGGTAAGATCAAGCTTAGTTAGCTCTTGGCCTCATACAGACCCCTAAGTAAGATCAAGTATATGTTGACAGCAGA
The DNA here is from genome assembly GCA_013401095.1 of Passerina amoena. Taxonomy (NCBI): domain Eukaryota; kingdom Metazoa; phylum Chordata; class Aves; order Passeriformes; family Cardinalidae; genus Passerina; species Passerina amoena. The sequence continues at coordinate 161,362 of WBNP01005036.1, forward strand.
CTGTCATATGCTCGCTCAATTGAATGAGATTGTGCAGAAAGCCTGGGTGAAGAGGTTGAGGTATTCTCCCAAGAGAACATCTTTATCCCTGGGGGAGAGGGTCAGAGTCATGCAATGAATCAGTCCTCTTTCTGGTCCAGTGAGTCACAAATCATGGTTTGCTTGGTGGCGTGGCTTTAGTGGGAAGGTGAATTATGTCACACCAGACGCCCTGTGTATGCTAGGGATGTACTTTCTGCAGGGAAATATGTATATTTCAGCATCCTCAGGCTGAAGAAACAACATTGTTCAGTGCTTTTCTGAAAAAGTGATTTAGCCACTGGGCTATTGGATAAAAGAAGTACTCCAGCCACTGGGAAACAGAAGTATTTGTGTCTGTAATGTTTTAAAATGCTTAATTCTTGAAGTGTGCATGAAACATACATTGTGCATGCTTCTCAGATTAAATCCTTTATTTAGATTTAATCCTCAGATTAAATCTAGCAAGCTGTGAAGACCATTTAGTCCTGCATGACCACTGGAACAGTGTTGCTCCAAACTCCAGGGTCCATATTCCCGTTTCTTAGCTGATAAGGATAAGCCCACAAGGATATGTATTAATTTACATGGCAACATAATTTACAGGCTTCTAACAGATTTCTATAAGGTGTGGGATTAACTCACCTAATGAGTTACTATTATGTGATTCACCTATTAGAAAGTTTTTCACAGAAGTAAGGATCCAGCTCCCTGTTCCAGACCACTGGCTTAGAAAATTGGACAGGACCTAACCAGTAAGGCCAAGGATGTTGGTTTATATATGGGGGTGAAAAATGAAAGAATGAGCTGGCGGACGAGCTTTGTGCAAAAAGTTTGCCTTAAATTGAACTAGAAAATGGGAAACACGTGTCAATCTTTCACAGATACGTACTTGTATTTTGCTTGTAGTCCTCCAACTGGGGAATTGTGAAACAGTCCTTATTTTGTCCTGCATATTTGTAAAAAAATGAATGTTTATGTCCCTATATTAAAAAAAAGTATTTTTGAAAATCTCTGGTTATTTTATTGAAAATCATACATCTCAAATTGGGGTTTTTAAATTTCCATTTTTATGAGATTTGGCTGTAGCGGAACAATTTTTTTTGGAATAATTAATTTTGGGAAGAGATTTGCGTCCAGGACTTTGTGCAAGACTAAGGTTTTGAAATTCTGCCATTGTCAAAGAAAAAGGAATGACTGCTGTTATAAATGTTGTTCTTTAAGTCACTACTTTTCCCTCCCATCAGTAAATAATTTATTTATTAGGAAACTTGTTTGCTTCATCTTTCACATGGCCATAAAAAAAGCGCCAATTTTTGCTATGTCTTTTTCGACTTAGCAAATTGCTATTTTGTGTAACTCATAACTTCAATGTGCCATGTACAGTTCTACTGTAGTCCTTGTTACCAAGTATGCCATGGTTGACTATTGTGTGACATGTTTGAATTAATTGCAGAAAAAGAAAACTCTCAACAAACTTGCACATGCAAAGATAAATATGTATAGGTCCAGTTAGCCAGTGCTCCTGTTTATGTTTAAATGTGGAAACGTAGCCATATTTTGCATTGTTAGTTTTTTAAATGGCTTTTGTATGTGATTCAGACAAGGCAATTTTGCATATTATTCAACATCTAACTATGCTTACTAAACAATTTGTCTTAACTTATGTAAGTATGCTCAAATGTGGTTTTTTTTTCTGTTGTTGTCACCAAGGATAAATGTGCAGGTATGGAAGAGAAAGAGCATTTGTTCTCAAGATTGCATTTACTTGGAGTGAGATGTATTCAATTTTATCTTTTTGTGTTGATGGTGGCTAAAAGCATGAGATCTTTCTTGACTGACAAGTTTAAGACAAAAAAAAGGGAGACTCAAATACCCATGAAGATTTTTCCTTTGAGACTGATGGTAAATATCAAAGAATGTTTACCAAACTGGCTATTCCATATCATTGTAAGGTAAGCAACTGCAAAAGTTGGTTTGTTTTTTTATGGCAGTTTAGGTAGCAATGATCTTATCCTTTGTTCCCCTCTATAACCCTCCTTTTTGGCTCAAGTTTTTTGTTTTGGCTGTTTTTTCTCCAGTGTTTACTCTACCCCATCTCTCTGTTTCAGGAACTTAAGCCAAAATATTTACTCTTGCCTTGCAATTATGTAATGAGTGGTTATTAATACACAATTTTCTCGATTAGAAATCTTGCTCTTTATGTTTAATTGGGAAACTGCCTCTTTGTTATAACTGGGAAATATTGATGAATGATAAAAGTTGACAGAAATAGGTGCTTTTTCCTTATATGGAACAGGACTTCTATTATGCAAAAGAATTTGTTATAGCACTCCTAAATGTTTTTACAGATTGAACAGTGCTGCTTCTTTACCTTTCACAACGTTATTGCCTTTTGCAATAGGAATTTAAAGTATTTGTTTCCTCAATAAAACAGGAATTATCATATTAGTGATAGAAGCAGGTGTCACTGTTTTAACCAGTTATCACACCAAACAAGTTATCTGAATCCTTGAAGACACTTTTGTATACCTATTGTATTTTGACAAATGGGAAAAACACAGACTTAATGGATGAAAGAAGAATTTCAAGTGCATCTTGGGCCAGGCAGAGATTAGTCCATTCACACCTAATAAAAATAGTCTTTTTGTTTTAGAAAAAATATTTAGGAATGTGGGTGTAAGTGCAAATGCATATGCATCATTGAACCAGATGCTTTTTCTGCGGCACATTGGTCTCCTTCATGTGGAAGCCCTGGGTACCAAAAAGAAGGATAAATGTTTTAAGAGCAATGGCTGAAAGGCTTGAAACCAAGCTGATGGAGCAAAAAGCAAAATCCAACTTCAGCCCTCTCAAGGAGACTGGAAAAGGAGTGGTGGTGGAAGATACAGTTGATGAATCTGGGGGAGAGGAGGAGATGCAGTGAAAGGTTTGGCAAACAGACCTGAAATGTTATTGCAGTGCTCAAGATGTGGTGACATATTTAAGATATATTTCTAGCAAAAAGAAAACTAAAAAAAAATGTAGGCCACCCATCTAAACATGGAAAGGAAATAGTCTAGAAAAGAAAGAAGAAATTCAGATGTGTGAGATTTGGAGAAGCTTTGGGTGCAAGGCTTAAGTGGTGGAAGCTGTTAAAGGCCATGGTGGCATGAGGATGGCTTGCAAACTGATGGGCAAATGGCTGAGGCGAGCTGTACCCACAGATCAGTGCTGCTGAAATCAGGCCTTGCTATCTCTAGAATACTTTTGTGTCAAATTCTGAATGGTGGTTACTGCTGTGAAGGCAAAGCAACCAGCTGGATGAACATTTGCTCCTCCAGAGGGAAAGACTCTGAAATTTTATGGGTTTAGTTTTACTCTAGGAATTAATTCTTGTCATTCTGTTCTCTTGCCTTGTTTTCTCTCTTTTTTTTTTTTTTTTATTAAAAATGAAAGTGTTTGACTGTTTTACTTAAAGTTGTAGATGGGCACAAGTGGTAGCTGTGAGTGCAATTAGTATAATTTCCCTAGCTCTGCATAGGTCTTCAAGCAAGTGTTTACCTTGAAAGTCCCTTAAATTTGAATGCATCTGTGTTCTTGTCAGCTGAATCATGGCAGGAAGGTGGCACTGGAAAGTGATTTGGATGTTTGGTTGGCTGAAGGAGTGATGTATCGATCCCCAGGAATAGCAAGTATAAATAATGCATATAAATGCATCAAATCCAATGCTGAATTAAGGTTTGGTTTCTGCTTGTGATGTTGAAGGAAGGAGAGGCAATCTGATTTCAAAGGCATGCATGTTTCTGTGCACATTTGTAAACACAAGATTAGCTGGGGCTCTCACATGTTTATATTCTGTTTTAGGGAAAGGTAACAGTACTTAAACATGGCATGGAAGACTTTTTTCCTTTTTTTTTCTTTCACTAATATTGGCAAATATATTCCTAAGCCTTTCTGCCATGAGACAACAAATGACTGCAACACTCTTTCAAAAGCAGGTATCTAACCACATGCTTCAGTATCTACAGCCCTTACCCTCATATGCAAGCCAATACTGCCTGTGGTAACAAAGTTGTCATGCTAGCTCAGAATTTAGGAGATGTTTTATGCACTGCTGCACTCAGAGAAGCTCCTTTCAGTAGAGTGGATTATAAAACCAGTTGCTGAGGAACATTCTTTGTGACACGTTTTAGGTGATGGCATTTTGACCGTTGTTTTAACATGCATAACTTTGCCTTTAGCAATGAGTAACTGTTCCAGTTCTGCTGTCAGCTCAGTTTTATTAAGCCTAAACCCAAGAAGCCATAGGGATGGAGCTTGTTTATTTATGTTTTTCTATTTATGTTTATTATTGCCCTCTGGTTATTGGCTAAGTGGATTTAAATCTGTCATGTTAAAGGATTTTACTTTTAAATTTGTTTTTTACCTTTCTAATCCCAAAGTATTCCTTGTGTTGCTCTCACTATTGCTTGGTCTTGAGGAACTCTACTCATTTTCTTTAGGAAGGCTTTAGAAATTCTTGAAATTTGGCTGACAAAAGTAGTATTTCTCAGGAAGACTGCTGAAGTTGTCAGTTTGGTTCTCTTAGGGTTGTGAATCATTTAGCAGCAGTGTCTACAGATCTGTCAAATCTCATGCCTTATACATAGCACTCATTCATTTGGTCCCTGTCTCTGGCTCATGTATTTTCAACAGTTCTACAGCTTCCCTTCTGCTCTTGGAGACTGACATTAAGGCAATCACTGACCATAAAGAGAGTCAGAGGAAAATTTGGATTCTGCAGAAGTGATGACAAAAATATTGCCTTCCTTCAAGCTGATGGTGCCATCTATACTGGGGAAAAGTGATTGGTTTTCCCTTATTGTTTGACTGATCTTCCCTAGGGCTGGTGGAGTTATTACTTCTTTCACAAGAGAGAGGATCATACACAATGTGGAGACAGACAAACACATACATATGGACACAGACTACTCTTGACCATTATTGAACTGGCTTTATTAGGTACTTTCTTTCCAACCTGTCCATTTCACTCACCTTGTTGTACCTTGCTACTCAGAACCTTAGCAATCAGGGCAACCTATACTTGTGCTCCTCTCTGAAGGCTTTCTGGGTAGAGATTTACATGGTTGTCTTCACTCTCCAACTCTGCTCAGCTGGAGAATTGCTTGGCACAAATTGCTCAGTTCTCTGCCGGTGTTATTTTGAGATAAAATGTAATATGTTGCTCTGTAAATATGGTGCTTTGTAGCAAGAAAAATATCAGCCCATTCCTAATTCCCTATGATGGCATCTTGTTCTTTGGGATTTCTTGGCTGGAAATAAATACACATTCGTATTTTTACAGTGAACAGTGATAATGTCGTGTCTCAGATACATGAGATGTGTCGAACACATGTAATGTACGGAGAAAATATATCCAAGTGGGAAGACAAAAATATACCCAGGAAATTCCAAATATGTGTCAACCCCTTCTGAGGTGTGACAGAAAGCTTTAAGAATGCTGAATAAATCAGTAAAAAATAGGGGACAAAGGCAACTCAATCCATAACCTGTATTTTTTTATTGGGTAGGTAGAAGAGGAAGGAATAATTGTAGCAGTTTTTGATAAACAGAACATGAACTTAACCTTGTGTGTTGATACAGAAAATTTAAGGTGGTTGTTGGAGTGTTATTTTGTGTTAGAGTTTGGGCTTGGTTGTTTGATTTTTGGGGAAGAGGAGGCTTGCTGTTTGTGGTTTTAATTTTGTTTTTGCAGATCAATAGCTGAAAAACTTGAGGACTTCAGGATTTGATGTAGTTTATAAAGGCTAAAATACATGTTATCCATCTCAGAGCATTAATATAATTTCTGTTACTTTTTCATTGCTAGTAACATCTGGTATTCTTCCTGCAATACATTCCTTGAGCTACCTCCTTGCTGTCCTGAATTGCTCATTATTAGGTGGCATGCAAAAGTAAGAAGCTGTGTAAAAAAGAGTCAGAATGACTTTTTGAGTAATTTGGGTCATTGCTGGATGGAAAGGTAGCCTGATGTTTTAGATCTGAGTCATGGGTATAGTAGAGTTTGTCAGGTGTTTCTTTTAATCTTCTGGTAGTATTTTTTAACTTTTATTTGGATTATTATTGCATGCAACAAAATTTGTCAGGGTATCAGAATTCCATTATCATGTTAACAAAACAACATAATCAGATTCTTTTCTTCCTGAAAACTTCTAATTGGGTCACAGCTGTGATACAACATCCCCAAACATGAAAACAGGATTCAACTGCACCGTTACAGCAGTGGTTATAAATCCAGCCACTGGCCAAACTATGCAGTGATTAACTACATCCTGCTACTGCATAGATCTCTACAGATAGCTGTAGCCTGCAAGGTGAAGTGATTGCTCATAACTACTGAGCATATATCCCCATACATCACTGCATGAAGACATCAATCCTTTTCAAGGTTAAAAGGATATTTCTCAAAAGCAGCCGTGGCTGCAATTCACAGAGGCAATAGTACAGGCAAGCTTTCACTCTTGAACCCCTTTGTTGCTGTTAGAACTTCAGGATTATAGGCATTTTAAGCATACAAGCCAGCACAAAAAATATGGGGCATAGTCGCAGAATACATCACCTTTAGGGCTCATCTTCTCAGTTTCCCCAGTTTTCAACAGCAGAAATCTATCTTTGATAGAACATGCAAATGTGGCTCCTACTTCCATCTTCTTTCCTTCTTTTGGGCTAAGTCTCTATTTCAAATAGCAGCAAAATAGTTTGTGTTTTTTTTTTGCTGTATATATTCCTTAAGGGTTTTTTTGTGTTTTAGTTTTTTTCTTGGTGGGGTTTTTTTTTGGGTCAGGTAATTCTAAAAAAAAAATGCATAAATGCAGCAATCTTGTAAACACTTTTCCATATCATAAATGCAAGTTCTTATGGAGTTTGTTTCCAGTTCTGGTGGTGATTTAAGTGCCTGCCTGGAAATAGATTTGACCTTTTCTGAGGCCATTCCTTTCTTATTACTGAGACTTAATGCAGGTAAAGTGTTGATTATTGCATCACTGCTGCCACATCCATTGTTACTATGAAGAAAAACTGACTTGATAAATGAATTGTGTACATATGAATGTAGGTTCAGTTTCCAGTGTTGCCCAAATTGGTTTTGAGAGATTTTGGGTAAAGAAAGTATTATTTTTATCCTCTGGTAAAGTGGCAGTTTTCTATTTCTGTCTTGGACCAGTTTGGGGAGAACAAATCCATGATTATATGTAAGAAGTTCAGAAATGGCACTGACAAGGATCTCAAAAATTTGGACAAATAGCAGAAATCTTTCTGGATGAAAAAAAAACTTTAAATCGTTGACACGATTTTATTCCTTTCATTCTATCTTGTCCTTTTGTTTCTGTAATTCTCTATTGTCTACATAAATTCTGTAATTTCAAAGCACAATCTGGCATAACCATAATATTGAGGAGAAAAGGATGTAAAACCAAAATAAATAATTTTGTTCAGAGTGTTCTAATAATGATCTCCAACTCCCTTTAAGTACGAATTCAATTCTTGCATGTTCCAAGAATGTATAGTTTCCTACTCAAGATCACATAATGTGCTCTTAGATTCACTAGTCTTCCTAGAATGTACAAGAAAAGCAATTTATTATTTTGACTTAAAATCAGTTTAAACACAATCCCTTTTAGAACATTAGTGTTTCTCAGACCATTTTTATGTTCCTAGTGGTCTTAATGGAGCATCAAAACTCTTTAAACATGCTAGGTCTTTGTTCAGCTTCATTTGCAGATGATTATATTTTATTTTGGAATAATCCTATCTTTTATATTTAAATTATAACTTATAAACTGGCCTTGATAGAGGAAGAAAATACTCTTCCATGGAAGATTTCCATGGCGAGTAACACAACATTGCAGAGGCACAGTTGCAACACATTTTCATGACTAACATATCTAAAATTCAGCAAACTTTTATTTAGAGAGATGTAATTGGTATGCTAAAAGTTATTTAATTATTTAAAAATTAATAATTTAATTATTTTCAATTTAATGTGTCCAGTTAATATCAACTTTAATATAATTTGAATTTGGAGGTGTATTTAGATGCATAGTTGTGACAGTGTGAGTCAGTCTGTTCGGTCAGTTTTTAGTAAATCTGTAAAAGGTGGGCAAAAAATGTCATGTCTGCCATGTGGTAGTTATGTAAGGGCTTAATGTAAACCTTCCAAACTCAAAGGAAGCATTCTTTGGAGGGATGTAGGTCAATTGCTAAATCACCAAGTTAAATCAGAGGTACCAAACTCAGTGTCTGCATGGTGGTGTGGACACTGTGCACCTTGAAGAACATTGGTGCCATTGTTTGCACACTGCCAGTGAATCCACAAAAATGCTTAGCACAATCTGGCATGCAATCAGTGTTTCCAGGCTCCCCTACCTGCTGCAGCTGGCTGTCTACAACATTTCATGTGACTCCCCTATTACCTGTTCTTTGAGGTCACCTTTAGGCATTTTGATATATTCTGTAATGAGGACATTTTCATCCTTTATGAGCACTGAGCATTTGGTACAAGTGTCCTTCAGGATCTCTACACACAAAATATTTTGTGACATGCTAATGTTGTCCCTTTGTGGGAGCAAAAATACACTTGAGAATGCAATCACAGTTTTTGACACTACTGATTTATTTTTGGTATTTTGTTCACATTATATCTTTTTCCATTAATCTGTCACCACATTTGATGGATAGAATAAGGCACCCTTCTTATTGCTTGCAGGTGTTAGGTGAGTTTGAGACATAATTCTATAAATAAATATTTATTTTCTCTTAGACTTTGGGGTTAAAGGCCTAAGAATCAGTGACTTTCTTGACTTGTAACAATTAATTATAGGTTTTTAGAGTCATAAATGAGAAAATTTAAATTGTTGTATTGTGTGTTTCTGGAAGCCAAGACCAGATCATCTCTCTAAAAATTCTCTTCCCCTTAAGAACCAACTTAAAATATCAATGTAAATAACTTGAGCCTAACATAACCTGTCTAAAACTGCTAATGCTAATGTTGAAGATATTTGCATGAATTTGTTTTCTTCTAATAAAAATGACTGTGAGAATTGTATGAAAATGACAAATGTAAGAGCTGGCTGCGCCAGGTAATTGATCTTAAGAGCAGGAAAATAGAATCTGTGTTTTTAATCTGGAAGCAAGAAGAGATGCTCAATGTGAAAATACATTCTGTGTTAATTTTAATCTATAAACTTCTATTTTCCTCCTACAGCAGAAAGGAAGAAATGTCCTGTAATGAAATTTTCTCTTCAGGGTTAGGTCCCTGCTCTGTGCTCCCCTGAGAATTACACTGCACTCATACCTTCTGAGATGTACTGTGGCTAACCCCTGGGTAAATCCTCCGAAATATCTCCAAGTGTCTCTTGGTCTTATTGAAACAGAGCCCTGTATGAGCAGGCTGATTTTGGGAGAAAGGTGAGTATTGCACAATGGATATGAAGAAAACCAGGTGACACTTGGCGTGTCTTTCATCCCTTTGCTGGAATTAGCATTAGTAGAATAATAAGGTAGAGCTGGTAGAATAATAGGTTAGAATAACAGCATCCATAAAGAAGTTCCTTAAGGTCACTAGTGTTTCTTCATAATCTTGTTATTATTTTGCAATTTATTGAAGTATTAAACTGTGGCTTTGATTTAACAAGAATTTTTTTTTCTCATTGGTTTAGATGTCGTTTATGCTGTGGTGACTTACATAACTCTGTGCAAATGGAAATATTTATTTGGATTGAATTAAATAAAATATTCGAAATTAAAAGCTCCAGGTCATTTCAATTATCATTGGATAAATAATTTGCTTTCATTTCAAGCAACTCTGTGCATCTCTGATCTAGGATTTTTCCTAGCTTTTAATAATGCAGTAAGATATCAGAGAGCCCGTGTAGTCACTGCAGTCACTCAATAAGCTGATTTGGAACTGCCTGAAGAGGCAGCACAATTTGCTTGTGCTGGAGTTTTGCTGACTCTTGGAGCACAAAATCTACAACTCTCTTCCCAGTGCTACTGTCGAGCAACTGTTCAGTAACATCTAAAATATTAGACCTGAAGATCTTCTTTCTGCTCTCTTTTATCTTTTCAACTTAATAGTCTCATTTTCTCTTTATTCTCCTGCATTTTTCAAATTGTATTTAAAATAGCCTTGAACTACCATCAATACAAAAAAAAGTTTGAGTGATTTGTTGCACCTTCAGTTGACCTTATCGCATTTCTGTTCATATTCCTATTGTCTAGCAGAGTCAGCTGTACAGCTCTGCTTTGGCTGTTTCAGGAAATGTGGCAGTAAGATTGACTGCTTTAGGCAGAAACACACTGAGGATCTCATGTGGGATAGCAGATTAAGTAACATCCAGTGCATTGTAAGCATAGTTTATATTTTGAATGAACATAGTTGGTAGGTTAACTTTGCCATTCATACTGTACTAATTAGTTTTAGGACTCAATCAGTGGGATGGGAGGCAATGGACTGATACGGCACATATTTGTAAAAGCCAAATTTTACTTAAAGATTTGGCACAATCTTAAAGTCTTTTTTTTTGTAAGCAAAGTAACACAGATTTTTATGAACACTTGTTAACGAAGTTAATACTAAGATATTGATGGAAGCAAAATACAAACATTACAAGCAGTATAATTATGAGACTGGTTGTTCAGGAAATATTTTTCTTCTCTATGTGGAGTCCTTAATTTGGATACTATTTCAGAGCCTAAATCAAGTATACCCCAAAGTCCTTGGCATGTGGTCACATTGCCACTTAAGGAGAAACTGAGAATTATGAGCAAAGTAAAAGTTTTCAAACACACTTTTTGTTATGTTTCCTATGGGAAGCTTGCTTTGTAGAGAGCGAGATAGATGGAAAATTAGGAGTGAAAAATTTCTGTGCAGTATTCTGTCCCAGCTTCTACCTAATAAGATATGCAGGAACATCGATAGCCTTAATTTTGCTTTTCTTCTTACTGATTATAGCCTGGCATGGGATTATGCTGCAGACATATGGCAGAATGGCTAAGATGAAGACACCTTTCAATATTTTGACAGGAGAAATTATTTTGGGGCTTCATGATTGCATTAAGGAAATCAATTACAAGTGCAGAAAATGTAGTCTTAACTTCAAAAAGGGCAAAAGTTTGTGTTAAAGTTCTGAGTTTTGGATGAATAAAACATTCATAACATATGCCTAATTTTGCTATATAAATAACAATATGGTTTCAATTAAAGTACTTCGATAAAAGCAATCTGAGATGCAGTTAAGATGCATTTGAAAATGAATGGCCTTCCCCTTTTAAGGATGTGATTTGAGGTGGCTGGAGAAGTATTTTTTTCTTGATTGTTAACTCTACTTGGCACATACTCTGGTGAGGAAGTGACTGAGATTGAGAATGTCTTCCAAGAAAAGCCAGAAAGAAATCAAACCTTTTGGTCCATTTCTGTCTTTCACACTTTGTGTGTGTGTGTGATGTTCTCTTGTTGCCAATGGCTGGATGTGGAATGTGGATTGGCCCTCTGGTTCATCCTGATGGTCCAGAGCCTCTTTTCAGTTGGTGGTCCAGGCTGCTGTGTGGAATTTTGGAGGCTGCAGCTCTGCACTCTGTCACTGCTCATTGTTATTATTTTCACCAAGATGATTAATCTGTTTTTCCCAAGAAAATAATCAAGATGCAAGTTTTGCTTATTTCTTTTATTAATTCACCTTGATAATAGCCTGTATAACCATATGCAAAATTATTCCTCGCTAATTTAATAATTGTATTATTTATCATTATTATAATAACTGTAGAGCCTTACATCAGGGAGCTAATACACTACAGGTGGGAAGCAAGCCAAATTAACTGCATGTCACCTGAATAATTTCCACAATAATTATTGTTGTTGTTGAGTCAACCAAATAACTCATCAAATGCTGCTGTGGTTTCTCTTCTAACACTTTGAATTTTGGAGGTTTCAAGCTTATAATTTGGCATCTTCCCTTTCAGCTGCTTTTGCCTCACCTTTGTTCCTATTGCAAAGCTGTTAGGCATTCTTGTTGCAATGCACTGTGAAAAACTGTTTTAACTTCTGATCTACATATAAGATTGGTTGTAGGCTCATTGGGTACTCTGTTGGTTATTAGGTGTGTTGGAATGCTAATAGGTTAAACCATAATTCACTATTGACCTGATTTTCTATTCTGAGGCTAAGGCATGCTTGTACATCAGGTGCCCTGTATAAAGATTATTTTAGAGATTGGGGCTTGCTTATTCTTTAATCTGTTCTGTGCACTGGTAGCTAAAATCCAAAAGGTTGAACCAGGTTATGAAGAGATGTAGCAAAATGTATAATATATTTTCAGTGAAATTTACCACAGAGTGTTGATTAAAAAAACCCCAAACCCTTATAGCATAGGAAGTTCATTATGAGGATTTTGTGGGAGGGGTATGGCAGGGGGCTTAAAACACTGGATTTTTGTCATTATCTCTGTCTCCTTGTAAGCTCTCTAATACTTCCCAATCCCTGCCACTGATGACCTTTGCTTAGAGAGTTGGATGGCAGCCCCTGACAGAGCCTTACAGCCAGAACACAGTAATGACAGATGAAAAATCACCCATACATCAGAAAAAATGAAATGGCGAAGGAGGAGGGACAAGAAACCTGATATTTCCTTATTTCTGCTCCCTTTTGTCTGCTTTCAGGTGTCAATTTGAAATACAGTTTTTAGCTCTGTTAAAATATAGAGGTAGAGGATATGTACCTAATTTGTAAAAGATAAATCTGATCTCCACAAGATTTCAAATATTTTCCCACTATTCTGTAAATCTTTTCCAAATACATATGGGCAGCATATGTAATGATGCTGCCCATGGTATCGCATTTGTGTTCCTCATACAATGAGAAAGAATCCTCATTTAGGCCTTTACGTAGTCAATTTTTTTAACTTGAGAAAGTATTTTGAAAGTAGACAGCAGCTGTTTTCACGAAGGCTGTTCATTTTTTTCTGAAAGCTGAGTGCCTTCGTAGGGGAACACACATTTGCCTTTTTCAAAGGGTGGGAAAGAGGTTCCCAAATTCAGTGAACTTCAGTGACAAGTAGACATGTCATTTACTTTAGTATTTTTAAAAATTCTTCTGTAGGACTTCAAGCATTTTAACTTTGCTTTTTCATCTAAACTTTTTGAAGGCTTTACAAATAAATTTTCCCACATTTTTTGTGCTTATTCGAGTAAAAATATTCCCAACCAATTGAATAGTCTCAGAGTAGGTATCTAATAAAGATTAGATTTTGCTGTATAGAACCAGAAAAACAGGAGCAATAACAAATATTTGCTGGATGTTGTTGATGGTGTATCACACCTTGTGTTGATTTTGTGTAAATTTCAGTTGTCACAGCTGCAAAACTGAAAAGCAAAGGAAAAGGACTTTTGACACTGATCTTACTAAACAGCGTCAATTGTAACTACTCAGCCTAGTATCTCATGCATGTAAAATTCACAAAGCCTTAGATAAGCTTTTGGGAGAATTGGACTAAAGAACATATGCAAAAATTATCTATTGTATATAGGTATATGTATTCATCTGAATACTAAATAGCAAGATATATTTGTTATATTAATGTACAGCTCCTGGCTTTACACCTCTGTGTTGTTAAGTAGGGTGGGTATAGATGGGTGTTGAAATACACTGTAGTTAAGGCTTTGGTCTGTAAGTGAAAACACTTTTTCTAAGGAATCAAAGGACTGTTTAGTGATTTTTAACTCTTGCTTCTATTTATTATCAGTAAATCAAAGAGTAGTATGAGGCTGTCATGGCCTTGAAAAATAGTATGGAATTATTTAGATGAAAACCAGATATTTGCAGTAGGATCTAACTCTTTCAGACATAAGGGGAAACTAATTAACATTAAAACCCTCATGGAACATTCTCATTAATGGGCTCTGCTGAGATTGTAGTATGGTATGGGAATGGTTGTTACTGGTGAGAGAGATGGTGTCCAATTTGTCCAATTTCTGCACCAAGGCTAATGTGGGCAAGTACTACCTTGCATGTCCTCCCTCTAGGGAGGCCCAGGGAATATGTGATCATTTAATGTTATCTGCGAAGGTCTAGTCATCTGGGTTTCCTCCTTAGCAACATAAGTATCTCTTTTTAAGAGGAGGAATCATTGTTTGGTTTTTTTTTTTTGGGGGGGGGGGTAATCTTCCACTCCTCACTAGGAAAAGATATGAAGTGTCTGATTTACACTCTTGAAGTGTATAATTTACAGCTTTGACTTGGTTATTTAAAAACAAGGGAAAACAATTTACCATTAAAATTGGTACAAGTTGTGTAAATTAAAATAGCCCCTGAAGGTACTTTATCTTAAACTAGAGTTCAAGGTATTAAAAATTCAAAACAGAACAGAGAAGTTAGGGTTGGTTGTTTCCCAATGCTGTCTGAAAAAACCTCTTGGCTTTTTTTTTTAATTGGAGTTAGAAATCTATTGGCTATGAGTAACTGTTGCCCTGCTGGGAAAACTAACAATTCCACATTCTTGTAATGAGGACTTTTCCCATTTTAGCCAAATAGGCAACTAGTCAAAATTCACAGAAAATATCAATACCAATAAGACAATTTTTAGAAGCCAGATCTGAGATTATAGCACTAGGATAAAAATTACTTCCCCCGCCTGGAACCTGCCTCAGGTGCACATGGACACTCATATACAACTTCACAATTAAAAATAGATGTATTTGGAAAATTATAAAATTGTTTTGCTTTTCTCCCCTGGAACGTGAATGTAACTTTGAAGTTTTCATTAAATGAGACTTTTTTTCCTCTCTGTTTTGTTAGAAGGAGAACACCCTGTAGGTGTGTGGAAGAAGATAGTTGAAAATAAAATGTGGACTTTGGAAAATATCTGAAAAATTGCTAAATTACTTCAAAAGTAGGATGGTCACACATCCAGATATGTTTGACACAAGTTAGGGAATTTGATTTTTTTACCCCCACTACAATACTGTTTTTAACCAGAGCTTTCTACCAGTATTCTTATGTCAGATTTCATTCATATGAATAAGACTACAGAGTGATTAGGTTTTAGAGACTTTCTTAGTATTCATAGGATAATATAAGCTGGAAAGCACCAAACAGAGTCAAATTTTATTGGGTTGTTTGATGCTCTCTCCAGCTGAATGCTGAACATCTCCAAGGATGGAAATAACACTCCTGCTTTGGACTCTTGTTCAATTTCTGAGTAGTCTTATGGTTAAAAAGTTTTTACCTGAATCCTGATTGGAATTTTCCATGCGCAACACAGTTTGTGTTTTACCTCTCATTCTGTCACTATGCACTTTCTGAGAGGAGGCTGACTCCAAGCTTCTTCACAGATGCTTTCCACTAGGGTGTGCCCTGGACCTACTACAGAATGCCAAAGATTTACTTGGCTGAAACTCCAGGTGTGGGCACAGTGCTCCAAATGCAGTCTGAATGGGAAGGGACCTATCCAGTTAATGGAAGAGACTCCATAGGTTCTTCCGAAGGGAGTTGAGTATGACTGTCCTTGCTGCAAAGCCATATATAGACAGACCCATGCTCAACTTTTTGTCCACCAAGTCTCCAGGGTTTTTTTCTACAGTGCTGCTCTTCAGCCTGCTCTGTTGCTTCCAGATGTAGGATACTGTGTTTGTCGAACTTCATGAGGTTTCTGTAGGGTCATTTTTTTAGTATCTGTGTATTTTCAGGGTCTCTGCAAAACATCTCTGCTTTCTTGTATGCCAACTACTGTCCTTCATTTATTATAGTTTACAAAATTGATCTTGAATGAGGTTATTTTGTTAAAAACTACAGTTAGATTTAGTACCACTCTGAGGAAGTGAAAGTCTCTAGGTAGCTCATGACACACTTTATTTTTTCCTTTAAGGAAAGAAATCTGGAAAGAATGACATAGATTGTCAGTAGAGTTGTAGGGTTGAAGCAGAAATTACATTAGACTAAGTTTCAGGTGAAAGGGCAATACAAATATGTAATAGAAATGTTACTGGTGATGTAAAGAAAGAACAAATAGAAATGTTTCAGTATGAAAGCATCAGTGAAAATGGAGAAAGAAGAGATAAGAGATGTGTTGGTGGCATCTAGATCAAGAGATTTACATACATAATGGTATAAAAAAGATTACAGTAACAACTGTACATAGAACTTAAAAGTTGTAGTTGTAAGCCTTTCGTTTATTTTTAAACCCCTCAACTTTGACATAAAGTCCAAAGAGAATTATAAAAATATACCGCACTTGCCTACCCACTATGAAAATTTTTTGACAATATCAAAAATTCGGGATGTCTTATTACAGCTAAATGAGGGAGGGCACCCATCTGCAAATGTCATTGCTGTTAAAATTACTTCATATATATATACACACCTATAATAAAGTCTTCATTGCGAGTGAATTGGCTACATCATTTGTTGCAAATTATTTATTTGGCTTTGTTGTTTGTCAGGTTTTGTACCTTGAAACAGTCATTAATTCCCATCTTGGGAAAAGAGAAACAGGAGAGATTTTACATAGTTGGATAGAGACTCTGTGAAATTACAGTGTGGATGATGATTTCTTTTTTCCCCTGGTTCCAGATCATCTCAAGTACATCTTAAAGTGTAGTTAGAATTCATTGATGCCCTTGGTCTAGTATATTTTTGCCAAATGTTAAGAGACTGCTCTCCAGCAGCACCTACCTCCAGTATGCCATGTGGGTTGTAATAAACAAGTACTTTTGTGGTTACCTTCATGTAGTTCAGTGCTAAGGAGAGGAAGAAATGGTTCACCAGGCTTTTTCCCCTCATCTCTTTGTTCTTTGTGGACTGTGGCTCCATTTACCTTCCTGCTGTTCTATTTAGTGTGCCATCTATGTCCCAGCTGCTCTGCTTCTGCTGTCCTTAAGAAATGAGACAGGGAAAAAAGGGAATACGCGAAATGCACATAATGACCTTCCTGTCAACGGAAAGAGGCAGAGGGCTGTGGCAATCAGAAGTGAAGGCCTGCTGGAAACAATTAGCAGATCTGTAAAATCTGTCTGATCTCTGCAGAAACAGGCATGGTACTTTGGTGCTTCAGAGAATGTTTGTTTATTTTAGACACTAACAAACGTGTCTTGCCACTCTTGATATGTGTTTTGTCTTATTCCATAAATACCCTGAGAAAGGGGCACTCTGGAGTACTAGACAAGAAAACAGGACAGCAAAATTTGTATTTATGTAGTTTGGAGTACTCCTGGTAGTTCCCAAGCTAAGAAAAATCAATTGTTGAGAAGCGCGCAAGTGCGCTGATTTTTTTTGGTTGTTGTTTTTATTATTGTTTGTAATAACCTTATTAGAAGCTAGAAAAACCCAAAGTTTGCACTTGTTTGTCCAAGGGATGCATATTCTAATTTGTTTGGCAGCTCTGTTAATTGCTGTCTAAAACAAGCAATATGACAGAAAAATTTTCTGAAGTCTGTGTTTTGAACAGCTATCACCTTAACAAAAACTCCTGCTGTGATTCCAAGACATGCGGATGTAATAATTTGCACTGAGGTTTCTGCGTAGCTGTCACTGTGTTGACAAAAGAATGGGAGTGAAAGCTGCTCCTGTGCATTTCTGTAGCTGCTTATTTATTCTGTTTTCATAACATAAGGACTAACAGCAAACAACCCATAGTAAATATTCTTTTTAAGTAGTGTAGGTAAACATAGATGATCGTGATTGTGGCAGAAAGCATATCTGTGGAAAATGTGCCTCATAACTTAATTAGGAAGATTCTTTTTTTCTAGCATGCTGTGCTGAATTCTGCTGTTACAAGGAGCAATGCCTTTATATTAGAATGTCCCTGCCCCCTTGTTGTCTGCTTGGAAGATCCATTCAAAAATGTATGCATGCTTCAATAACACTTGATTTTTATTTCTGTGTGGAAAGTGTGAACTTGCAGAGCAGTGTATGTCTATGCTTTTAATTCAAAAACCCCTTGACCTGTTTTTTTTTTTTTCCTTTCCAAAAGCATGCTTTGACTGTTGAAAGAATAAATCTGACAGTTTGAGCCAAAGTTGTAAATGTGTTCCAACAAAAGGTTCTGTAAAAGAAAGCAGTTGTAAAGTACAGCATTGCATCTGCTTCTGCACTGTAAAATTATAGTGAAAAAACAGTGGATCCTTGCCCACTCTTCTGCCCAGCTTGGTAAGAATCTTGGCCAAATAGAGAGTTCTCAGACAGAAAGAGGAAGGCTTGCATTAAATTATGTGTGACTGACACAGTAGGTAATATGTGATAAAAATTTCTGGTATGATGCTAATACAGAGCAAAAATAAGCTTATACCAAGAATAAGGAAACCTTGCCTAATAACTGTGTCTATTGCTTTTACAAGAAAAACAATGTTACTACATTAAGTTCAGTACCTAATGATTCTGATATTTCTTTAACATGAGTTTTCCTCCAAGCTATTTGGTAAACCAAGTTAGTGAGTTCACATTTAGTTCATCTGAATCAAGCATCAAGTTAAAGTATCTGAATCTTATGCTTATGTTTTTTTATTTTTTTCTGATTGAGAATCCACATTTATGCTTTGAAGTGAGGATTTATTTTTCCTTACAGTGAGGATTCCCAAAACCTATCTGTGGTCCTTCCAACCTGGATTGTATGACTCTATCTATAAGTTCTGGGAAAGATTTTACTGGGAGGAAAAAGGTGATAGTTAACTTTAAAATAGAAGGTTAGGACCAAACCCAAAGAGTTTTATAAATAATTTTATTTGTCCTGTCTCCTGTGCCTGGACTTGCCTGCAAGGTTTAATGTCTTTTGTATTCCAGCAAAGCCTGTATGTTCCTATGGGGTGTAGTCTACCAGGAAGGACTGGGTTGTGTTTTCTTCCTGTTCCACTCAGAAATATCTTGGTTTCTTTACAGCGCTGGAGACTTTTTCCATCCTTAGGCTCATACTCTGCCTTTTCCCATCTCAAACTCAGTGTGCCTCATCCTGTTCTAAAAAGCTTTTATCTCTTAGCAGCCTCCATAGAGTAGAAGTAATTTATTACTACATAGTAAAGGTTTTCTGTGATTCTATCTGTCCCATTTTGAGTGGATAATAGTTTCAAGCTAAGAAACAAAATAGATTATGTTCATTGTATTGATTCCTCATGTGATTTCTATACTCTAAAGATAGATGTCTTAATTAAATTTTACACTTTTTCCATATGTAGGAAGCCTTAATTGGCCTTTGTGACATATTTTAGAATGCATGAGATGCAGCTCATTATATATCATAAATGTTTGAAAAAGATCTTCAAAGAGATGCAGAGGAAGGGCTTGATATTGAGGGAAGCACTGCAATACAGAGGGTCTCACTCTTAGAAGGATATCACATGTATTAGGCTGTTTCATCCTGTCTCTTTTCTTTTGCCTCATGTACATTAAGGTTTCTTTTTCAAGTCACTTCAGAATATTCTCTCTATGTCAGCTGGTGAGTGAACATGGTTTTTATTGCAAGGGATGGGGCAGTAGGGAAAAGCATATATTTGCAAAACGTCCTTTCATTTTAATGAACTGTGGTGTCTGCTCCTAACTGGACAATGGGATCCAGATGATCCAGTATGATCCAGATGATCACTTTTGGACTCAGATCAGGTTTCTGCACCTGATATTTGCTGTGAAGCCAAAACTTACTTTCAACTATAGATGCACAGTTGAGTGTCTGTAATAGTGAGGCATGTGTAATAGTGATGAGGTTGTTTGAAATTACATTTAATGCAGTTGAGATATTTAACCTTGCATCACAGACAGATTTTAAAGGATCTAGGGTAATGGTGCTTGCAAAATCTTCTGGACAATAATGGACACACTGGGCAAGAACATAAATAACTATAGGAAAGTAATGTAATTGCATCTCCTGCCTTGCTCTTGCATTTGCTTAAATGGGTAATTTTTGCCAAAGGCTTTAACTGTTGGCAGCTGAAATCTAGTAGATTGTGGGGAATCCTGCACCACCTCATAAATGAATATTTGAAGTCAGTGACAAGCAAGCCTGCAAGGTTAAAAGAAGCAGAGATTGCTGCAGAGCCAGCCTCAGATTAAATATTCTCTAGGTTTAATATTTTGTTTGCTACTGAATAATCAGCTCATAAGTAACCACATCGTGGTGCTCTGTTAGGAGTCCTTTTAGCTGGCACTGGTTTTCATATCATAATATAATTGATAGCTTCTTTTGTCAGAAATCACTAGGCAGCCAAATAAACAATATGTCCTTCTGTCTGTTCAGGAGTAGTGTAATGTTCAGAAATATTGATCCCTCATGCCAGATAAAGCTATAATGAGGATAATAGCAAATGAACCAAAAGCTGCTTCAACGTGTCTCATCTATTACACAAAGAATTATAAAGTTAGTGCCATATTGACCTTCTTGTGACATGCTAAAAGTTACTGCTGCCAGTGCCGTTTAGTATTTTCAAATGGCTGCTCTTCATGGGGAGAAAAAGAGGAAAATATTTAGCTTTTCCATGACTGGTTTACTTTTTATTGATCTCCCCACTGCTGATTTAAATGTGAATACTCAGTGATAAGACATCCAAGTCATCCTAACAGAGGATGGCAAAAGCATCTTGTTGGCCAAAGTTTTCTGGTTATGGAGATTTTGGCAGCTTTTGGTTTGTCACCTGCCTTCTTGCTCCCTTTCCCTCCTTTGTTTAATTCCTAATTAAGTGAATACTTGACCTATAGCAGTGTTCTAGACTTAGTGTAGGAGACTGTCAGAAATAATGCAATGCCAGTCCTCTGAGTTCACTGCTCATTCTTAAAATCCCTCCCACTGAACTTCAATTTTCACTCAAATATTATTCAGTTATGGAGAGCTTATTTCATGCTAATTATGAATTTTAAAAATTCCATCTGGAGCGAATAGTATAGAATGACTGATTAAAAGTGAAAAGATTAAAAGACTCTCCATGAAATAAGTGCATTTAAAAATTAAAATATATCATCATCTGGGTTTTGACTGTGCCAAAAGAACATCTAATAAAAACTAGTAAAATGTAATTTGCTACAGTTTTTTAAACATCAAGTAGCTTTGAAACAGTAAGTAGATGAATAAGCTGCTAATGCACATTATTCTCAACTCATTGCATGGATTGTATTAGTGTTATCTAGAGTCTTGCACTAATACTGAATGCTGCAAAGAATCTTTAATTGTGCCTTTGCTGCTGAAGAAAGGAATGGCCTTGGAGGATCAGTGCTTACGCTGCTCATCAGCATGTTGGTTCCTGCCAGCTAGCACTCTTCCAGCTGCTGCCTGGGCACAGTCCTTGTGAGCTGTTTCCAGCAGGAAGCTGGGCTGTGGCTATTTTGGGATGTTTTGAGCAGAGGACAGTGAGCCATGTAGGTATATACTAAGCTGTGCTGTTCTGCTTGGTTCGTAAGGGGAGTCCCATGTCTGTTATATTTGGTAGTGTGGCTTAGATTTAATCTGGTTTTATCAAAAATTCCAAATTCAATTCACTAAGACTCTTGCTTCTTTGCTGTGATTAATCCTTTTCTCCTCATATATCCCCATATCTAACAAAATTTGCCTCCAGTGCCAATATACCTTAACTTACATGTGCAGGCCCCTGCAAACTGGATTCTGAAAAGACTAAAACCTGTGAGATGGACAACATAAATCAAAGTTTAGGGTCAGATTACAAAGCTGTTTGTGAAAATTTTTTCATTTTGACTTAATATTTACACTGAGATGGGAGTTGTTGCTACGTTTAGAGGTGTCTGATTTCTCCCATAAACTGAGTCCTTTGTGCTGGCCAAGGCTCTGGGCTGTTACTAAAATGAGACTTCAGAAAACTGCTTCTGAAGTTTCACAGATAAAGCCAGTTTTTCTTATCAATATTGTTAATAGAAACCCATGGAGACAAGCTTGCATGAAACATTACCTTTGAACTTGAAATAGCTAATTGGTAAAGTCTGACAATAAACCTTGTTTTCTCTGCAGTTCACTTGACTTGTAAGTAAAGATTGTTCTGCTGCAAATGCTGAACAAACATCAAGGAAATGGAATGTGTTAAGATCTTCCTACCTGTTTGAGTCTGTGTTTAGGTTTGTTTATTTATTTATTTATAATTCTGCTTAGCACCTTACTCCTTGCAATTTCTGGCATGTTTTCAGTAGTAGCTTTTCACCTGTGTGTGTTTGCATGGGAATTTTACTAGGACTAGTTCTGAATGATATAGATATACTGTCTGGAATTTACTTTCAAGTAGATCTGAAACAATAGCAGGAATTTGGCCATTATTGATGTCAGAATTTTAGCTGGGGTGTTTAAGGATGCACGCAAGCACACAGTTATCTCTGAGATTTATATTTTTAATTTTTTTTCTTTTTTAAAACAACAGTGAAACTCTTTGTGTTTAAGTTGCATATGTGATTTTGTTTTTGTAGTGGTATCTCTAAAGAGTCCAACTAAATGACACCAAAAGTAGTAAACCAGAGTGATTGTATGATTGTAGCCAATTTTGCTCTCTAGTTTGAGAAAAGCCAATCTATACTGTGCTTTGTAGATAAATATTGGCATAAAAGTTCTTACAAGATTTTCTTGATAAAATTCTCCTTGGTGTATGCATTATTCTGGTTGGTTTTTTTATGAAGGAAAAAATGCATCAAACTGAGCTTTGCACACTATGCTTTTGAACAGTCTTTTGTGCAGCTTGTATCTTAATATAAAAATCTGAATTAAATAACATACTTGTGTAGACTGAAGAGGTGTAAAAACACAACTATTACATTATTGCTTTAAATGAAACCTAAACCTCTCAGCTACAGTGATGTAGGCTTTAATCCTGCATAGGTACTATGCGCGTGCTTAGTTTTATTAAAATCTACCAATAAGGCTTTCTGTTGCAGATTTTTTTTGGTAAATATACAGTTGGTAAAATGTTTTACAAAAATAAAGTCCATTTCTTTTAAAGAGGATCTTTGTTTGTGGCTTTGGTTTGGAATTAATGAGTTGTTCTAGCTAGAGACTTCTCTGAAGTAATGCCCCTCTAAAAATCAGTAATATTTACTTTGGTTTAACCAACAAGACATTTCTAGACAACTTCCTACTAAATTGAGCTTCTTTATAATAGCTTTCCTGTGTTAATCTCAGACAACTTAAGTTGATTTTCCAGTTATAACTTAGCAAAGAAACATGTAATACCAGTAGCAAGTGACAGTCTTCTGCAGCACTGATGGAGAAACATGCCTTGATATACCCAGGGCAATCCCCATGGAAATTTGAGACTGCAATAAAACAGAAGAGAACAACAAAAAATGTATTGCATGAAATGAAATTATTTAGAATATCCCTAAGGCCATTAACACCATTTGAGAGAGAGAAATCTCAAAGGTAACAGTCTCTGAAGGGTAACAGATGAATTTTTTTCTGTATTGAAATTTCATATTAATATCACATTTTTCACATGTAATCCAAATTTGTGGAGAAAAGCCATGGTGTTCTGTGAAATCTTCAGGAATGTAGAGAATCTTAAATTAAACAATTTTTTTCCTTGTGTTATTACCCAATGGGAACTGAGTATTTATGGTACTGTAGGAGTTGAAATCATTTTTAGAAAATAATATAATCTCTTCTGAAACCAAAACACTCATTCAAGTGATGCCACGAGAAAAGAACTGTGAAGCTTGAAGGTTGGTTTTTTTTCCTTCTGATTTTATGAACTTTAAAGATGAAGGATGTGTTTAGTAGACTCTGAAGTGAAAGGAAGCCAAGTTTGATAACATATTGTAAAGGGACACCACTTCTCCTGCTCCATGACCCTTTAAACTGGGCTTTTCTTCAGTGACGGTTGTATATTTTTAACAGTTCCGAGAACCAGATCATAGCATTTGGGGTTCTAAATTGAAAGATGCTTTTGTCCCAGTTGCCAGATTACTAGATAAAAACCTAAGCAAGCCACTTTTCATAGCGTTTAGACGATTTGATCTTCACAGTTATCTAAATATAGGCACAGGCAGTCTTTCAGCAATCACATCTGAGACACCCAGAAGTGATGAGAGGTTAAGGGATGAGACTTCCTTTTCAGTTCAGAAAATCTTATCTGTAATACTTCAAAACATTTTGGAGTCTATTGAAAAGCTGGTGAAAATTAGGTCCAGTCCTTGCATCCTGCCTAATTTCCTTTGTGGGGAGTTATGTTGCTGTTTTTCAAGGTTATTCTTTACTGGATTGTACTTTGTGTAAAGCACAGAAATAAGGTTTACATGTATTGTTAAATAGTTGATAATCTTTCTTTCCACAGAGCAGCATTCATGGTATTATTGTCTTGTCATTTTATTTTAATTTCTGTTGATGGTACCAAAGAGATGGCATTTTTCAGTATGAAAAGTCCAAACTAGGTGGTATTTCTTTAACCATTGTCCCAGCGCTGGGTGTTTGCAGTTTATCTTAATTCTAATGATATTCAAATAGCTAAATTTCTGTTGACATAAGGAGTGTCTACATTTCTTTTGTTAATTGTAGAGATATTGATTTTTATTGGTCTAGGTACATATCAACTTTTTGTAGTTGGAGTCAGTAGATACATTCTCCCACCACCCACAGAAGCCTATTTCAAAACTTCTTATTTCAGTCTATGAAAGAAGGAAATAATGTGTGTACGAAGGGAAAGAATCTTGCTTCAAAACCAGGAGGCATTTGTCAGTCCTTGAAATTTGGGCTTTGACATCGTCAATGTCACTAAAACTAGGAGAAATGTTGTTATTAAATATTGACCTCACTCATAGGGAAGACTGTACTCAAACTCACCTTTTGCTATCAGCATTTGTACTAAGAGAACTGGAGAAACATTCCCGTCAGCCAGGCATGAGATAAAGGAGGAAGTGCCATATAGGGGCTGGAGATAAGAACATTCCCCTGATGTCTCCTCACATCTTTAGAAGTCACCTGTAAAACTGGGGTCCCAGAGCTTTGGATTTGGGATGATAAGGAAGGAAAAAAGAGGCAGTGAGACCGGAGGAGCAGTGGGAACAAGTAAGAGCAGGGACAACATGTGAGGACACAAGCAGCATGGGGTCTTTAGGAGAGCAGATGTTGTTTGGGGCAGGAGAGCTGCAGAAATTGGCTGGGACCCCAGAAGCCAACCTCAGTGGTCAGCTGATGGTGCAGTCATTGTCATGGACACCACTTCTCTTCAGGCATAGGAAAGGGTAGGGCAGAAATTGGCTACTCGGGAAAAGTAGTAAACATCTTCCTAGCTCTGAGATCAAAGGATTTCAAACTTCTGGATGAGAGGAGGAAGGGAGAATTGGCTTTACTGCTAGGAGGTTTGATAGATCAGACTACCTCTTATCAGCAATAGCAGCTTTGTGACTTGTTTACTGAGAAAAGAGCCTTTCCAAAGAAAGTGGCTGCCACTGGAGCATTTCTCTGCAGGTCCCTAGCAGTTCTGAAAATTCATGGATTATGAAAACTGGTAAGGTCTGAACACACAATACAAAACATAAATTTAACATATTTTAAAAGGCTGTCATGATTTATTTTCTTCTGTGTTTTCTTACAGTGAAGTGACACTGCATTAAATCTTATTTTAATGTTCTGGAATGCAAAAAATACTTGTCAGCATTATTTTTTCTTTTGCTGTGTGCACAATATGTTTTAGAAATACATTGCTTGGAAATATGGGGGATTTGCAAATATTCAAAGCTTAAGCTTTTATTTATTTATTTTCTTTTAAGGAAAGGTTGTTAGCACCTGATAGCAATGTCTGAGCATAAGTGTAGCAGGGCAGCGAAGGGAAAGTACCTGCTACAGTAAATTAGTAGAAAAGGAAAGCCTCTGCTTATCCATTTGCCAGTTTAAAAGTTGTAAAGGAGGAACTAGAGCAACATTGTGGCTGGGCCAAGTTCATGGGGGGTGACCTCTAACTGTGCAAATGGGTTGGAAAATTCAGAGGTTTCAATAAAAAATGCCATTACCATATACATATTAATTTGTGTGCAAAGGCACAAAACTTTTATAGACATTTGTGTGTGCAGTTGGTAATAACCAGATTAATATATAGCTCTTATGAAACTAATATATAAAGCTTTACAATTTTTTGTTCTACTTTTATGGAAAAGTAAAAAAAAAAAATAGGTGGTATGTGTATGAAATTGTGTTTAAGAGTTATCCCTGACTGTGCAATGTATTCAGTCCCTTTTCTAATGACCAAAAGGCAGTTTGCTGCAATTTTTGCAGCAGGAGCAATTTTAAAACTGGCTGTGCTCTCCTAGCATGGAGTGGTGGTAGCTGCTAAGGGGATGGGTGTCTAACATACGGAGTTTTGGTTTTTTCCTGTGAAATTAAAAGGAGAAACAAAATGTTTTTCTTTGTCTTTAGAGAAGATGAAGTATCAGAATAATCAACAGGTAACATAATGAAAATGTTTAAGATGACATGCAGTTAGCAGCAAGGATTTAGTTCTTGATATTGGCAAAAGTGTGAAGCATTTGGTACAAATATTAACTTCTGTAAACTTGCTCCCTTACATGTATTCAGTATGTAAATATGGGCTTGGGTTTTGTTTGTTTTTTTTGCTATTGGAATACTAAGGAACAGCAGGAGTGAGCAACAACTGGGGCAATGTATGGGGCCATGACCAGTACAGGATATCTAGTGGAGCAGAGGCAACTGGAAGCAGGAGAGATTCAGTTTCTATCACGGAGTAATTTAAGGAATTCTAAAAGCAAGTGAGAATTGCAACATGGAGTCCATATCTTAGTTCTGTTTGTACAGTGTAATGTGGTAGAGCTGCTCTAAAGATGGCCAAACAGATTCACGAGAAACCATTAAGAAAAAAATATTTTGACATGTTTTTGAAAAAGTTCTATCACTCCAATTTGGGAGCTGTGGAAATATGATCATTGTATTGCAGAGTCTAATGATTTACAGCTGCAAGAATGCAAGTGCAAACTTTTCGTCTTTGGAACAGTTCTGCAAAAATAGATTGTCTTATTCTGTTGTGTGCTTGGTAATGACAAGAACAGCCCTCTGTTAGTAAGTCAGACTCTTGTCAGAACAAATTTTTACAGAAGCAAAATGAAATCCCTAAAGTAGAAATTCAGGCCCCGTATATATAGTCAAGGATTTGCTGATGGTTCTGGTGAATTGTGTTTTCCTGCAGTCTGCATGCCCTTATCTGTCTTCTGAAGTGGGGAACCTGGTGTGTCACTGGTTCTTGTGGATACATTCAGAAGGTCTCCCTTTTATACACTGCAACTTGGCCAAGTGCTCTGTGCTGCTTTGCTCAATAAGAGTACAGAAACAGATTTGCAAAAGGCACTGTGCTTGGTTACAGAGTAAGCAATAAAAATAGCTTTATCCTAAATTCAGACCCTTTTCGTTGTTCAGTTATAGACAACAGCATGAATTTTCCTGAGGAAAAGGTTAATGGGATAAAGAAATTACTTGCATGCCTGGTTTTGAAGGAGTGCTTTGTATCAAAGGAACAATTTGTTTCCATATAAAATTTGCTACCTTACTGCTGCTGAGGCCAACATTAGCACATGGGAAAAAACCTTTACAAAATCGCAAAGTTTAAAAGTTTTCATTGTCTGTTTTTATCTATATTATACAATTGAATTCTGACATGCAGGCATGGTGCGTTTTTTCTGTAGAAAGCTTGGATAATACCTGGTAGAGAGAGAACAAAGTCTCTTTGTGTTTGCTCCAAGTGGCCATGATAAGGACACCTCTGAAGATTTGCTTAATTGTGCTCCTGCTCCTTCCTGGCAGAGTGAGTGTAACAGATCCTTGAATGATTGCTGTTGTCTTGCTGTCTTGGAGCCCCTCAGCTTCTCACAGACATTCTTTTGCATTTGCTGCACCTAGGCTGTTTCTTCAGCTGTCATGCTTGTCAGTAATAACATAGGGCAAAGATATATGTGAGGGAAAATATGGGCAAACGACACTGCTGTAGAGCTGCTGAACAAATTGTCTTGTCATTCACTTGGATGTGTATGAACATCCATATGCACTGCCTTCCCATTTACTTTAAGGTATGCCGCCCTTATTGCAGAGCTTAAGTTGTTCTGCATACATCAGACCATTATTCTTGTAGTATCCCTGCACACTATCATTCTGACTTGGCAGATGGATGTAACCTGAATTTCTGGAAAGTGTATTGTCCTAGGGTATGTATAAAGTCTGTAGCTGAAAGGGGAGGTTAAAAAAAGTACCTGTCTGCATCCTGCTTTTGTACTTCAGCCATTTAGTATGAATAGCTGGATTTTCCCCAATAATCTTAGTGTATACATGATGCTACTGTTTGCCTCAAAGAATTTTGCAGACAAGAAAGATTAGGTCAATGAAAAAAAAAACAGTAGCAAAAAATAATAGTGTATGGGTAACTCACTCTGCCAACTGCCGTACATGTAGCCAATGCCCAGACTGGAGCAGAGGATGGACTCTTCCTGTGAGGAGGAAGCAGTGCAAGAAACAAAAGGTAATGAACTGACTGTAACCCCCATTCCCTGTCTCCTTGAGCTGCTGAGGGGAAAGAGGTAGAGAATCAGAAATACAGGTAAGCCTGGGAAGGGAGAATATTTGTTTTACTTCTCATTATCCTACTCTGAGCTTGGTTGCTAATAAATTCAGTTAATTTCCCCAAGCTGGGTCTGTTTTGCCCATGGTGGTTCCTGGTGAGTGATCTCTCCCTGCCCTTGTCTCAATACTTGAGGTTCCATTATTGCCTCTCTCTCCTGTCCAGTAATAGGGAGGGGAGTGATAGAATGACTTCAGTGGGCACCTCACAGCCAGACAGGATCAAAGCACCATGCAGGTCCTTTCAACACTTGCCCTTCTCTTGAGTTTTGTCCCATAGGTGTGCTGTGACCTATCTACCACTGCTTATTTTGATCCAGGGTTTCTGTTACTTGTTACCAGCACAACCTCAGCAGAAAACTGTTCCTGGAACAGCCCAACCATGGAGAAGGCAACCTTCTCCATGCTTCCTTAGAGCATATATTTGCTGTCAAACCTGACAACTCAAATGAACCGTGCTGGTCAGCCCTGTTTCCTCACTCCCTGGTTCAGCTGAAAGCTTTCACAGAGCAGGATGCCCTGTTCCCAACACTTAGGGCTAAGGCATAATATTATCTCTGCCTGTTTGTCCCCATCCCAGAATTTCCTTGTGTTGACAGTCTGCATTTCTGCTTTATGAAGAGATGTTCAAGAATTCCTGGCAAAGATCACTAGTTTCTACTTACATGAAGCACCTGGAAGAGAGTATGGACCCATCCTGAAGGTGGTGGATATATCTGGAAGTGTGTGGGGCTCGGGTTTTTCTCAGGGCACAGCGTGGCACTTGGGTCAGAGAGTACATCAGCTGTGCTTATTTCTCTCTTCAACAGTTGGCCTCTGTCTAAACTGAGGGATTCAGGCAGAAAGATGAGGTCAGCTTGGTTCAGAGCCTGTAAAACAAGACAGGCAGATCTCTCCATCTAGAGTGGCTGTTAAATAAGGAGAGAGATGTTACAGCTGACTTGGAGGAAAAGACTATGTGGAGCACCAAAAGGGGCGCCTCAAGGAAACAGATCTGTACCAGACTCCTTGTGGATTCATGATCCTGGTAATTGTTTTCAGGTCTGGGGCTCTTAGACCCTCTCTGTGGATGAAGTTATCTTCGAAGGTGGTCCCAGGCATTGGCTCTGATGTATGACTGTTCTTGGTACAACAGCACTTTGGTCACGTCCAAACCTGCCAGACTTCACTGCCTTCCAGCAAAATTTGTCCAGTGTCAAATTCAGCTGCTGAGTGACAAGTAGGTGAGATGCTGGTTGCAGTTGTTTATATGCAGGGTGGCAGTTGCTGCTGTCTTTGGATGGGAGTCACATATAAAACAGATTTGGATCTGCTGTTGATTTTCTTCTTTGCCACTTACAATGCCTAGCAAAAGTTGAAAAGACTTATTTTTATATGAAAGCCAGAGGAAATATTGGTGCAGGAATAGACTGCATCTGTCCTTTCCAACTTCTGTTTTCTTAGTTTAGTGTGGGGTACCTTTTTTTTTAAGGTAATTCAGAGAGCTCCTAAAAATTAGGAACTGCATGGACGGACAGAGACCTTAGCTTGAAAGAACCTGGGAACGTTCTAGCAAGGTATGATAGTTTCAGGTCAGAGGGTTCTTGATCTGCTTTCCAGGTGGATTTTTAGAAATTTCTTGCTTCTGCTGTCGTGGTGTACACCTATCCACCCACGTGTTGTCTCTATTTTCTTTCCTCAAGTCCTGCAAATCTGGTCACTTTGTTTGTGCCTTGAAGCTGTTTTGAATCTTTCCACCAAAACTCCTTTGTAAGAATGCTGAACTGAAGTGTCTGAAGAGAAGCCTGATTGTAAGAGCCATTTGTTATTTTCTATGTCTAATTCTTACTATTGTTATTCTAACCTTGTAGTAAATTCTTCCCCTCCTGCGTTAAGAATATGCAACATTAAATGGAAACCAGGGTAAATTCATTTCCTTAGTGGTTTGAGACTACACGTTTGGTGTTTTTTTTAGTGCTGACATATTCTCCACTGGTATTTTTTTCAGAAGTTGGAATAGCATGAAAAGTATATTGCAAGGAAAATATGCTTGGAGGGGTGTGCCTTTTAGGGACAAAATGAGAGAAACTGCCGTGGATGAATACAACTCCTGACTATCCTCTGACAGTGGAATTTCTTAATTTGGCTGGTGGAACACCCCTTGGATAGGGTTCTGCCTTTAAGCATTGTGTCATTTATCCCAATACCAATAGATGTACTTTGGTAACTGTAGCCTCATTAAATATAGGTAATAATTTTGTGTCTACATAATAATGTGCATTCCGTAGGAATAATAGAAACGTTGTCATGTTAATGCAACAAGCATGTGGGTAGCTTCATTGGGTTTTTCAAAACAAGTAGAAGATACAGAAATTTGATAAATTGAAAATCAAGAGCTATAATAGCATGCATCTGTGAACAAGAGTTTGGTCAAAAAGGCAAGTAAAGGTGTATCAAAAAAATTCAGATAGCTCAGTGTCATATGATTTTGAAAGAGAAAAAGACAAGGTCATGTATTGAAACTATATATAGGGGATTCTTGAAAAAATCAGTCGTGGCACAGCTGTGGAAAGGAGAAAGTGAGATGTCCAGTAGAAGGAGGTAGATGTACAAAAATACATTGAAGTGATATAGGCTGAGATAGCTGATCCTTTGTAATGAGAAGTCAGAGAAGTATAAAATATCACCTCCCAGACATTACATGACAAATGTATTTTCTGACTAGGGCAGTTACCTGTTAATCTTAACCTGACACAGCTGAGCCCAAACTTGAGAAATCCTTCTTATGTGACCATACAGACAGGTTTATGTGACTTATTCAATTTTCTGTCATTACTTTTCCTATCTGGATTCCTGCTAAGCTTAAAAGCATGCACAATAAGGACTGAACAATTGCTTCAGATTTACCCACTGACTTTGGGTTTATAAAGCCTGAGCCTACCAAGAAATGACTGCCTTAATATCTACTTACTTCGTTCCTGAATTTCATCGGAAACAAGAAAATAGGATCCAATATCTATCTAATGAAATATCTAATCTAATGAAAATTTACAGAGATGTGTCTGAACTCAAGGTGCCTCATCTCTTTGATTTTAACATAACTATAAGAATAAAGCAGTTGGAGTTTGGCCTTGAATTAATTTTGAGGTAATAAAAACTAGTAGCAGTATGAAGGTGACAGATGCAGGTACTAACGCTGGAAGTCGCTCAAATCCCACAGTTTTCCCCCTTGTGATCGGTGTACTTGTGGACCTCCCTTCTGAGCACTGTGAATATGACAACATACATATGGAGTATTCCTCGATCTGTTTTCCATCTTACATTCCATAATGCTGTGGAATGCAGGTTGGAAAACATACTCCAAATGTGGAGTTTAAAATTGAGAGAACTGGTTGCATGCACTTACGTTAATTAATCCTGGCTTTGGCAGAAAGTCACACAGCATGGATAGAGAGGAACCATAGTGATAGATGGTGATGGAAGGCAACAGCATAATATGTTTAATATTTCAGCACAGAGTATTTTGATTGTTAGCTTCTTGGGGGATTGGTTAATTGTGTGTTTATCTTCTGTATAATTTGTTACTAAATAAGCTTTTAAAAGCCTAATTCTGGGAAGGAGCCAGTCTGAATCTGATCCATGTTGACAGCATAAAGCCTACTGCAGTTACGCATTAGTGCCTAGCCTTGTTTGCTGTGCTTTAATGGAATTGTGTAAAATGGCTTGGATGGAGTCCAAAGAGAAATAAATTTTACCAAGAGTTGTTACGTCTTTTTCTGGGGTTTCAAACAGCTTATAGTGGGGCAAGGGATGGGAAGCAGCCTTACCCATACTGACTAATTAGTAAAATTAATATGATTACTCTGCATGCACGTAATGATGCTAAAAGGAACTTTGTGGATCAGAGAGCAGGTTTTTTAAGTTAGGCATACTCCTTCCAGTTCCAAGACTAATGATTAATACTTCTCCTGGTGAAGTGGTCTGGCCTGGATTGAAGGAGTTGAATGGTGATGGTAAGACTGTGACTTGACCATAAAGTGACTCAGTTGGGCTTTAAAGCTCCTCTGATCTGGTCAAACCCCGCATGACTGTATGATATTGAGGTTTGGAAAACTGATAAGCTTACTGTGATAGCTTACATTTGTTGCAAACACTTAGATAAGCTAGTTATGCATTGAAGGCATTACAATGGATCTGCTATCATTTTTCCACGTGTCTCTGCCTGGATGGCATATTAAATATAATATTTCCTGTAGATGACATAAGAAAGCATAAAAATTACATGGGACATAACACAGGATATAGTAACCTGATCCAAAAAAATGCGGGAAGACTGTATTTAATTTTTTAGTATGTTGTCTGAACTCTTGTTTTACAGTATATTCCTGCTTGAGTACATGGAATAGAGGCTGCTATGTAATCAACGTTGTGTACATGTTTCTTTAACTAGGTCTCAATTGTTCCAAACTCTAAAAGCTCAATTATTTTTGCAATTTGTTTTTCTATTTTGTAGCTGATAGCCCAATAAGAGTAGTTTTTTTTTTTTCAGCTAGCACTTGCACAATTCCAAAGAAAAAAGATAATTAGAATGATGCTTTAAAGTACAATGTATAAAAGTATACACCTGAGTATTTCCCATTTTTACTTCAAAGTATATAATTTTCTGCATTTTTTTACATAGATTTTTCTCTGTCTCTGGAATGACTTTTTAAACTTCCTCTTAGAGAAACAAAGTGAAAATATTTCTTTTATGGGGGATTCATATGCTTTAGAAGGGAAAAAACAGAACAAGTATAATAGATTCCTTGCAGCATCTCTAAGTGCATACCAGCTCCCAAGTGGTAAAGTTTGGCAGGCAGGGGAATGGTGAAAGCAGCAATAATAATCTTGAAATATTCTGAGTAATGTTTTTTTTTGGTATATTGTTTAAAAAAAGATGTCCTAGCCAGCTGACAACGTTTACAGTTTGGTGGATGTTCTAGGGTGTGCATCTTGGTGTAAAATGTTAAATTGCATATATTTTATTTCCATGTAATCTTGTCTACTGCACTTGGTCTCCTTCCTCCTCCCTCTGCCCTCATATTGTGGGTGGTGTGAGAGAAAGGGACACTTGCTGAGGCAGAGGATGGTGTTGGCATGTTCTTCCCAGAGCCAGTGTTGGCTGGATGAAATTCTTGGAGCTCTGTAGCTAGCTGCTGCTCTGTTTTCTGCCTTCTCATGTTTCCTTTAAAGCTGGTGAGCATAAAGACATCTGCAAAAGTGTATAAGCAGCTTTACTTTTCAAACTATATTAGTTTCTCCCAGCTTTATGCCTTATCAAGTTTCTCTCAATTTCAATCTATTTGTACAGGGTGAAAATGGAGATTGTTGTCAGATACCTTCCATGAAAGGATGCTAGTAGTGGGATAAGGAAGGAAATGTGATGAACAGAACATTCTTTAGTCAAAGTTTACATTGGCCTGTGTGAAGTCCCACGTTGGCCTCATTTGGGCTGTTTCTGGTTTTTTTCTGTTCATTGCAGGAACTGGATATTTACAGGACACTTATGGGCTGTGACACACTGGTACAGTCATGAGACTGCAGCTCACACAGCACCTGTTAATGCTATTTATTACTGTGTGAGGATACTGACCTGGGCTCTCCGTTGGCTATTTCTAGAAAGGATGGGCACAAACAGTACAAATAATTTTTGACACTGTTCAATTTAGAACTGCAATTTTTGAACTGTAAAAATATAATAAAAATATTTCATTTTTTAAGCCGGATCTGTAATGCATGGCTGGGATGAAGAATCTGGGAGATGGGCAAAAACCTTCCCAGATGTTTCAGGTTTGCAGATATTTCAAAATTATCTGTTTCAGTGGAGATTCAAGTTACCAGTCTGGTTACTAGTGATCTGTGAAATTGAGTGGCATTTAGTACTTGTGAGTTGGACAGGCTGTCAAGCACCTCATCTCAAAGTCATTACCACTATTTTGTTCCTTTATGGCATTTTCCAATGTTCTGTTCTAGTCTCTAATATTAGTTTTGGTAGGTTTTCTTGTTTATTTTTTGAGAGTGTTTTAAAACTGCAGGCATAGAGTATTTGTCTAATCTCCAGAATTTCATAAATAGGCCTTATGAGTCAATGCTAATCTTTACTGAAAAGAATTGGTTGGCTATTCCAAGAATATTCCTTACATGAGACCCCCCTCCAAGTAGCTTTTTCACAAGAACAATTTAGGTTTAGTAGTATAACAAGTGGAAAAAATAAAGTTTAAGGGGTAGATGATTTTTCAAATACCTGTATTTTACATCTGTTGCCAAAATCTTGATTTCTGTCTAAGTGTTTCTTTTGGTCAGTCTGTTGTGGGGTAGAGCATTTGGGTTGCAACATCAATTTACTTGGGGCCGACGTGATTGACAAGTTTAAATTTTTTTTATGGTAAACAAGTTTTCCCTTTTATTAGCATAATGAGATAGGGTACAAAATTACTCCTGAAACTGAGAGCAGAAGAATGAGATTAGTGGATTTTAGGATAATAGAGAGGACATTTGAGTTAAATGAATCTGCTGGGTTCTATATACTCAAAGAAATTACTATGAAGAGCTGCCTGAAGAAATCTTTGACTTGATTTTCCCCAGTGAAGTTGAGAATAAGACCTGTTATCAAGAACATCTTCAGGGAAAATGTGAAAATTGGAAGTAAGTTCAAGAACACTCCAAGGATTAAATCTGAGAACATAAGTTTTCTACACAAAGCAGGGATATGTTTTACTGGGTTGTGTTTCTCCTAGCGTGGTGGTAAACAATCTCACTTGTAAATAGCAAAGTAGTGGAATGTTCCTTTAATTTCAAGCCAGTACTTGCTTTTGTTAGATTAAATAGTCAGCTCAAGTGCTTTTCTGAATCAAGGCTTGTATGATGTCTTGTTCATCACTGACAGTGCGCAGAAAAAAAAAAGGTGCTGCAAAATCCACTGTATGGCTAATCCGTCACCTTGAAAAGGTCACTGCCTTCAAATTGCGACTCAGTTGCAATTGAGACAGGAGCAGAGCCTGTGTGGTGCCTTGAAAAGCTCAGGAAAGGAAATACCTATTGTCATTATTTAAAACTGATGCTAATAACTCTAATGCAATTAAAGAGAGTGGAACTGTTTCAGTGATGTCCAGGCTGGAGTCCCTGGACATGCCACACTCCTTGGTTCTGTGCATTGCCCAGCTGCAGCAGCGTTAGCGTGGTGAACAACTCCAGCCCGAGTTAGTTCTGAGGAGATGGGCTTCAGGCTGTGTGCTGGGGGCTGCTGCATCTCAATAGGGAGCACTGGCACCTGCAGCTCTGGGCAGTTGATACTGAGACACTTCCTAAAGTTGTCCATGTTTTTTCTTTGTACTGGGATCAGAAGAGTCATTGCTCACATTCCTAAAATGGGAATAAATGTGGAGTTGTTTAATACTTTTAAGTAACTCTGAACCAGAATTCGAGCTATACTCCACTTAGGGCTTTAAAGTGGATGTAAAAACCCCCAATTTTCTTGCCCCAGGCTTGCTTAACATTCTTTAGGTTTCCTGTTAAAAAGGCAATACAGCACAGAGTGGAAGAGCTACTTGGGGAGAGAAGCTCAAGTCCACAAATGGACTTACTGCAAATTATGGTTTTCAGGACAACTAAATTTCTTTGGCATTGCTTGATAGGAGATCTGCATTACGTAGCTTGCTCAAAAGTGAAGGAAAAAAAAAAGTGGGATGTGAGAAAAATCTAACCCCCTTAACATCTCTGTTTTGGAAATCTTTCCTAGATTATTTTGATATAAGGCCTCCTGACACAAAGACTTCACTATTTGCATTATGGAATTATTATTTTTATTAAGTCATGGAATGATTTTTAATCTAAACTAAATAGGTATGTTCTGAGCCACCTATTTGCCTAATTTCTAAATCTGAATGGAATAAAGCTAATTAAAGCTGCTCTCTTTTAAGGCTTTCTGCTTAGTCCATGAAAGAGAAAATACTGAAACAAGAGTTTGAACATCAAATATTTACCTGTTAATTTTATTTAAATATCATTAAATTATGTAAATCAATTTTGAAACCTGGCAATGAATGTGCTGAATCATTTTCTTGTGTGCACATTTTTCTGCAGACTTAGGAGTGTGAGGACTGTTTCTATATAAACATTTATTTTGTTGTCTTTATGACCAAGATATATCAAAATAATCTGACATCTGCTAAAAGGCTGCAGCCTTCATTTTCCCACAAATGTATTTTTTTCTTTGGACAACAAACCCCTGTGTTTCTGTTTGGTAAGCAGTGGGAAATTCAAAAGCAGAAAATAAATGAACTCATATGCTGACCAATGGTATTTTCCTTTAGAATTGCTATTTCTTTTCTGCCCATTTTCTTTGACTTCTTGAAGCCTAAAACTTCCCCCAGTGTGTTGGAAGACTATAATGTTGTACTTCCAATCTATGCTGCAAACATATTTTTCCTTGCTGTGAAATTTACTGGTCAGTGCAAGAAGGGATTTGGCAAAGAGATTGCTGCTGCATGGAAAATAAAATTATGCAGTATATGAGCCCAACACACATCTTGGGTAAGATGCTATAGGAAAGCATCTGACTCCATGACTTTTTTCCAAATTGAACTTCTGGGATGTTTGATGTGAGGCTAACTACCAGGGGTTTAATCACCCTTTAGGAGGAAGGTGAATGGAGTACTGAGTCTGGAAAGATTTCTGTCTTTCCCTCTCTTTTTTATCTATTTAATTCTTTCTCTTTTCCCTATCCTTTCTATAATCCAGAATAATCTATAATAATTTCCCTCTGCTCTTTTATTTTGTGAAGCTGTCTACAGAGTCCAAATTTTCCTTTCCTCTCATTTTTCTCTGTGAGAGGGGAAAGAAAATCAGTTTGTCCTATTGCAAGGCATGGTGTCACTTCCTTCAGATATGCAAATTTGTTATTTTAGTGTTAATATGAAGCAAAGAACATATGCTATATCCCACAAAACTCTCTAGCTGTGGATCAAAAATGTAGTGACAAAATTTAGCTCTTATCTCTTCAGTAGCAGATGTTTTACTGGTTTTAGTTATCTGGGCAAGATCTTTGTCCTTGAAAGGGTATTTATAAATGCTCCATAATTATATATTTTTTAAACATGACTATAATATTGCTATTAGAACAACACTGGAAAATGTCTTCTTGAGAATACTCTGAGTCAGTCACTGATTCTAGTATTTTCTATCATTAGGATTTTCATCATTTAAAAAAATATGGATGGATCTGCACAACAATTTTTCACCAAAGTACCCCATCACACACAATCAAAAATGAAGTTACTAGTGGGTGAATGTTTCACAGAACAGATCTAGTCTCTTGCTCTTGATCCTCAAAGGAAGAGCAGAATCAAAAAGCAAGCATGGAGCATCAAATTAATGATTCTGCTGCATCCAAAATTTTGTATCAGTATGCTTTTCTTCACCTCCTACCTTTTGTGTGTTCCATGATTTCAAGAGTTAAGTGACCATGGCATGGCCTATGTCCACTGTGTCCAGCTTGCTTTTCTTTGAAGTGGTTTGATTGTGACTCTGGAGAATCAATGGAATTACACTTAAAATATATTTTGTTTTAGACTTTGCTGCTACCCTTTCAGACATAGAGAGTTCATGAGTCCAAAAGCTTGTCTTCCCCTTTCTCATATGCTGCCTAAACAAACAAATATTTACCAAATGCTAAGCAACCAGACACACAATACTATTTTACTTACAAATCTAGTACATTTCAGAATAAACATCTCAGTGGATTAATTTGTAATGCTTGTTTTTTACTTTGTCTTTTTAAGTTTGGAAGAAAGGGAGTGAATATTTTTGTTCCATTTGTTAAAACAATTATGCTCTGACACTGGACCAGTGACTGAATTATGTGTTAAATTTATAAATTGAGCCTTCATTCTCTGTGTTGTCAATGCTGAGTATACTTAAGAAGAAAAATATGTCTGGTATTTAATAGTGTTTGGAAGAAATATACCTGTCATAAATGCCAAATTTCAAAAAGTTCTGCCCTGTTATCAGGGATATTTAAAACACCAGATACTCAAAATTAACTTTGGTATGTAAGTGCTGAATGACTTTGTCAAAAGTATGAGTGAGAGATGTTTTTAAATCGTACACGTTATGAAGGCAACTGAAAACTCTGTTACTAGAGGTTTTAGGAAATTTTGCCTAAGTCAGGAGTTGAAATGCAAAACCTGAGGAAAGCCTGTGGTTCACTATGTACTTGTCATAGGCAGAAAGAATTTCAAGCTTGTGGAAAAAATTAATGAATTTCACAGCTTTAAAACATTTAATCTGCAAATACTTACTTTGTTTTACATGTAATTTTGTGCAAATGGCTACTTTGCACATATTATCTGAAATAAGTGTAAAAATGTTATTATGAGAAGAAATTAAAAAAAAAAAAACAGGAGAATTTAATGGAAGTAAATTTTGAAGATGAGACTGTGTTTGTATAACCACAGAATAAGAGATGTGGTAGATGGTATACCTTTTGAATCTAGTCCTTGGATGAACATTTTCCAACAAGACTTGCACTTCATGATGTAAGAGGTCTTTTCAAACATTAAAGATTCTATGATTTTGCATATCAAAATCAAATGCAAGTATCATTCCTTTTTGGAAAATAGTTAGAAAACAACCTGCACAGTATGTTCTAATAAGAGTTGTTTTGTTTTTGTTTTATTTTCTAACGCTGATTTTTTTTTTTCAAAACAGTTGTAAAGACTTTCAATCTCCCTGATACAGGGAAGGAAAAAAACCCAGTGGTCTTCCTCCTGTGCAGCACATCTGATATTTATTTCTTACTAACGACATGGAAGTTATGTCCCTTTGAGTAAGCTGCTCTGTTGTTTGAGGACGTAATATCCTGATGCCAGCTCATTTTTCACCAAATTGAGCCAACCATTAACAGTGTGTATATTGTCATGATGTGTTTTTTTTTTTTTTTTTTTTTTTTTTTTTTGTGCACCTAAAAGCAAGTCGTGTGATGTTCACAGTTTGCATCTGGGACAGATTTTTGTATGTCTGTGTGCAAAGTTATGTGAATTCATAACAATGGAGGAATCCTAGAAAGCAACTCAACATCTAATCTATAACAATAGATTAGACAGTGAAAACTAATTTTATTGTCATTTTCAATCCAAATTTTGTCAAAAATATTAAGTGGTAGTTAGGCTGTTTTACTTGCAGTTATGTTGTTTTTACCTCTCATTTTAGAATCATTTTCTAGTGACATTCATGATAAGCTAATAAATTTAGAGCCCATTATAAAACCGTAGTGTTTGTAGGGGAGCTGTTTGAAACTGCTGATGGTGACAGTTGATGGCACTTAACGTGTGAAAGAGGATGCACAGGTACAATGGGAGTGACAGGGGTTGAATATGCAATCCCTGTGTGGAGGAAAGCGGTTCCTTTGGAGACCAGCTTGCAAAACAAAATGACTTAAATGATGCTACTGAACACAAGACAAATGGGATAAACGTTTTTCCTTAACAGCACTGCTTTGTGATCAGATCTTTTGTGGCTGACCTTGCATTAAATCTGTGAACTGTTTTCCTGAGCCTTCCTGTGCCTTGCTTCGAGGTGAATTGGTGAACACAAGAAACCTAGGGAGTTTAAGTAGTTCTCTGACACAAAAAGAAAAGCACACAGAAAACAAATTAGGTCTGCAGTCAGTTGTCTGTTTCCATCACTGATGGGTATGGACAAAAAATCCAAGCAAACCTGGCTGTATTTTCTTCAGAGACTTACAGTGTTATTGATACTTTAAAGATCAGTAATTCTCATGAGCTGCTTTGGACCCAGACATTGTGAGAGCCTGTCCTTGGATGTCCAGACTTGGTGTATAGGATCCATAGCAAAGATGTTATTGAGATCTCCTCTCTTGAAAGGTCTGTAAAAATCAAAAACTATAGAACAAAGGATAGCTGCCTGACTAGGAGGAAAGACTGGTTAAAAATACTGGAACAATAACAGAATTGAAAGAAAGAAATCAAACTTTTATGACCTTTTTACTGTCATTACAGGAGGATGTGTTGACATTTCTTGACAATTACCCCAGGCTAGGTCTGCCTGCACACAGGTGTGCATCCCGGCATCTGCACTGCAGGATTTACAGGAAAAGCAGTATGGCTCCATGCTGGCTTGATTTTCAGCTGGAGAAACACCCAAGTCATACTGTTGTCTTTATGTTGGTTGAAGTATCTAGCCAGAGACAAGGGCTGCTTGGAAGGTGTGCTTACGTCACCCTGTCATGTGTATCCCAAATTATGCCTTGATGCACTGAAGGCATAGGTGTGGAGGTTGGGGGTGAATTCTGATTTTGGGACCTGCCTCTAGAAAGCTTTTTTATTTTTTTTTCCCCCTCTTTCCTCTGTTCTCCAGCACTAGAAGGTATAATCTACTGATATTTATTGCCTTGTGTTCTTAAAGGCCTGGTTTGTGCCTTGTACAAAGATCTGGGATATTGGAAGAGGTAATACAAAGATGAATTCACAAATGCTTTCCACAAGGACTTTGGTTTTCTTTCCTAAAAGGATTCCACAAAATAATCTTGAGGTGCTTTGTTACCCCATATATTACTTTACTCTACAATGGTGCCTATGGTTTTATTAACATTTATTTCAACATGGTGAAGAATGGTTTATCAGTTATATATGCTTGTCAAGATTGGTTCTGACTAAAAGGGGGTGTGTGTGTCATGGGGTGGGTAATGCTTGAGGATAGAATGAGATTCGAATACCCAAAAAAAGCAATGCTAAACAATTTACAAATATAATAAAATAAGATGTTGGATATAAGAAACAGAGTATTTGTGTTCATTCTATTTTCTTAGTCCCATAATTTGGATAAAGGTGTTATCCAGTGGTTTTGATTTTAGGAAAATAAAACCCTTCATCTTTGTAATTCTCTGAGTTGTTAAAGGACATCGGGTATGAATACAACTTCTTCTCTAGGATAAAGGCTGTCATTGAGGAGCTTGCATTTTTGCCCCATCAACTTAATTTTAAATACTTGCTGCCTGACTTCTTAACTTGATCCTGTGGACTTTGATTTGGCTTCTTGATTAGAAGGCAGCTTTAGAATCAAAGTAAATGTAGGCTTGAAAGCTACTGGCATGTAAAAAGTTAACCTTGACATTGTAGCACCATCAACAATTATAAAATGCCATGCAATAAGTGTATAGTGGTATAACCCTATTTAAAAATGTTTGGTTTACATTTTTACAGAGTAAAACAGGACTTTAGCACAGTAATGAATAAATTTATGGTTTGTGGTGACAGCAAGATACTACTGATTTTTAATGCCAAGGTGTCTGTATCACCTTTTGTAAGTTAAACATTTGTTGAAAAACATAAAATAATCATATAGATAAACTAGAAATTTTCCTAAATTGCCTCAGATTTCATTTGATATATTCTGCTTGTGTATTGGTGAAAACATCTATGTCAAACTTAGTCAAAGTGTGTGTTAAGCATGGATAAGTCATTTAAATGCAATCTACTAGTCCTGAGTCATTCTCAAGCAATTGAACATAAGCAAAACCTCTTTAAATATAAACATAAAAATCAAATATTTTTGGAAGTCAAGCAATGGAGACTCAAATGGAGGAAGAGACTGTGTTTGGAATATTTACACTACAAACAAACTGGAGTATATGGAATACATTTCAGATGATGCCACAGTTTTCTTACATATCCAGTTGTGTCTACTCAGGAGGTTTTGTAGGTTACAGGATATTTTACGTTCAAGTTGTCTTTGCCATGACATCTCACTATGAGCAATCATAACTTTTAATATTAATATTTTCTGTGTTCTGTGTGGGAAGTGAGCTTGAAAAACCTGAATGGATGAAATGGCTCAGCAACCCGGTTTTTTGTATTTGATCTAGGTTAATGCACAGAAACTGA
The DNA here is from genome assembly GCA_013401095.1 of Passerina amoena. Lineage (NCBI taxonomy): Eukaryota > Metazoa > Chordata > Aves > Passeriformes > Cardinalidae > Passerina > Passerina amoena. Next base: position 203,849 of record WBNP01005036.1, read on the forward strand.
GGCACAGGTGGTTTGGCTTGTCTCAAACAAGATTAACAGCCAGTATGTTTGACAGGAAGAGAACTCAAGATTTCCATTTTCAGGGATGCATTGTTTAAAGTGATCACGGGATTACTAAAAAATTCATGTGTTCATGATCGATGGTTTTATTTTTTTACTGCTGCAGTTATTCACTGAAAAGGACAGTTTTCTACACAGAACTATAAATCTCTGCTTGAAATGCAGAATTAATATTTTCAAGAGCTGACCTTTACTGCGTTTTTCAAGTGGGAAAACCACTAATCTGTAAAAACCTTTATGTTAATAGGCCTGGATCCTTAAAACAAAGCGTCACTGTGAGTTAAAAACATTGGTCAATCTTTTGCATCCCAAATAATGCTCTGGGTTTGGTTCCCATGGTTACTGAAGAAAGTGCTTGTGTAGCATCCAGAAGAGAACCCCAGGAAGAGGCAACAAGGGAATCATGGTTTTGGAAAGACCAGGCTGTAACAAGCATGGCTGCTGTTAGGAAGATCCCTTAAAATCTGTGTTCCAGTAGTGCTGCTTCTTACTGGTGCTGAACCAATTAATAGGCAGTGTCATAATGATACAGGTTGAAATGCCTCTCAGGACAGAGGAGAGTTGATTTAAGAACTGTTTGAAGCACCTTGTCATTTGCTATGGTTCAGGCAATGTGAATTAGTTTTCAGCCATTACTCACTGTAATAACTTCACTGTTTTACTTAATGTACCAGACTGATGCCACTGTAACTAAAATGAGAATTTAACTGCAAAGAACAAATAGGCCTTCCTAACTCCCTTTCTGTTGCTGTCCTAGGATAAAATTTATAGAATAAAATTACCAAAGGCAGCAAGTTTGACTGCTGAAAATGCAAACCAGATGGACAAATATTAAGTCAAATGGTCAGTGGCTATTTTTTTGTTGACAGCTGAATATTGGTATTAAAGGGCAGCAGAGGAAAGGTGAAGTCCCCCAAGATCATGATGACTGAGCTTTTCTGAGACTACAGCTGATATAGCTGAGCTTGACCTGATGGAACATGAGAACAACCTTACTCAACTTAAACTCAGACTTCCTGCCACCATAATTGAACTCAGAAGCCACGGAAGCACACACCTAAGAGTACAAGTGCTTGATAGCTTCACTATCAAGAGAATGAAGGCTTTCATTTTGCCTCAACTCACATTCTAAAAATAATCCCAAAAAATCCAAAGAGCTTGGGATGCATGGTCCTGATGCAAACTTTCTCCTGGAACAGGTGCCTTTGCAGCCAGCTCTTTTCCTCAGCTGCTGCTTCCCAGGCCCAATGCACTTGCGGACCTATCCTTTTTCTTCTTCTCTACCTTGATAGCATCAACAAATTTTTCTGGAAAAAATGTTTTTGAAGTTCTCACTAAGATTTGGCAGGCTTGTGCTGGGGCTTTCTCTTGCTGTCTATATTGACTCTATCCCTAATATTTCTAATAAATCCTCCAAAGGTACCAAAGCATTTGCCCGATGCAAAATTTCTCTCATGTTTACCAGGCTATGTTTAGCAGTGGATGTATTTAAATGTATTCCACTTTTTAAGAAGTATGTGGTTTTTTAAAATCTGATCTTCTGGTTGTAATAGTAAGCCTTACATAAAATGGCATGGGCAGAGTTACTTTGATACCTAAAGTCACCAGGGTAATCCTTTAGAACACTCAGCTAAAAGTTATCATATTAATTCAATTTTTAAATCCTGATTTTTTAATCACTTTATTTTTTTTTTTCGGAAGCCATAGTGAACACCTTTTTTTAAAATTAGAAATGAGCATCTCTGGAAACACAATGAGTTATGATGTGGATAAAAATATATTTAAAGCTATGCTGGCTATAACATTGAACATCAGTACTGTGGGATATAAAACTGAAGTTTTCATTTTTTTTTTCTAGTGCACAAGTATTACCTACATGATGTTTGAATCTAGCACTAAATTTACCTACTAACAAAGTATTTTGTACCCCTGTCCCCTCCTGCCTATGACAAATATAGTTTGATCTTCATTTCTATATCCAAGATGAAAATACTCCCATTTTTACAGTTGTAAATTCTGGCATGTTATTCTAACTTTAATTGTGGATTTTAGCTAGTATATTATTTGGGCTTTTAATATAATGAACATTCCTTAGACTTAGACTATGTATGCTGCTACCTTAATTGCTTTTTGAGAGGAGGGGGAAGGAAATGTTTAAGTTTTAAAATACTTTAATACTTTTTAAGAGTAGACAAAATCTTGCTTGTATGGCAGTGATTTTAACTTACTCTTAGTAAATATTTTTATGTAGAATTAAATCACTATCAAGATCCTCATGTGTATGAGAGCTTTAATTATCCCTATGTGGTGTGTCAAACTTACCCAGTACCACTATGGGAGGGAAAGAAACTGGCTCCAAAATGAAATTAAAATTAGCAATGAACCTCTTGGAATGACACAGACTTAATCCTAATGAGCCCTAATACATAATAATTGCAAACTTTTATGCTGAATTTGATCATGTTTCCAGTAGCTCTGGGTAAGGAGTGGTTTCCAAGTACTCATCAATGACTGAACTTCTAGGAAGCAGAAAAAGATCAATGCTACCCTAGATGGAGGTCTCCAGCAAATGTACTCTTGAGGTAAGTATGGGGTACCTGTTTTCCTGAGGAGTGTATGATTAGGGTATGTTTAGTATGAAAAGTGGAAGAAGTTCCTCTAAAATCTTGGCTTTTGTTTATGTCTGTGCTTACCAGCTCCCTGGAGTTTATGCCTACATCCACAAAGGCATTTGGTATCCTTGTAGTTGCAGGTGGTTGTAGCCTGACAGCAAAATGTGCTCACAACAAATGGGCAGCTGTGCTGCTGAGTCCCTTTAAATCCCTAATGATGGCTGTGCTAGGATATTATACAAGTTGATTTCTGAACCCAAAAGTATGTATGAATGAAAAAGAAACCACTCAGGTTCCTCACTCTTGCTTACCTCTTACCAATTCTAATTCTTGTAGTTAGTCCTATGGTGCTTTCAAGTTTCAGCTCTTTTCATTTTTTATGTATTATGGTTACAGTCTCTCACTTCTAGATCTAAATACATGACAAAAACCTAAGCCCAGAAATGCAAGTGAAAATGCAATTTCTGAGAGGTGTGATTCTGTATTTTGTCTTTTGTAATTCTCTGAGAGCTAAGTTCTGTAAATATCCTTGGATGTCGGCATTCTAATAAATTTCAAACAAATAAGCATTCACATTCACAAGATTTTAAAAAAAGTTATATGAGGATTTAGTGACTTGAGGCTTGAAAAACTGATCCTATCCCAAAACACTGGTGAAGAGGGATTGACAGTTTCCTTCTGACTTAGAATTTATATATCCTGCTTTAGTTCTGGGTTTATTAGCCAAATAGCATGTTTAAAATGTTTATTTATCATTCATCAATTTATCTGCTATCTGTCATTATTATGTTCATCATTGACATGCTGCAGCTTTTTGTTCTCCATTGATACATTTTTTATTAATAAAATAATTAAACCCCCAAAGCACTGTTGAGACAATGGTTTAAGCTGAGTTTGCTGCAGCATCTGGTCTGATTTTGGTAGCCAGTATTTCTGTAAACATTTATTTTGCTGGATGTATACTTTTAGCTACACTTGGGAAACAGATGTAATATTCCCCTGAGAGGCAACATTTGCACTGAAGGTGTGCAGGCAAATTACTAATTCTTCAATTCTGTCTCCACCAGAAGCTGAGTTATTGAAAAGCTAATTATTTAGCTACAGGCAGCAATGGATGAAATTGCTACCTGGAGCTGGGAGACTGGAAAAAAACAACACGTGTTGTAATCAAACACCCTTTTCCATCAGTGCCAATGGCAAATATACTACTCTATAAAAATCTTATCTCATGTTAAAAAAACCAAAAAGAAATAAAAATGGGTGAGAGTTGAAAAAACCCACCCAACAAATCAAGTATTTCTTATGATTCCCTTAGGAACAAAGATGATGGTGATCATAAGTCAGGGAACTAATTATACTCTGTTTTGAATGTCTGAATGTAACTCTATAGATAGAAGGTGATAACAGGTGTTAATGTCAGGAACCTTTATTTGTTTTGATACAAAGCTCTTTAGCATTACTAAAAGACTTTCCACTGACTGATGTAAGCTTGTTTAATGTTTAGTGAGTGCTGAAGTATTTAGAAATCTAGGGAAGGAACAGCTTTTTTTTTTGTTATTTGTTGCAAAATGAGAGATGTTTTGTATGCATTTTTTAACAAGTTATCACTAAGACAAATGGAAGGGTATTACAGAAAACCCTGAGCCCAGTGTCATTGCATAGGCTTGTGGTGAGCTTGTTTTCATCTGTAAAATCTTCCTCTTTTCCCAGAAGCTTCTTTCCTTGCTGTGGTTCAGTATATTTTCTGCTGTGCAGATACAGCTATGTGTGGATTCCATTGAAAATGAGGATCACTGATGGGAACCTGGGATAAAGAAAACAGCAAACCTCTTCCTAGAGGAAACCTGTGTACTAGTCCTTTCTATCATGGTTCCAAATTGCTATATTATTAATTTCAGTTTCCAGAAATTGCATTGGAACGTCTCATTCAGCTGCCTGATTGCCAAATCTGTCTGCCATTAAAAAAGCCTGGCATGAATACAGGTGGTTTTCAGTAAAATGTTCACAAGCTGAGGAGAGGCAAAAGTACAAGTGCTGTGCTCCAGGTTCAGAGCTGGGGATCAAAATGTTATTTGGAAAAATAAAAAAAGGTAACTATAGTCAAGTTAGAAAACTCCTGAACATGTCCCTCTGGAAATATCCAGTATCTCTTGTTTATGTTTGTGGCATTTTCAGCCCTTCTTTGATTAAAACCCAGAGTTCTGTGACACTGTCTGGCTATGTTTTGCTGAAGCTCCACTGAGGGAAAAATAATATTAGTCCTTTGACCTGGTTTTGGATTACCTGAATTGTTTCATATAGGATGCCACTTGATCCAAGTACTCTAAAAAGTATAAATAAACTTGAGCTATAGGGGGGAAAAAGGGTGTATGCAGGAAGAATTGGACATTTTGAAATGTTGATCTTCAGAGCAAACAAATTAAGATTATTCACTTAAGGATGCAGAATAAAAATTTATTATTATTTTAAGACTCTGGTGTTGGATCTTTAAGGATCAAAAGGTACTTGGAACTTATTGTCTAGGAAGGATGTTGAACACTGGACTGGATCACTCTGAAACACTGCCTTGTATAAATAGAGTAAAAAAAAAAATGTATCCAGGGCCACTAATGACAGCTTTACTATGTAGCTGGTTTGGTTCAGAGTATAAAAGAATTAACCAGCATAAAAGCAGCCTGATCCCTATTCAGCTGGCTTCAAGAATTGGCATAGTCTTGAAATAACTGAATAATTGAAATAAACCAGAAAATTGGCAAGCTTTGTTCCTTTTCGCCCTGCCACATTTCATCTGAGTACATTTTTTTGTAGTCGCTCCATTTCTAAATTTGCTTTTTTTTCTTTTATTTTTCACAATTGCATTTGATTTGATCATATCTCCTTGCCAGAGTGTTTGTTCCACTATCTTCTCTGATTTCAAGATTTTATTCCCTTTCCTGAAAGGAAGAATTTCCTTTCAGGAAAGGGAAAGAAATCTTGTGATTTCAATTAGGATCAATTGGGCAACCTATGGTCCATTTTCCTGCAGTTCATGTCATCCCAGTCACTTTTATTCTTTTCCCTTTATTTTGGAATTTTCTCATTTTTCTTTTAGCACTCTATTTCTTCAATTTCATTTCCTGTCTCTTTACTTACTTTTCTTCCCTAATTTTGGGATTTTGATCGAAATAATTTTGGCAAGCTTTGATGCTTTTCACTGCACCTCATTTCATCTCAATACACTTGGTTTTCTTCAGTCCATTTGCAAATTTTCTGGGTTTTTTAAATTTCATTTTATTTGCTCATATCTCCTTGCCAGAATGTTTGTTCTACTTTCTTCTCAGATTTCAAGATGTCTTTCTTTCAGGAAATGGAATGAAATTATGAAAAGAGAAAAGAATTTGAACAAATGCTCTGGAATGGAGACATGATTAAATGAAATACAATTGTAAAATAGAAAGTAAATTTGTCATTGGACTGACTTCAACCAAACGCACTGAGTTGAAGTATGATGCAACAAAATGGACTGAAGCTTGCAAATATTTTTTGCCATTGAAATCCTGAAATCCAGGAAGATAGTTAAACTGAGAGACAGGAGAAGGAGTTGAAGAAAGAAAATGCTAAATAGATAAAAGGCTAAGTTCTGAAACAAAGTGAAAACTTTTAAAAGCAGCTCAGATGCTATGAAGTGCAGGGAAATGGACCAAAGCTTGCTAAACTGATCCTGATTGAAATCTGAAGATGTCATTCCCTTTCCTGATAGGAAATTTTTTGTTTCAAAAAAGGGAATGAAATCTTGGAATCAGAGAAGAATGTGGAACAAACACTCTAGCTAGGATTTATGATAATATCAAGTGCAATTGGAAAAAAAAGAGTATATTTGGCAATGCATTGACTAGAATATTGACTGAGATGAAATGTTGTGTAGGGAAAAGGACTGAAATTTGTTAAAATTATTGTCATTGAAATCCCAAAGTCAATGAAGAAATGTAAACATAGGGACAGGAGAAGCAACTAAAAATGAAAAAGAAGCATTTCCTTTCAGGAAAGGGAATGAAAACTTGAAATCATACAAGAGAGTGAAACAAAACTACCTGGAGAGGGCTTTAAAGGAATTTAAATGTGAGGGAAGGAAATAAAAAATTTTCAGAAAATAAATGGTCGTAATCAAATGTATTGAGATGATGTTACATACTCCACTTTTGCATGGCTTTTGTAGTTTCAATATCTTTGATGGTCTAGTGTTTTTTTCCTTTTTGATCTTTAGCCTTACCCATCCCTAATCATGGCCTTAAAACCAGCCTTTTGCTGAGGTGCAAAACACAAGGGTGTTTCCTAGGAGAAATGTGTGGAGGGAGCAATGTTGGGGCAGTGCCATGCTCCTCTTGGCATGCCTTTTGTAGTGTCAATGTCCCTGAAACTCTAGGCTTTGTGGATTATTCAAGCCTAACCAGCCTTTTGCTGAGGAGCCCAGCACATGAGTGATGCTAAGAAGAAAGATGTGCAGGGAGCAGTCTTTGGGCAGTGGGGTGTTCCTTTTTTAAGTGAAATGCACTAAACCTTTCCAAAATGATTCTCCTTGAAATCCTGAAATCAGGGAAGAAAGTGAAAGCTAGAGACAGGAGAAGAAATTGGTGTAATGAAGTACTAAAATAGAAAGGGAATATTCTGGAGTGAAGTGAAAACAATAAAATGGCATGGGATTACATGAAGTACAGGGAAATGGACTAATCCTTGCTGAACTGATCCTCATTGCCGTCCCAAGATTTCATTTCCTTTCATGAAATGAAACTGCCTAATTCACACGTCCATCTCAATTTCCCACAGCCTCTCTTTATACCTGTGAATGATTACACCTCCTCTGACTGTATTCACCCTGGAATTCACATTTCAAGCTTGCTCACATTGAGTGCTCTTTATTGTTTAATTCACCGATTATCTTGGAAAACACAAGTGTTGTACTAAGTCAAAGCAATTTCAGGGATTGTGAAGATTATTGAGTTTTTGATTAAATTACTAGTAAACACTCCTATATTTAATTAGTGCAACGTATGTGAAAGACAGGGAGGAGGAAGACAGAGGTAGTTACTATGAACTGTTTAGACCATCAATCGCTCTTAACAGAATGCACCTTGCAAAACATCTGTGCTCACTGAGGTCAGTACAAAGTCATTAATTAACATCAGGTGATGACAAAAACTTTAATTGGCTTTGACTGTAAAGAAAATCTCTCCAGGTTTTGAAAGTAAACTAGAACCTTTGGCTGTATTTTAAATGCAATTATCATGCATGTATTGTTCTCAGTGTTGAATAAAAATATGACTAAACTAAATTTCTTTTAACATTTTGCTGATCTTTTCTGTTATGATTTGTGGATAGATACTTTAAAGCAACCATTAACATTGGATTTTTTTTTCCTCTTGCTCATAAATTGTGTTTTCAGTCTGTTTTGCATTCAGCAAGAGTTGGATTTTTCTAATGCATTTAATCAAAATTATTTTCATTACAAAAATATGACCTTACTACAGGTGAAGAATAGGTAATGGTAAAGCCGGGTGGGAAGAATCCCAATGAAGAATCAGTTTTCAGATGTTTTGAGCAAAGGTACGGAAGAAGTAAGATTTTATATATTTCCCATTTTCTGCAGCCTTCCTATTAGCTTTGTCTCAGAGAATGAGTTTGAAATATTGGATCATTCTCTGGACTCTTTGTCATCAGTAGTGCCCTTCCTGAGCTGTGGATCCTGACTGGGTAAGATCTTATTATTAAAGACAATAGTATGGACTGGAGAAGATGCATTACTTGTCTGTCAGACTCCTTTTTAATGCACACTGCACTGTGTTTTGCAGTTGTTTTACACCACCCTGTTGACTGTTTTCCGGTCAGAATTCACTAGGGACTAAATCTCAACATCAGTTTTGCCATTCTCTATTTGTGCCAGTTGGTTTATTCCCACCAGCGTGCATCTTTAATGATTTTTGTATTCCTCTTTTTCAGGTCATTGTTCTAATTTCTCAGGAGTTAATTTCTTTTCCTCAGCATATTTGCAGTCTGTTCCAGCTTCACTTCTTTCAAACTCATAAGCCCATTACCTTTACCATAGTCTGTAGTGAACAGCACCAGAAACCACTGTGAGCTAACACACACAGTTCATCACGGCTTCGCTGTGGACCACTGATACTCTGCAAGTCATTTTATTCCTTTTTTTTGCACCCACCTAGCATCAATTTTAGCTTGACTGGTTTTCTGTAGCTTGCTTTGAAACTGCCACGTGAAACAATGGCAGAGTCTGAGCTGCATGGCACCTACAGCACCTCCTTTCTTTGTAAGGCCTGCTACCCTGCTCTAAAGGCATTTAGATGTGTTTAACAAGCTTGGCTCTTGCCAAAGCCATTGTTAGTTGCTCCTCCAGCCTTTTTAATTTTCAGAAATTGGGTTTTTTTGTTTGCTTTTGTGTGTTCTTACCAAAGTCAAGCTTGGATTTGTCCCAGGTAGAATAGTACCCTCTTCCCCTAAAAGCATAAAGAATTAAAAAAAAACAAACCTTCCAAAATAAACCCTTCTCCCACTAATATATTCTAAGGAAGATTAAGAAAGAGAGAATTGACATTGAAAAAGTGAGAAACAGAGCTTCAATTCAATCCCATGCATTGGAACCTAAACTATGTTCAAATATATATTATTTTTCTAGGTGTTTTTGAAGTTTATAATTCAAAGATGTGAATCTGTATTAAGAAAAAAAAAAGATTTTAATTGGTAACCTAATAACTTGGAGGTGGTTTAGAAGTTACTATGGTCATCAGTAGCTGTTTCAGAAAAAGTGTTTATTTCCCTGAAAAATTACTATGAAGTATTTGCCTAAACATCTTTCTAAATAAACGTGCCTTCATAAATCATGATGCCAATGTATGGAGGTGTAGCCACAGTTAATCCAGAGATGGAAACTCACTGATCAATTTCTAAAATTTAGTATTTTCTAACATTTCTTTCAAAAAGGAAAAGCCAAAGGAAAGCAAGGCTGGTGTTATCCACTGGATCCTACTGCACAGAACTCAAGGGCAGTCTCATACACTTCTCCTAATAGCTTTGCAAACATTTCATCTCCTTCTAGCATTTTGGTTTCCACAAGTTGAAGAGTTGTCAGAAGACATAACATAGCTCAATTTTGCCATGACACTACATATTTATAAGAAAAAAATATTTAGTGTCCTTCAGCCACAGGGATTTGAAAAAGAGCCCTTCATGGCCCTGCAAGGGTAATCTGCCGAGTGTAAATTTCAATGAACACTGGCAGAAATTGCTGGGGCTTTCCAGTGGCTTCATGTGTACAGGCTGTGTGGAAATGAGTGGCTGTAAGTACATTAGAAAACTGCAGGGGAAGAGTCACAGTTGTGTTTCCTGCCTTTTGAGTACTATATTGTGTAACATTTTCTCTGTCTTCCCACTTTTAAATTCTTCCTACAGAAGCTTTTAAAAATTTCAGCTTATTAGTATTTTCTTTGTCTTCCAGCTTTTGCATCAGACTATGGTGACTTTTTAAAGTCTTTTCTCTTTTGTTATTTTCTTTGACTGTGTTTTTCTCATTTTTGTTTTTTCTCTATCTGCCAAATGGAGTGGCTCATTTAGAGCTATATTTAACAACACTTTTTACCAGCTCTGTCGTCATTCCTGGGAATAAGGTACCATTTATATAATCAAGTCATGCTCTAGTCACCGCCTTCCGGTACTTGCAAGGTAAAATGTAAATTCTATTTGTGATTCATCAGGATAATTATAGCACTTGCCAGAGTACATGTGGGCAGGTAAGTACACATACAAGTTAGATAATTGGGTCAATAGTGAACAATTTGTCCTTAAAAGAACTTGATTCAATAAAGATAGGTTTAATCTAAAATGAGATGACCTTTGGTGGAGAAGTTTTCCCAGAACTTAGTGTTTCAAAAGCATCTTGACCATATTAGAGAAAAAAAGAGATATGTATGACCTGTATCTTGGACATACACATTTAAATGGCATTTTTTATGATCAAGTCAGATATTTTAACATCTTCCTCACTGAAAAGTGCTAATTATAGCTTGTGACCCTAATTTGGAGATCAAATATTGAATCTCATAATTTGAGGGGTTTTTGTTTGTTTTTTTTTTTTTTTCCCTTTTTATTGACACATATATATGTTTAACAACCTTTGAACATTTTCCCTTGATGTAAACATACTGTCAAAGAGAAGAATGAGGAAGAAGTGGAAATACGTATGTGTTTATATTATTTTTTCCGCCACAAAAGCAAGACCTCTTTGTTAGGTAAATGGAATAGCAAGCCTGGCACACTGTGGGGCTGTCACAGACTGATGAGAGAGAGCACCCATGGCACTCTGCTGCCTTCTGTAGTGCCCTGCCTTGGGCAGCTTGTGATTTCATCTGTGCCCAGAGCTGTCCTTGACAGCAGTCAAATACACAGAGCAAGGCTGCAAGAGGCATGGCTGTGCATTTCCAGAACAACTTGCAGGGTTCCTTTGAGGTTTTCTTAGCAGTGTTTGCTCTAACCCAAAACTGATTTTCTGCCATCACAAGAGGATTTTCTGGACTATTACAATAAATCAAGAACTCCACTGCTTCTTAATTTAAGGTAAAGATCACTTCATCAGTACTAAGATATTTTCTTTTCTGTAAGCAGGAACTTTCATTATCTACTGACCACCTGCAATCTTTGCATGATGTTTAAAAAGTCAATTTTTTAATCATCTACTGAGCTGGAATTAAAAATCAGAATTATTTGTTATACTGCTGACATAATTGGTGCCAATTACAAGCCTTCACTCCATTTTCAACCTTTAAAATGGAAACTGTACTGACAGAACCTGTATCACCACACATCCATGCTCCAAATTTGAATGGGACTATTTTCAGATCTGCTGCACCTTCTGTAAGTGTTGTAAGGAGAGAGAAATTTTCTGAACAGAACCCTTAACTTGTGGGCTATTGTGCTAGATACTCCACCTCACTCTGCAGTGGTGTAAAAATTTGCATGTTTTATATGTCATTAAGTGGATGTAAGAGCTGACATGTGAAATTACACAAAGTTATTGGACTCCACATCGATTCAATAACTATTCTCCAACTTCTTACATAGGCCAAGCGTGTTCCTAAAATTACTCAGATCAGCAAGATCTCATTAGGAAAACCTAGACTGGCTTTCAGGGTGTTACAGTTTTGCTCTTTCCTTCATAGGCTTTTATGGACATTTGGGCCACTGACTTGGTTTAATGTGTGTAAGGTTCCCCAAATGAAAACAAAACAGAATAAACTTATTAATTTTATAATATAAATATTATTTATATTTCATAAATTTATTAAAATAAATCTATTTTATCTAAGTTCATTTTTTATGAAAAGGATTTTGCATTACAAAATTTAGCAGTACTTTCTCCTTTCCATAATTATAAGTTTAGAATGCTGCATCACTTAGACAGTAAAAAGTTACTAATATTTTAATGAAAATGATTCACGATATAGTAATGATGCAAAATGTGTTAAAGGGAAAATGAGCTTCCTTTAAAAAATTAATCTATTTCCTCCCAGTTCTTGTTCAAAAGTTTTTTTGTCCTAGTTCACTGTTTCTCATTTCTAGATGTGCTCCTCTTTTTCCCCTTATGGTTTTGCACTAATTTTAACTTTGTCAGCTAGATTTAACGGTACTAAAATGATTTTTATTTAAAAAGAAATATAAAATCAAATTTAAAAAATTTGTAATTATTTTGATTACAATCCCCTCTCTCCTGCCACACTTTAAGCGAAGTAGGGATAGGTGTACTTTGAGTTAGAAGTAGAGGTCGCATAACAAGAAAAAATCAGAGAAATAATACTGTCAAATAATTTGTGGCCAATTGCTTCCACTTGTAGTGCTTATTATAACCAATTTTATATAGAATGTAAAATTATTTCAGTGTAAACTACTGTAAAGCTATGAGGCTTAAACAGGATTCCGTTGTACTGCTGTTTTTCAAATAAGTAAAAAATCACAGAATGGTTTGGATTGGAAGGGATCTTAAAGATCATCTATTTCCAACCCCCTGACCATGGAGCACTGGACACCTTCCACAGACCAGAGTGTCCAGAGCTCCATCCAGCTTGGCCTTGAACACTTTCAGCAATGGGACATTGACAACCCCTCTGGGCAATGTGATGTACCAAAATCACAGCCAGGAGCTGCATAATTTGGGGGCTCTGTAGGGGTGGGGAGGGACAGGGACTCCCCAGGGACCAGCAGGGCACTGTGCTGGACCTGGGCTTTTTTGGTAACAGAGGAGCGCCATAACCCCAGTGGATCAGGATTCCCTTTGCTGTAGACATTGTTAAAACACAGGACAAAGATAGAATATTTACTTTTAAAAGCAAGGGGGAAATGGGAAAGTAAAAAAAAAAAAAAGCACAGGATGATACTGGTTGGTGTAATACTGGTTTCTGAGAATGCCACCTCTGGATGCTGTTGTGTTTATTTGTAAGCATCTGGAGGGATGAAGGTTTGGGGAGAAGAATAATCATTTTGCTTTGCAGATGTTCACTGGGGTCTTCTCTCAGGCATGAGTAATGGGGAAAGCAGAAAGGTCATACAACCTCATTATACATTTTCCAGGTAGGAGTGGCCATTGAGAAGCCCTGTGAGCTACGTGCAGAATTCATACACATAAACCTGTGCTTCTTTCCCTAAAGAGATCTGAATAAGCTGTATATAGCCTGAATAAGCTGTAGACAAAAGATATGTGTGGAGAGATTCAATTAGATTGTTTTAAAAATACATTAAAAATTCTGCAGTGAACATGGTTGAACTGCATGTCCTGAATTCTAGTTTAGTGACTTAAAAACTAAATCATCTTTTCTGACTCCTACTCTGAATCACAGAAGTTATTTTTTCCCCCAGTATTCCCTTTAAATTAAATTTTTAAAAATAAACAACTGGCAACAGAGAGGATATTCATAATTTGACTGTACATAGCAAAGTGGTAGTTCTACTGTGAGTTTTTAATGGAGTCAATATGATTTTTCAAAATCTACCTTACATTACATATCTATTAGCTGCCAGGCAAACAGCCTGACAGAACTGTTTCTGACTTGGGTGTGTAATCATATCTTACCTCTTCACCACTCACTCTTTGTTGATGGCAAAGCTGGGAAAAGGATGGAGGGAAGACAGCTATACAGCCAATATACATTAATTAAAGGTGTGTATGTGAGAGAGATAACAGTACATGCATTCCATGACATCCTCTCAACCTGTAAAATCTGCATTACCTGCCTGATTTGTGGCACAGAACTAGCAAAGCAATAGAGCTACAAGGTCATTTGTTTATGAACTTTGTGAGCTGCATGTATGATAAAGTAATTTACAGTTGCAGTTTTGATTGGCACATCCATTTGTAAATGCAGGGGAGGGAAATAAAATTCAAGACTGGTTCTCCTTTTTTGTACATTCCCTTTTTATTTAATTCCTGTGTTTAGCCATTTTTTTATATTCTACAGGCTTTCACCTATCTCATAATACTATATTTAACCATTTCATGATGAACTAATTTCATTTTAAAAATATGCAAATTATAGGAACAAGGTTTTTAAATGGTCTTTATCTAATAAAATGAGTCATTTTTCACTTATCAAGTCCAGAAATAAAATTGCATACAGCTATTCTTGATCTACTAAATGAGAAGAGGAACAATATTTCTTTTATTGCCTGTCAGCTCTGAATCACTTTAAGTGCACTGTGGGTGGACTGTGCTCCAATAGTTTCTTTTCATCTCAGCACCCAGAAATCAATCGAGGTCTAAAACTCACCCCTTTTATTAGGGTCTAACTGGTGACTCAAAACAGTAATGCAGCTATAACCTATGATTTTTCTTCGAGCAAAGTAATATTTTGTTCCAATTATGCCTTAGTGTCTCAGTTAAAGAGGAGCATGTCTCTTTGTTCCTCAGCTGATGCTTGCAAATTTGCTGCTAACTAAGAATAGTTCACTGTATTGACTGTGCTCACTGTTAATGCACCAGAATGTGAGGTCACCCAAGAGCATTTTCTTTCTCCTCTGTAGTCTTGTGTTTTTAAAAGGTTGTAAGCTGTAGAGATGAATTTTTGCCTTCTGAAATATGGCATGTTTCTTAAATGAAAAGAAATAAAATAAATAAATCCCAATTTCTAATGCACTCAGTATTCAGAACACAATTTCACTGGAGGGAAACTCAGCTCCAAATTATTTATTAGTAGAGCTTCTTATGAGCTATACTCTAGAAAAAAAAGTATATCATATGACTCCGAAAAACATACACTCGTCTTCTGCTATTGACATTGGAAGGTGAGTAGTGTCATGAACTATTCATGAACTAACAAATCTGGCTGGTAAAGTGGTGAGATATTTATTTTCTTGTTTCTTCCCTTGTAGACCTGTTATATGTGGAATTTTTATTTTAAAAAATGCCATCTGAGTGAAAGGAACGGTGATAGAACCTGTGTAGTATGTGCTGAGTGGTTTGATATTAGAAATTACTGTGTGTGTTAATCTAACCTAAATGAAAGTGGTAATATTTTACATCATTAAGGTTGCACTGTCTTTGTCTTGCTGTGTCTTTCTTATACCTGTTTTAGAAGAAAGATCTTTGTAGAATATCTCAACGATCTTTGTAAAAATACCTCTCATAATACAAAACAAATACAGGATAAATAACCCATCACTGCTCAGGTTGCAAGGTTTGGCTGGAGGTCATATACAGGTGTATCTTGGTTGACTTTACATGGGATATATTGGTACTAAAGATGTTGTGGTACAGTGTGGGTTGTGGGAACCATTTTGACTAAGGCCTTGTGGCAAATTTTTCTGGCTTTTGAAGCTCAAGAAAACTTTTTAAACAGCTACCAAGGCAATATGTGTCCATATTACCAAGATTGATACCTCTGAAATAAAGAATACGTTGATAGACATGAAGATAGTCCAACGTGTCTGTCACTATATCTTGGGCACTGACTGTGAGTCTGGAAATATGGCTAATGCACACCAATTTGGCAACTCTTAAAGTTAGGTATTGGGGTTTAGATTTTCCAACAGCAGATCATTGTACAAGAGCTTCATTCATTCATCATCTCTTCAGCCAACAAAAAACCTGCTCAAGTCATGACCTAAAAGCCCTTTTATTTTGAGTTAGAAAGTAATTACTGAAGAACTGTGGAAATGTAAATGAGCAAATTGTTTGACAGATTTCATTCCTGTTTGTACTTTCTGAGAAGAAATAATTCAATTTTCAGTAAGAGCTGGAGACCCTGAATAACTTTGATAAGCTTTAAGAGTAAACAAATACCAGGATCCTGTTATCAGTGTTTCATAATGAAGCCTCTTGTTTGCATCCTCTCTGTTCAAGGTGATTTATTTTGCAACAGATTTTCTCTAAAGTGGTCTGTTACATTTCACCTATTCCTCAGTGAAATACATGGGGAAGAGTTAAGGATTTTTATTTGTTTGCTTATGACAGGAGATGAGGGAAAAATAGACAAACCTTGGAGTTATTTTCTAGTTCTGCCTGTTCTCAAAACCCTTGTGAACTACAGTTTCTTCATTACAGATAACTCACTATCCTGGCCCTGTCTGAAACCCTTAAATGCTATGAGTCTATCATCTGTCTCTCCACTTGCTAGTGAATGTATATCCTCTTATTTATGCAGGATGCTCTTATATAGTGGCTGATGATATTGCACCAATGATTAGTAAGTATTTTGCTTTTTTGAATAGAAAATTAAGCAGCCTTCTGTCCAACTAAGCCATGTACACTCACAAGAGTAGCCTTGTTATGTGGCTGTTCACACAAACCCCACAACAGCTTTGCTTTTTCTGAGTTTGTGTGTATCATGAACACTTTGTATGGTCAGCATTCAGGGCATCTGCATTTGGTGCCTTCTTTCTCTGTTGAGTTGATGCAGTCTGTTGAATTTTAATGGTTAGTGATCCTGAAGGGCCCTGGGGCATAGTTAACATGCCTGCAGGCGTCCTTACGCTGCAACATGACTGTGGTTGTGGAGCAAGGATCTAAGCATCAAGACAAGGCAAAGTCTTGGTTTGCACACTTCAAGGGTTTGTTTGCTTTGTTTCATTTTTTTCCTGACTAGTTGAGGTTGTTACCTCATGTCTTGCTTAGAGTGGATAGTTGAGTATAATATAAGAGTACTCGATCTCATTGTGGTGGTATTTTCAGACACAGTGTGGGAAATAGTTCAGGCTAATTTGTCCTGCAGAGTGGTTTTTTGAATATTTGTGCAGGTGTCATAATCTTACAGTCTGGTGCCTTTCAGTACTGAGATTATGTGCAACAATATGACTTTTGTAGACACTTCCTGGTGATTAAACTGGTTTAAAGATTTGTATATTATTACAATTGGGCATTTTGTGTAGATACCTTTAAAGACATATTTGATGTCATGGTATTTTGCTGAATCAGTCCCTGAAATCCTCAGTACCTTGCAGAATTAAGTCCCTGACAAAGTAAGGCGGCACAGCAATCCCAGGAAGATAATTCAACCAGAGTGCTATCACTTTGTAGTATCATTCCTGTTTCCTGATCCACTCCCAGCCAAACAACTTGTGTCAATTTTACCACAGGCACATGGCATCGTCTGCTTAGCTGTCACTCTACAGCAGCAGTAAAAAAAGAGCTGTTGCCTTTCCAAAACTGAAGAAAAGAACTGACCTGTAGCAGTTCTTATGTGATTTGGAGATCTCTTTCTTAAAAAGCAACAATAAGTAATTTTTCCTTCCCATGTACTATATACTCTTCCTATGTACTATATACTATTGTTATGAAATAGAAGCTTTTTTCCTACACTTATTAGGAATATTTAGAATATCACGAAAAAAGTTGTAGTGATTCTAATAATTTTCAAAGACAAATGTAAGGATAACTAACTGATACTGTACCATCCCCTTCCCCAAGATATGGAGCTGATACAAACCAATAAACAACTGTGGTTCCAAAGGAGTTTATTTGACAAAAAGACACCCCACATAAATTGCTAAAATTGGTGCTTTAATCATAAAAGGTCTTCCAACCTTTATTCTCAAGACACTCAGATTGATTTAGAACAGACTCACTATAAATCTAGCAAATTATTATCTCTGAAATAGGTTTAGCAGACAGCTCAGTTTTATAGTAAGGAGAATTAAGCTCATTTTAATGGGTTTTCCAGGTGCAGTAAGTATAAAAATAATGGACTATAATGAAAAAAGTTAACTTTTATCATGGCAAAACATTAAGCAAATGACTAAATACTTGATTATTAAATTCTGAGAAGCTGGTTAGGAGATAATCTGGAGGTATTTTTATGCAAAATAATCTTTTGAATTGTGGGGGATAGAATGTAAGAGAATAGAGATAGTGCAGAAGGCAGTCTCACCCCTGAGGAGTTGCAGCTGTACTAATCACCAAAGATTAGGAACAGACCTGCCCTCAGTAGGCCACAGCTGTGTCCAATAAGGGTGAGTGCCATAAAGGAATGGGTTGAGAAGAGAGCCAGAGTTTGTTGGCTGTGCTGTGAAGGAGGAGTCAGTGCTGTGAGGAGATGCCCATGAGAAATCACCAAGAAGGTGTGTAACTTTTACAATAAGATGACAATATTGAACCTTTTCAAGTCAGAGCTCAATAGGAAAACATGGGTAGAACTGAATTTCTCAGAAGGAATTCAACCTCAGTGGAAGTTGGAACTTAAAATGAGGAGTTTGCTCCTGCTACACCTCAGCTTTTGGAACCTATTCTTTTTTGTTGACTTTGGGATACTGCAGCAATGGAAGAACAGTTCTTATTGTTTTAGCTAGAAAAGAAAATATTATGTTTTCATTTTCTGTTTGTCATGTAGTGTTAGCTGTAATTATCATATTCCAGAAGGATAATGGATGACATTAAAAACACTTGACAATGGAAATTAGCTCTTCTAAGTCTAGTGAAGAATAGTGTAAAGTACTAGAAATTTGCTTTTAGCATATACAATTGATTTACGTTGATTTCTCCTCTGCTATTTCAAGTCTTTTTCATCAGGAACACGAGTGATCTCTTGAGGGATATTTCCATTTGCATATCTACTATGATGATAAGGTGATAATCAATGAAAAAGAAAATGAAATTTTTTTTCAAAAACATTATTTCTAGTGATAATATGTTGGTACTGACCTGTTGACTTGCTGATACTGAGATCTCTTTCTCATAAGCATTAAGTTCTGTTGTTGTTCCACAGCAGCTACACTCACCAATGACTTTTTGATGTGTCATAGAATCATAGAAAGGCTTGGGTTGGAAGTGCCCTTAAAGGTCATCTAGTTCCAACCCTGCTACCTTTGGCACAGATGGGTCATCCACCACTTCTCTGGGCCTCCATGGCCTCACCACCATCCCAGTGAAGAAAGTCTTCTTTACTGGATTGCTTGTGTCCTGCTGTGTTCTTCCAGTAAAGGTTGAGGTGGCTGAAATCCCTCATGAAGACTGAGGATTGTGAGTGGGAGGCTTTTCCTATCTGCCACAGCTCACCTGATCACTTGCTCAGTCTCCATGTGCAGTCAGCCTGTAGTGGTCCCCCCATTCTTTTCTGTCCTTCCTTAAATTCTGACCCATAAGCTCTTGGTTGGCTTCTCTTCCTATCTTACTCATAACCTGGGATTTTTTTTATAATTTTATTTCTTTTAAAGATATAAAAATAAAAATGGGGCAAATCTAAGGGTGATTCTGAATTCTATATAAGAATGTATTCTAGACAGTCTGATCACAATCTCTTAAGTATTTTCCATTGTTCCCTGAGTACTTAAGATGGTATAACTATTTGATTATCAAATAATTTATTGCTGATAGATTCTTATGGTTTTTTCTAGTTTGGCTCATAAATAACCAAGTGAAAAAAATGCAGGGCAACACTGCTTTTGTTTACCTAAGTATCAAGTACCTGAATTAGAAAAAGAGTCCAGAGAATTAGTAATTGTGGAAAGGGGATACCATCGCCACAAATCATTAGAATTTTGTTATATGCACTTAATGATAGAAATACTCTTTTGAAATGTGGTTTTTGTTTTTTGGGTTTTTTTTTTTGTGATGAACACCATATAGGCAATGCACATTCTGTATAAATTAGGGCTTACAGAGGTGAATTATTTTCAGAGTGAAGCATGAGAAATAAAAAAAAAAGCACTTAAAATTATCTTAATATGGAGGATTTTCTTATACGCATGTTTTTGTGCTGTTTGTCACCAGCTCAATTAGAGACATTTTGGTGCCTATCTTCTCTTCCAGCAAACAATTAATGGTATCTGGAGGATCATTGCCCTGGGGATTCTTCTTCAGATCTAGTGATTGATCAGAGCCAGTGTCATACTTAAGACCGAGTCCTTGGGTCACACTTTCCTCCTGTAAGTTTTGCTGCTACTTCAATTAAGCATGCAGTCCTTGGAGAAAAAGAGGGATCTTCAGGCTAGAGCCTGGAAAGAACAGAACAAATTATTCTCAAAGTATATGTTTAAACATTGTTACAGGAGTGTATTGTGGCATATTCTGATGTTTCTACATTATCAAAACATTCTCAGGAGATGGTGTCGTTGCCTGTAATTGATACTTTCTTAAGCAGAGATGGAAATATTCAATCATCTCTGAAGGAATTATAACTTTATATTTTCAAAAATATCTTCACTTTCAATTGGCCTGAACACATGGACTTCTCTCGATGATGATAAACTCTGCCATGCAGCCTCTTCCAAGAGCAAAATTATAAGTACCTTCAGTAAGCACAAATCACAAAAGTATTCTGGCCTCCCTGGGTTCACAGGCTCTCTTTTGCCCCTTCAGGAGTGGTAGTGCCATGAAAGAGATATGCAGAGAGGAAATCTGCTGTGTGGGTTAAAGGGTAATAAGCATTCTGCCTTTGACTTCTTAAACTATTCTCCTGTGGTGAATTGAAGTGTTTTTTCAGCTATGAAGGCAGAGACTTCAGAAATTACTGAGTGTTGTTGTTCTCATATAGTTCCTTAACTCCTAATAGGCTGGGCGTCAGATGAAGAAGCGTAAAAGCACACTGTGGAGTATTTAAAGTACAAGGCAGGGACAATGCCAGGCTTTTTGCATTTTCATTACCTTGATTTCATGATGGTGTACAAGTGTCTTGTGTATACAGCAACATTAATTTTATTTCCTTCCTTTTCTTTCTTTTTCTGTGGGAGTGAACTCATTCTTTGTCACAGGTGACTGCATTTAGATGTGAGAAGAAAGCAATGAAACCTTGTTGCAGAGCAATTAAATTCAGCAAACATGTAGTCCAAAGGCTGACCTAGTCTACTTTGTCGCATACACATAATTCACTGAGGAGGGGGAGTGGACAGGAGGGTCTTCCCACTTGTTACACATTGCAGAAGTTTTAATCGTACATTTTCCTCATGTGAGTGATTTTGGCACAGCAGACAAGTGACAAAATGAAAAACTGATGCTACAGTATCTAAAATCATACAGTTATCAGTCAGCTGCAATCAGGAACATTGACATATGCCCAAATAATGCTATGTGTAGTGAGTCTCAATATTTTATTTATACCTAAGAAGTGGTAGCCTTGTTAACATCTATGATAATTACTTGTGCAACCTTAGTACAAAATTCAAGGCAGGTTCCTAAGATGCATGTGACTCAGTATCAGGGAATCATCTCTCTGCCTGGTGAGTGTTCACTTTTAAGGTTGTACCAAACAATTAAATACCTAATCTGCTCCTAATTGCAGAGTGTTTTCTATTAATGGTGTATTCTTTTCAAGGAAAAAAACCCATATTTTGATGTGTTTTTAAAAATGTTTAGCCTTAGTCAGATGCACTAAAAAGTATATTTTCTACCACTGAATTAGACAAATAAATAAAACAAAAATAAACAAAATAAAACAGTTATTACAATGGATATGCAATTCTCTTGGGTTCCTGATTTTATGTAAACGTGAACTATGGACATCCAGAAGCTGTGTGACTGATGGTAAAAATGGTTAGAGACTGTACAATACAGAAGGTACATTGACCATTACCTTTTGTTAACTCAGCAACACAGTTGTTAATTCTGGCCAGTCTTGGTTTGGTTTTTTTGTTTGTTTGGTTTTTTTCTAAGAAGGGATTGTAATACACTCTTTCACTGGACAGAACCAGAATTTCCTTTGGAAGTTAAGGGCTGTGAGAATATTCAGGAAATGTATTTTTGTATGTTTGCTCAATTTTTGTACTTAGGTGCTTACTGTTGATAATCACCAAGAACAGGAACAGGTGGCCAAAAGGGAGCTTGTTCTGGTCAAGCATAGCTTGTCTGAAATAGTGGTGTTTTATTCAAGTCTCTGTTTTAAAGGGTGTGGGACACAAGCAGTGGATATCACCTGGATGTTTTACAAAGTGTAAGGACCTTTTTTGTTTACAATTGATTCATACCCTTTGCAACATGACTAAGAAGTAGAATTAGCTGAGAGAGTAAAGGGAAGTTTGCCTCATAGTCCCTCACTCCTCTGCCAGGCCAGCTTGTGTCCATCTTCTGGGGCAAGCTGCAATGGGAACAGTACAAGAAAGAGACGAGTTTGGCAGACCCAGCATTGCAGCATGTTTGGGAAAATGACTGAGGTGAAAAGGTAATATTCAGCTCTTGCTATTTTATTGTGTGAAAAAGGATCTGTAATGTTTTTTGCTTCATAAAAAATGGGTCAAGTCCTATCCCTTTAATGGATAACAAAACCCTTTTTGAATGTAGGTTAGCAGGAGGTGGCTGTCTTGTGTTCTATGTGGTTTTGAAAATTTTAAGACCCAGAATTGAAAAGTGTAGAATAGTTCCAGCTGGAAGGGGCCTACAATATCACCTACTCCATCTGCCTGATCACTTCAGGGCTGACCAAAAGCTAAATTATATTAAGGATATTGTCTAAATACTTCTCCAACACTAACAGGTTTGAGGCATTGATCACCTCACTAGGAAGCCTGCTCCACTAATTGACCACACTCTCAGTGAAGAAATGCTTCATAATATCAAGTCTGAACCTCCCCTGACATTGCTTTGAACCCTTCCCATGTGTCTTGCCACTGGGTGCCAGGGAAAGTGCTCAGGACCCTCCTGTCCACTCCCCCTCCTCAGTAAGCTGTAGAGAGAACGGAGGTCACCCCTCACCCTCCTTTTCTCCAAAGCCAGCAAAGCCAGTGCCTTCAGCCTGCTTGGTCATTCCTTCCAGCTCTTTCATCAACTTTGTTGCTCTCCTCTGCATGAGTTCAGGTGCCTTGATGTTGTTTTTTAATTGTCGGCCCCAGTACTGTATACAACATTAAGGAGAATATTTCAAACAAATTTCTGCCTTATTGGGGATAAACCATCTGGCTTTCAAGATAAAAGCCATTCCAATAATATACATAATTTTGACCATATCATGCTAGTCCTTCCTTGGGTTTTAATACTTGTCCTGTTATTTTTATATTCTGTCAGGGGAGAGTATAGTGTTGTATCTGTTTACAATTTGTGATTATCACCTCCTTGTTGGTTCATTGAAATACTAAATGTATTGTGGCTCAAAATATGGTGGATGTTATGAGACTACATACATGCCCCTTCTAATTCAAGTGGAGTGGCATGGTTCATTTTTTGACATTACATACAAAGCCAAAACTTTTTTGGCAATTGGTATAATATTTGTATTATATTCAGCTATTGGTATTATATTTGATGTGACACTCACAGAATTTTAGCTATTTCTGTTGTCTTGAGACCAATGCAATCCCCTAGCCTAGACAGAGACAGATTAAGACACAGAGAAAACCTCCAAGCCATAAAATATCAAAATACAATTGGAGTAGCTACTGTCCTCTGTATTCAGATGTCAAAAAAAAAAAAAAAAGGCAACACAAGGCAAAATGAAAAGTAATGGAAAAAGGGTATTATACTTAAGAGAAAAGAATAACTAGTTTAACATTTGATAAAGTAATATTTGTAAACTTCTCTGTACTCTCTAAACTACAAGTAAAAACCAAATACAAGCCCTACTTAAGAACTGGAGACCTAGACCTATTATTGGTTTATTAAATCCACTCAGGAAGTCTTTGCTGTGACCTTTTCACTTCAGGTACATAAAAGATAATTGTGTCTTTGGAAAGTTGAGAAGCTATTGTATGTTTTAGATTAAGCTAATACTGTAAATAAACCATTCCTGTCTTGAAAAAGTACCTAACGGTACATTAAAATTTTTCATGAGAATTTTTCTGAAACAAGTCATTCTTTGGATTGCCTTCAATAAATACTGAAGAGTTCATCTTAAAAAACTGTGATCTGAGTTCACCCTTGATGAAAATGAGTTGCCTTTAGAGTTGCAGCAGGGAACAATCTGTTCCAGAATGTGTTTTTACCTTAACTGTCTCATAGGGTGATGTAATGCCATGGCTGCAGAGGACAACCACTGCATGGGGAACAGGAATAAAACAGGTTATTAAATAGAAATTAACTCTGGGGGGGTAGAATTATAAAAGATGCAGGTATGCGGGCAATGAGTAATTCTATCACATGATTCAGAAGTCACACAGGATGACACTTTGCCAAGACCTAAAACTTAAGAAAAATGTACATTAAGAAATGTTGTTCTAAAAAGCTTACATGCGTATTTGAACAGAATCTTTGCTTATTATAAGAACCTGTTACTGCATTTCAAGGTTGCATATACCAAATCAGTGACACATCTGGCTATCTTGTTTTATGTCCATACTTGGGACTAAAGCAGAACTTGGGTATCGGGCTGTGACCTATGGAAAATAAGTACTCTTTGTAGACAAGAACTGTGTTACCCCAGGCCAATTACTCAGATTTAGCCTGGCTTGGTAGCTTAAACAAGCAATTTCAAGTAAAACAATACCGAAGAAGAGATCACACATCTTTGCCAAGGTGTGATATTTTTATGATACAATGTCAGGTGGTTTCTTCTCTCTTGATTAAAATGTTTGGGGAAAAAAATTGACAACAAAATTGGAAACCATGGATAACTAGCTAGCTACCTAAAAACCTTTGAATATTTTGATTAAAGCTTTGAGGTACTTTTAAATTTTGTTCCTGTAATTTAATTCTCTGCTATTCATCATGTCCATCCTCCCCCTCTGTTCCCTATGCCCCCCTTCACATCCCTTGTGTATTTTGTCTGAATTTCCTTAGGAAAATATAAAGAAATATTGAAACAACAGGAGAAGCTGTTGTACCATTTCAATCCTTGTTAAAAACAAGTTACTGGAAATGTCAACAGAGACCTGATTCTCGTGAGCTACCCAGCTCATTAGGCTGGAAGGGATATTGGGCCCTTCAGATGTTTCTCTGAATTAAACCTTGAAACCTTTTGAGATTGACTGGTTATTACTTATCCTGAGCTTGGATACAGCAAACTATTAAGCAAAAAACCTTGAATTATATGTCACTGAGAGAGAAGGGAGGGCTTGTCAGTCTCATGAGATGGCTCAAGCCTGCAATGCTAGGGCAGGCCAAGTGCCTCAAACTTCTGTGAGATTAGAGACTATCAGAATTTGATCCTACTCTTTGGCTTCTTTAGTCCTTCAGGTGAACCCTTTAAATATTTTTTTGTTTTTCTAATAGTTATGCCCTGTCTCTGATCTGAGTTTGTTGCTGGGAATCTAGGGGAGTGAAGTTGGATTAAGAAAGCTCATCCCCATACAGAAATGTATATGCATCCAATGTAAGTACTTCCAATGATCTCTTTCTCTGATGGATGAAAAATTTGACCTTTCCTGCCTTTTCTGCAGGAATAGGAACACTCTCTATGTATACCTGTACCTATAGGGGTGTATGTGTGTGTATGTATGTAAATATATATACACATATACGCATATGTGTGTATATATAGATGAATACACATATGTGTATATATATAAGCACCTATACTTCAGGTATGAGGAATCCTGAGCAAATTTTGCAGGAAAGGCCAGCCTCCATGTAAAGGCCTTTAAGAGTCTGTCTTATATTGATGATTCTCCTGGAGTGGAGGGAAGATGCAGACTTCTGCCACGTAGCATTGCTTCCTGCCTGATACTGCCACCTTGTTTGCCACAAGAATGTTACAAACACTTCATTAAGGTTTCCCTTGCCTTTGTCTCTCTTCAATCTCTCTTCCCGCTGCCAGTGTCTGTCCCTGTGTGCTCTGTCTGGCCCGGGGAGGTGGGCTGCCACTGTTGAAGGGGATGAAATGGAGGAGGCGGCGGTGGCAGCTCCTGCTGCCAAGTCGCTTCTGTGCCACGGGCTGGTGGTCTGGGCTCTGGTGGCAGCCCTTTTCTCCTGGGCTGGCTTCTCAGGCAGTGTCCTCTAGGGAGCTGGCAGCTGGGAGCATCCTGTGGGCTTTGGTCCAGCTCCAGCTTTGGCCAGCTGGCCAGCACTGTGCCAGTCTAGCAAAGGACTCTGTGCCAACAATGGGGGAATTCAGTCCCTGGAACTACAGCTGTGGCACTGTGCAGGAATCAGCTGCATTAAGGTGTCAGACTGCAGTATTCTGTGTGTGAGTTCTTGTATTTTCCTAATGTAATGAAGGCTGAGCTATCATTTTGGATAGCACTGGGGGCCATTCTGAATCAGACAGGGTTGCTTTATTAAGAAGCTTTTCTTGCCTGATGTACAAAACTCCAGCTATGAACAAAAGTGCCTGGCTATTTAGTATGCATGTGTTGATGGTGATGGGCATCTTGGGACTGCTTTAAGCAATGGTTTTCAGATTAGCTAGGTATAAATGCACTTTATGAAAAGCATCTATAATGTACTTTCCAAATTATTCATCAACAGGTTGTAAATTGTTCATTTTTGAAGTGTTTCAGAATTCTTTTTTATACCTCTTCACACAAGTAAAATACAATGCTATAATTCCTTAGATTTTCTTCAACAACATTCCATTACACAGTTCTGCTCTGTTAGTGTTATATATAATTACTAACTAAAGAAGACTAAAACAAGTTTTAGGCCAAAAAAAAAAAAAATGCTCTTCATAGACTAATATAAAATTTCTAGTCCTGCCAAGGCAAGTTGTGTAATTAATATATGCTCTTCACAAGTTCACAATTTTTTTAAAAATAGATTTTAAGGCATGTGATTTTGACTTTATGGTTTCTAATAACATCTGTAAGCAGTTGAGTGGGGGTAGTGTTTCACTCTGAATGATGGGTTTTATAGATTTTTGTCTTCTCACCAAAGAGAAAAATAACTCACTCAATTATTCCTGTCATGCTTTAAGTGACACAAAATAAATCTGTCCTTGGCTTTTTTCTCTTTTAAATGTGTAGTTTCATTTTATTTTTTGCTGAAGTTTATGCTAGATTGACAGGAAAAGAGGCCTGTTCCAGGGCAAAAAGTAGCAATATAACTTTCACCTTTCTGATGGAGCAGGGAAAAAAGAAAACATATTTCCTATTTTGCCACAGTACACTTGACCCAAATATGTTCAGCCAAACTGACAGAAAAGGCCATTTTACAGTTTAATAGATACATTAGGGTCATAGGGAGTCTCTATTTATTATGTGAGTATTTTTGCCGGGTAGGACACTTTGCACTACCATGAGAAGGACAATAATAGTCAGGAAGTGGAACAAAAAGGTTAAATCAAATGCATTCCAAAAATAGTTGAAAACTTTGTTTTCCAGTTCCAGTATGCATTCAAAATAACCCATTAGGTCTGCTTGAAGACCATATATGGCCATAACATTTTTTGTTCCCCCAGTTGGTGCAGCTGTCAATGAAACTTCAACCAAATTTCACTGACTGAAGAAACATACTTTTAACAGACTGCAATAATTTGATCTGTCATGAAAAGTAAATATGTTTTGGTTCTTATACATTATTCTTGTTGTATGTTTGTGGGAGCTTTAATTCTGTTTTAGCTACTCATTAGGTTAAGATACTCAGAGTTCAAGCGAGTTGCCTGGAGTTTTGACTGAGTCTGGTGCATTTTCCCTCTTGGCCCCTGAGGGCTCATCTCACCTGTCATCCCTAGGCAAGAGACACAGCAGCAACACAAAATCTAATCCACATGCTCAATATGAAATTTTGCATTTGATTATCAGTCAAAAAGAAATAAAATAGATACTATTTTTGATAACTGTTTTATAGAGGAGTGGACTTAAACGTATAAAAAATTGCAGTCTGACAGTGAAATTTGTTTATTTTAAACTAGAAATTTGAGCATGTGTTTTAAAGATTTTTGATTTTTTAAATTTTTTGTCTTGTTACCAGGCATTTGGACAGAGAGAGTCAAATCAGAAGATGCTCCAAAAGAGCTTTTTTATTCAGAAACTAAGAAGCTGCATTGAAGACATGCATGATCAGGCTAGTATCCTCCATTTCTTCTAGAGCTTTAGCAAAATGGCCCTCTGCTGCTATGGGTCCTGTTTCACCTGGAGGAGAGTGTGCAGGAAGGTGATGTGTGCAAGCACACTCCCGGACATAGCCTAAAGCTTAGCTTGAGAGATTCAAAAGGGTTTTCTGGTCTTTCTGTGCATGAGAGGAGCTTGTCCCTACTGTAGTCCAGGGTTCAGAGGGGAGTAGTCAGAGGGGACAAAAGAGTATCTCTATTAAAAAATACATTCTGTCTACTTTGTTAATAATTTCAATGTTTTGGGTTAATATTGATGCAACAATTATACATTTCTTAAGGGGAGGGAACTATAAATAGATTTAAAGATTTTATATAATTAAGAGGAAAGTCTTAAACCTGTAGCTTTGAAACAATCTTTCATTAAGATTGTACTATTTTCTGATAAAGATTTGAGTATGTAGAATTGATATCAAAGAATCTTAAGACTAAAATCAATGATATTTTTTTTCTTTGAAATGAATCAAATTTTTCGTAACTTCTAACTCTTGTAATATTTTGACAGTTTGGATAAATGGCTATGGTGGATGTACTGGGGATGATTTTTAGAGGATATTGCTAAATATACCTAAAAACAAATTTGCAGTTAATAGTAATGCATAGCTTTCTGTTGTACTTGGAAATGTGGTTTTGGGTTTTTTAATTTTGTTTGAGTGTTTTTTGTTTATTTGTCTGTTTTTCTTTTTTTTTTTTAAATGAACTTACTGGTAGTTATACAAATATCTTTGTGTAGTAACAGAGAAATAATGATAGAACTAAATAAGGTATTGCAAGGAAGGAGACTATACAACAGATTTCCTCAATCAGTGATTAAATATTCTGAGTTTTGTTCCTTCAGTTTTTAAGCAAGCATTTATATGATAAATATACCATATATTAGAGTTCGTGTAGAAGTAGTCCTGATGTCCTTCCTGACAAAGTATTGTACTTTTAGTGTTGCTTTTAAAGAAGGAATGAGGAGAATAGATGGGATAGGGTTACTTTCCATGTTTGTGATCAAAATGTCAAAGTGAATAACAAAAGAGAAGTGTTTTCTAGATGAGTGTTTTTGCTCTATAAAGGCTAATAGTATGCACTGTATTTTAAGGAATTCTCTTGAATTGTGAAGGCAGAGAATAACTGTCTTTTGAAGACCTAATTAAGCCAATGTAAAATAGATACATGTATAATAAAATATGCAACTCAATAATAACTCAGTCCAATGACATTCTGTGCCATTGTTTATGAAAATTTGTCGCTATAATTTCTATGGTGAAACTGAAACACATAAAAAGCCATGTTTCCCATATTCTGTTTTCTTCAGAGCAATATAGAGTAAATTGAGGCATGCAAAAGAACTGTTCCTATTTAAAAAAGGAAGAGGTCTTACAAGAGGTCTTAAAAAAGAAGAACCTCAGTAAAGTGTGGTCATAAACTGCCAGATCTATCTGCAGTAAAGAATATGTTGTCCAATCGGCAGTACTCTCCTCGCAGTAATAAATAATACAAGCCAAGATGTTCACCTGATTATATAGTTTCTACTTTATTTAGTATATTAGTATTAGGCGTTGAAATATTTTTTGTGTGTGTTTGGTTTTCTTGCTTTCACCATAACTTTTAGGAATAGGGAGAAGCTCACTTACTGATTTCTGTGGAAATGTTTTTTATTTCCTGGGTATAGGCATGTAGATACTTTTTTTTGCTTTCCTGTTTGACTGACAACAAGGATGATATGAATTGAATTCATATTAAGAGTTACCTAGGAGATATAGAAAAGGATCTTCCATACACTGTCACTGTTTCAATTTTTCAGGAGATGAGCAAGAACCTTTTTGAGCTGTCAGCTATTAGAATGAGTTAAGTGGCTATTTTCTATTAAAACCACATACAGTATTTTAAGCAGTTATAAGATTTAGGATTAGCCCTAGGGCAATACTATAGAGATGGAAAATCTCATTCTAAACTCCATTATTTTCATTTACTAAGGCACCAGTTTAGAGTACACAAACATGTATTTGCAAGACTTATTAACCCATTGAAAGAAAATTGCTATTGTAATAGCATAAAGATTACTTTTTTTCATTTTTTTTAAACTCTCAGTTAACATGTAATGCATGCTCCTCACATCTGTTTTGAGATACTTTTCAATTTAAAGGCGAGGTTGTATTTTAAAACTATTTAAACTTACCATAAATTTACCTTGGTACAACTATCTTTGTATACAAGGTGCATACATAAAATGGTTTGATCTGGATGAAGCACACTTTGGTGACATATTTCAGTGATTTTTTCTGCATGTAAAACAACACAAAACACATTGAAAAATTTGCATGTGCTTGGTACTTTCCCAGAACCTTCTTATCCTCCTGCAATTCTCTTGAACTTTAGTTTGAGCACTAAATAAATTTTGTACAATAAAGTAATGAGTGCTCTTATTGCACTGTGTAAGCTTCTGTGTTGTTTCCATAAATTATAGGTTAGAATTTAAATGACATGTGTGACCGTGGTCACAGGGGTTTTCAGGATGAGGGAGAGATGAGAATGTTGACTCCATGATCAGAAGGCTTGATTTATTATTTTATGATATATATATTACATTATAACTATACTAAGAAGAAAAGCAAGGAAAAGGTTTCCTCAGAAGCTGGCTAAGCTAAGAATAGAGTAGAAAGAATGATAACAAAGGCAGCTGTCTTGGACTCTGTCCGAGATAATGGCCAATCAAGACGGAGCTAACTATAAACATTCGAGATGGCCCAATCCCAGGTGGACCTGTTGCATTCCACAGCAGCAGACAATCATTGCTTATACATCGTTGCTGAGACTGCAGCTTCTCAGAAGGAAAAATTCTAAGAAAGGATTTTTCATAAAAGATGTCTGCATATACTACTAATAATATAACATATATGGGCTAGAAATACAACACTAATTTTCAGTAATTTTTTTCTCCTTTTAATTTTCCTCTTTTAGGGGTATTTGACTAAGTACAAAACAGGTATAATAAACAGTATATGTATTGTATATACCCAAATATTTCTGTAACTGATATGGTACTAAACATTCACTTGCCTTTCAGTAAGCTGGGAATCTCAAAATTTTCCTCACCTTTACCACTTAATTTCCTTCTGTGCCTTATGCTGCCTTTCTGCAATATTATTCATTACATTAAACTGATGGTTCTGGTGAAAACTGATTTTACAATTATGATGCCTGACTGACAGACATTAAGAACACAGATTTTGTAAATTAGAATTGCTTAAATTACTGACAAAATATTACTTTCTACTGATGGCTAAAGTGAAAGATATGAAATTCAATATCACTTTTTCTAAGGAAGAAGACTGGTGACATTTAGACCTTTGAAACTATGTTCATGGCAGAGTGAAATTATTATTCAAACTGTGAGTGGGAAATAAATGTGGAATGACAACAATTTATATTATATGTTATATTTCTCATAGCTGTTTTTAGTCAGATAATATGCACACAGGCTACATGGACTAATGTCACAGTGAACATTTGGGATTGAGAAGCCTATGCCCTAATGAGCTGTGTTGGGTTGACCTTGGCTTGTTGTCAGATACCCACCCAGCCTCTCTCTCATTCCGCCTCCTCAATCACACAGAGGAAGAAAATAAAATGGAAAAGCTTGTGGGTCGAGATTAAGGCAGGAAGATCCTTTGCCATTACCATCATGGGCAAAACAGTCTTGATTTGGGGAAGATTTTCCCCTTCTTCAGGATGGAGTCCTTCCTGGGGTGCTCTGTTCTTCACTAACTGTTCCTGTGTGGGTCTTTCCCACAGGCTGCTGTCCTTTGGAATAGATCCATGTGGTCTCATCTTGGGCTATGGGGAATTTCTGCTCCTGAACCTGAAGCACCTTCTCCTACTTCTTCACTGACCTTGGTATCTGCAGAGTTGTTTCTCCCATATTTTTCCTCACTCCTGTCTCCCACACCTCCTGTGCCTTTTTTAAAACATGGTTTTCCAGATGTGCCCCCCACCTCACCTGTATCCAGTTCATTCTACTCCCCATCTCTTAGAAACACACATTTATGAATAATCAACAATATTTAAATTCATTACATACTTTTTGTGAATTTTGTTTGTAGCAACAACAAAAATTTCCTCATCAAAATTCATGTAACATCAGCAGCGAACACACTATAGATACATTCCCAGCCTTCTGGATTTGGGTGGTGTGGAGCTGGAGGGAAAGCTCTGATGGTGTGTGAGCACTGCTCCACAGCAGTCAAAATGCTGGGGTAGCACCAGTGCTTCTGCAGCTGCAAAGCATAGCACTGTACAAGCTGCCGTGAAGAATCATTACTCCAACCCAGGCAGACTCTCTGCAATATCATTCTTGTATCAACAGAGAGATAAATTTGCGATTTCATGGTGTACCTTGCTTGCTGATCTCTGATTTGAGCTAAGAACTAAATAAGAAATACTGTAGGAAAGGCTATGAAAAGAGTAATAAATGGGGCCATGTGAATGCACTGACAGAAGCAGCCATTCCATCTGTACTCTTTGATGTACTTTATAAAGCTGATAACAAAGTCAAATTTTATTTTCCCTGTAGTATTCTTGCTGCCTTGTTAGTGTGTTAATGACTTCTGTTTGAGCATAACGGCAAGGTCTTTGGGGGTTGTGAATTTAAAGTATGGGTATGTTATAATATTTTAATGGTGTCATATCAACAAATATCAAGAATTTGTCTACCAAAAGCGAAGTGCTGATAGCTATCAATTAGTCCCCAGTTGGTGTTCAGAGGGTCTTATTTGCTTCTTAGACCAAGTGAGAGACAGTTGATATAAATGATGTTTAAGTTTTATTTGGTGTTTGTACATTACTCTTATTTCTCCACTTTGAGATCATTTGCCAGGCAGAATGCAGCAGAGCTCCTGAAGGCAGAATTTGGTGATGCTTCAAAGAGTATTTTGACTGGTTCCTATTGAGAAGTGTTCAATGTCTATGAAAAACTAGTAATACTTTTGAGATATTCATCAGAGAAATAAAAACACGATAGATGGCTGTAAATTATCTGTAAACCAGTATTTGTAGTACAAAACCACCTGAAATAATATTTTATCTTGAATTTTTTTTGACTGAGCTCTTTGCTGTCTGCAGCTTTCACTGCTCCTTCATTCAAGAACTGGAAATCATCTCTCTCTTTTGGCCAGTTTCAGATGTTTCCTTCAGAATTCAATTTCTGAGAGTTTTGTATTCTCTTGACATATTTGGAGTCTCAAGGTTGAAGGAGGTAAAAAAGATTGCAGGTAGAATGAGCTACAAAATAGAATTTTTTTTTTTAAACTGCGTAATTTAGGAAATCAGTGAAATCAGTAGGTGGCTAAACAGAAAGGATTGTAAGCACGGGTAGGTAAGATAGATCATGTTGAGGCCAAAGCAAATACAAATTACTAGATATTTCCAATTTTTTATTACTAGAATCTTGATTGGTAGCTTAGCTATGTAAAATAAAAAAATATGTCTCTTATTTGAATAGAGAATCATAAATAGTAATGGTTCTGTACAGAAAGGTAGTAAAATATGACTTCTGTATGCTGTGAGAAACCCTTAGAGATACCAGTATTTATTGCATAAACACTCTGGCAGAGCAAGTAGCTGGGAGACTTTATAGCAACAAAGGTTTCAAAGACTGCAGATCACCTTCATTAAAAAAGTTTCTTGGAGCTGCTGTGTGGTTTCCCTTCCTGAGAATTTTCCACTTGAGAGGGCGTGAGACCTTGCACTTGTTGTCCTGTTGTTCATGAAGACTTCACCTTTCTCCACAGAATTGGCATTTCTCCACATGATTTAGAGAGATGGTAACTGCTGAGTGGGTCAAGTCTTCCTTTATTATATTGTGTTAATACTTCTAATTGATCCAGGATTCCTGTTTCTTATCTAGAAGAAAAAAATCATCTTACAAATCAGATGAAAAACCAAATAAAAACTCACACTTACTGTTGCCAAATGTGAGAAGAAATATGTATAATTGAATTTCTTTGCTGTTCACATTATTGATAATCATGAGAGTATATCCTCCCTGCAGTAGTTGGAACAGACCAATGGAATTGGGATTCAAAGTGTTTTCTTCAAATTTTGTATTTTTCTTTTCTCATTTTAACAGTACTTGTAGTTCTTTGTGCTGGCTGAAAAACAAAATCTACAAGCCAGGTAAGCCTGCAGCTGTTATCATATTAGTTTTCAGACACTGGTAAAATGTGTTGTGAAGACAGAAAATTCAAATCCTGATTATTTCTTGTGTGAGAGAAATATTATGAAATAATTTCATTGACATTTATTACTGAGAAAACATAGCATATAAGATTTAGACTTCTAAGATCTATTGGAAAAGGATTTAAGGGTGTTGAGATTAAGTATAATTTCCTGTTTGTATCATCAAGAACTATGCAAGACATTAGATAATAGTCTAAATTATCTCCTTTGAGTCGTAGGAGATATAAAAGGTTTTAAAGAAGGAGTAACATGGTGAGAGAAAGAAAGAAATAAAATTTACTAGTGGAGAGGCCCCCTGTCCTCTCAGAGAAATCTTTTCCTTTTGGTATGGCACTGAAAGTTCCTTTGTGGACTTATTGTGTACACAACTGCAATAGATTGGTGCATTAATAGACAAGAGGATTTAAAGGCTTAAGAGACATGAAAACATTCCCACAAATATTGATATCTGGTAAGCATGTGAGGTTGGGGAAGAGCAGTAAAGTGGTTAAGGCTGGTGAGCTAGAAGATGAAAAATTAATCTTGACAGAAATGGGAGAAAAAATTTTCTTGGTGTGAAAATTATTTATAAAATACTATTATTTGAAGCTTCATGCTACAGGAAATTAATATATTGAAGATTTCAGGTCTAAGTTCCTTTCTAATAGTAAATCCCCAAAAATTTAAGTACCAAGAAACAAAAAATTATGTCATTTATCTAGGGATATCATAGGAAATAAAATGTGCATTTGAAACTTTTGCCTAAAATCTTTTGATATTATTTCTATTTCTTTGAGAAATTTCAAAGATCCTGTCCAAACACTGTTGGTAGTCAAGGTCTATATAAGACTTAAAAGGGGTCCATGCTTTTCTAGAATTGCTGAGATGGTACAGATCAAATGAAGATATTTTAAACCCTGCAACTTTTATTTCTCTAGATGGACACAGCAAAGCTTTTTACTTTGGAGGGTTTAGAAGCTTGGATGAAACTTGGCATTTTTTATTTTAAATACATTGTCTTGTATATTAAGTCTGCTATAACATGAATTGTGGCTGTTGTGATTGAACTTACATGGATTGGTAAATGTCGTTTTCCTGAAGTTTATAATTTGATCTCTATCACATTTATTTTTAAGAATCTCTAATCACTAATTATAATGATACCTTGCCTGAACCTCTTGAGCTTTTGAATTGCAGACAGTTTCTTAGAAGTCATTAAAGCTGTGTAAAAAAATGGTTGGTATGTATTCCTGACAAGGAAGAAAATAGATAAATGCTCAATTTGAAATTATTAATGAAAAATAATTAGGAAAATATTTGTTACCTTAACTGGTGTTAAGAGGGACTTATTTATCAGTTCAGATTAAGAAGGCATAAATGTATGTGACTTGATCAAGCTAGAATGATTTAAAATTCCTTTTGTACATATAAACCTGCTCATTCTCATCTCCCTTGATGCTAAGGTTGCTGATTTGAATCAGCAAAGGGGCTTGTGGAAGCACCAATGAGACCAATGATTCCTGTAAGGAGTCCATGGGTACACCGTGGTTTACCCCAGCTGGGTTTGAATTACCCACTATTCCTGTGTTTGTGTTTTCTGCAGTGAGAAGCACATGTTCTGCTTAGAGGCTGTAAAGGCCTCTTCAGCGAGCTTTTTTAGGCACTGTGTTTCTTTCCAGGGTGTCCTCTACCTAAAACAGGTCCTTGTGTAATTAAGAGAGGTCCTGTTTTCTTCTGCAGTAATATTTAGCCCAGCTTTGGGCCTCTGCGTTCCATTCTCTGTTCTCACCACTTGACTGCACATTGCAGCAGAGCAGCAAAGAAAATAAAAATTTTGTATAAATCTCATAGATACCACTGCTTTAAAGAGAAATCTGATGAACACTGATGCAGCTGAGAAAAAAACCCAGTCAGAGATCTAACTTGGGTGAGACAGCAATGATTTATAAATTGTGCTGAGATAAACCCTGGAGTTGAAGCACTAGTCCTACATTTAGTTTAGAAACATATTCAAGAACAGTTTAAAACCTATTAGTAGTGATTCTGACAATAGTTTTGCCTTAATCATAAGGGAAGTAATCTGATAATTTCAGATATTAAAGGTAATTCACTTGATTAAAGTAAACTGCTTATCTTTTCCCTTCCCCTGTACCTAGAGGAAAACAAATAAGCAATTAAATAAAGTATAATGAGAAATAATTCTTCTTGATTCTCCTTCTTTCCATCGACTTTGTTAAAAATTCCCCAAACTGTAATTCAGTTTGTGTCCATTGCCTGTGGTCCCGTCACTGGGCTCCACTGCAAAGAGCCTGGCTCCATCTTCTTTGCAACCTCCTTTTGGGTCTCTGCATGCACTAATAAGATCTGTCACAGGAGTTCATGCCTCTGATCACTATGGGCCTGGCCATTTCTAACCATTTCTAACCACCTCCCTGTCTACTTGTCCAGTCCATACTCCAACAGCTTCTCTGTGAGCATTTTATAGGAGACCTTTCTGAGGTTGAGATAGCCACTATCTCTCCTTGTCTACAAACCTAGTCTTTTTATTACAGAAGTTAAACAACTTGGTAAAGCATGATTTCCCTTTGGGGGACATTGACCTGCTGACTAGTCCTGATGACTTTTTTGTCCTTCATATATCTAGAAATATTTTCCAGGATTAGCAGCTCCATCACCTTTCCGG
This sequence comes from Passerina amoena, assembly GCA_013401095.1. Classification (NCBI taxonomy): domain Eukaryota; kingdom Metazoa; phylum Chordata; class Aves; order Passeriformes; family Cardinalidae; genus Passerina; species Passerina amoena. The sequence goes on from WBNP01005036.1 coordinate 240,775, forward strand.
GGACTTAGGTGAGGCTGACTGACCTGTAGTTCCCTTAATTGTCCTTCTTGCCACCCTTAGCAATATGACAGCTGGCTTTCCTCCAGTCTTTAGGTATTTCTTCCAGTCAACATAATCAATAAGATTATCAAAAATGGCCTTGCAATTTTTCACAGCACTTGTGGGTGCATCCCATTAGGACCCATGGACTTATGTATGTATACTGGAAAACATCCTTGAAAGGAACTGCTAAATCTCAATTCTCACTTTCCCACTCACAGCAGCCTCTCTACCCAGCCAGGGACACAAAGCTGTCACTTACTACCTTTCCAAGGTCATGTCCTTCCAACTCTGAACAGGGAGGGTCATTTTTGACTAGATCAGGTTGCTCTCTCCAACCTGACCTTGAATTTTTCTGGTGATGGGGCATTTGCTACCTCTCTAGGCAACCTGCTCCAGTGTTCACCACCACCCTTGCTGTAAAAAACTTATTTCTTTTGTATAAAACTTTCTCCTTCACTTTGAAACCATTACCCCTTGTCCTATTGCAACCTATTGCAAAAACAATAAGTTTTTCCCCACAATTCACATTCTTAATAGAAGGTTAAAAAGCTGTAAAAATTAAAGCAATAAATATAATTCTGTAAAGGATATTACCCCAAAACTTGACATCAGTAATGACATATAAATTTTTTTTTGCCGATACAGAAGTTCATTGTCTGAAACAGAAACTCAGGGGGCACCACAGCAGCAGCCAAACTTTATCTTGTGAGTATGTTTGTTGTAAGAAAAAGCTGTATTGGCAGAATGCTGCAGTGTGAGATCCATTTTTGCATGAAGCAGAACTACAGATGGTGAGACAAGAATTTTAACATATCCACCTGTGAAGTCACTTAGGGGAACTAAATGACAGCGTCATGGAAATGCTATTACAAGGAGGCAATAGCTCTGTGTTCAGACTGACCTTACAAAGCCTCCGTGCTTCAAACACCTGAACCAAAAATAACTATTGTTTGAAAATAGCAGAAGCAACTGGAAAGGTTACTCACAAATTATTAACATCATCCCCCCTCCCCCTCCCTCTCTGCCATGTGTTGAAATACAGTATACAGAAATTTTGATAATTATCTTCTTTCTATTCACTATGGTAAACAATAGATAGACTTTGAAATTTTTAGTTTATGTATTTTGGTGGAAAAGGGGAAGACATTTTAACTTATTCTTCTCTGGCCTTCCAAGACTTAAATAAGTTTTTGCCCTATCATCTCAAAATCCTGTCATTTTGAGATGATAGGGCAAAAACTATGGAGTTTTGTAGTCAAAATTCATGTTATGCAATCTGAGAAGTGCTGTGAGCTAAAAATATCTTGCTTGGAAGCTGGGCCACTTGGGCACTATTTCTGCTGCCACTGAACTTGTAGCTTTTACAGAATGGATTAGCTTTCACAGCAGGAGCTTGAGATCATCCTCTTTTAGCCAATGGTCAAGACACTTGAGCAGTGAAAAGTATGAGCTTTGAATTCTCCACCCCTCAGGCTGAGCAGTAAATAGGATCTTTGTCTCCCATAACCTGATGTAAAACTATAATTTCCAAACCATTAATTGCTAATTCATTGAGCAAAATAATTTCAAAAGGTAGGTTTGGTTTTTTAATAACTTGAAGCTTATGATATGTCTGGGTTGAAACAATGAGCCATTTTAAATCAACTGTACTTTTGACAATACACCACCCTGCCCCATAATATTTTCTTGAGGGAGGGAAGGGAGTGGTTTGGGGTTTTGTTTTGACAACTTCTGGTACCAATATCTTTCTGTCTTGATGCTAGACACAAAAAAGAGACATACCATTTTTCTTTTTAAGGGACTGGCAGAAGTCCAGATCCGTGAGTAATAGAGTCAGTGAGTCATAAGCTGAACCATTTCTATGGTTCCTTACCAAATACCTGTAATTCATGTGAATTCACAAGTGACGAAAAGGCTGTAGATTTTATTCTACTGCATTAAAATAAGATGATGAGTTAAAGACATTTTGTATACTTGGACATTAGCATTTGTAAAATGGCTGATGCAATAAGCCAGCATAGAATCTGTATTTCTAGCAAAGTTACTACACTTTTCACTGTCATGGTACTGAGAGTGAAGAGACGTGTAGGCTATGAAGAGCTCAGCTGCTGGTCACCTGGGTTGCTCTCTGCTGCCCATCTTGGGCTTTATCTCTGTCTCTTCATTGTTCTTTATAAAAAAATTAGTGAATCTTCAGAGATTTAGTTAAATGTTCTAAGTGAGAGCTTTGAGACTCTTTTTATTGGTTAGAAAAATAATTACAGCATCTGATTTAGTTAAATGTTCATCTCTTTCTAAAAATATGCTCTTATAAGGAAAGATTGTCTGTATTTCCATATTCATGGAAATCAGATGCAGAACTCCTGTCATACTGATGAAACTTCAGCTTCAATATTTTTCCTAGCTCAACTCTGAAAATGTATCTCCATGTCTCTCTCTGCTACTGATTCTTCCTCCCACAAATAGATCCAATTAGAAAAGCCATCACATTGATGTAGTATGGGCAGACATAGATTTGCAACGACAACAAAAGTATAAAAGAGATGCCCCTATTTTCAGCCCTTTTAAGAGGGAAAAATTGAAGTCAGTGAATGATATTTGTAGGGCTAAAAATGTAGCCCTCTGACAATAATTGGAATCCTTGGGATTCTACAAGAAGATAGGGGGATAATCTGCTACTTTAGTCATTGCAGGTATGCTGCTGAGTACACAACTGAAAACCAGAAAAAAAGCATTATCATTAGTTCACAGCTCTCGGCAATCACCTCTTATCCAGCTTTTGTTTAATGCTCTTCTTATTTATTTGTCTGTGTGCTGTATATGCAGAAGTCAAATTACTGTAATAGATAATTTAAAAAAATGCAGGGCTACAGTAGAAGTTTGACCTTGCTATGCCTCATGATGGAAAGTTCTGGTCACAGAACTTATACAGAATATTTATGTAATTAGCAAACACAGGATATGATTTACCAGACAAAAATGGCCTATAGTTCATTTTAGTATTTTTGCTGGAGTCCAGTGCTGGCTTTAGTTCCTCTCCCTCTCCCTCTCTCTCTTTAATTTCTTTTTCTTCATTCACCCTAGCGCTTATCCAAAATCCACCACCATGTGTTTATACCAGAAGGCAAGGAATTACCTTATGCCAATTTCCATTCTGTATGTATCATTTACTAATAAAACTCTGTAACCTTTTGCAGACCCTGTGAGGTTATGACATTCCTTTTCAACTGTGGGCATCTAGGAATCCTCAGTACTCCCTTCCCCTTTGAGGTGGGACACCACAAGAGCTCTGACAGATTTTTATCTGGTGTTATTACTGGAATCAATATTAAAATGACATGTACAGAAAGAGATTTATGACTCCTTATATATAAGTTGCTGCTGAGATTATAGAATTTATTCTGTAAATTGAACTGCTTAATGAAACAGCTACATCTTCACTGCTAAAGAGAGTTTCCTTTGAGAAAGCCAATTGGAAACAGTTATCAAAGTATAAAATTATAATTGAAGAAAACAGGGGGGTGACTTTTCATCTTTGCTTTTTAAGATTGGCATATGTCTCCTGCCTGTTTTACCTTTACTAAAAAAAAAAAAAACAAACAAAACACAAACTCCCAAAACCTGTGACACTCTTTGTGTTAAAAAATTTGGGAAAATTCAGTTGAATGCCTATAAAAGTAACTTTTAGAAAAAAATATCTTACAAATTAGTCAGTCAATATTCAACTGCTGACAAAATTTGAACCAACAATTAATGCTTTCATGTGACTTAAACCAAGGTGTTTCTCAAGCTTTCTATTTATAAACTAGGTCTAAGCTCAAATTGTTTATATTTCAGGGTTTCATCTTTGTCCAGAAAAATCATCTATAAACATCCTGGGCTGGTTTGGGCTGGAGCAGAATTAAATTTTCCCAGTACCTACTGTGGGATTATGTTTTGGATTTGTGGTAGAAACCAATGAGTCTTCTCACTTCTGTGTTCTATTCTCCCATCCTGCTGGAGGGAGTGAGTGAGCAGCTGAGTGGTGCTTAGTTGACAGCTGGGGTTAAACTGTGACAGATCCTTAAATAGAACCTGCTTAAGAAATAAAATCTAGTAAAGCTGATAGAGTGTGACTTCTGTCCATAATACTTTTTACACCTTGCCTTGATTGTCAATGTGTATTTTTTGGGTTTGTAGCGTACATTGTCCATGATGGTTCATAGAAAAGATACTTGGGAATGGAAAGAGGACTGAATGGAGTAATTTTGTTTTATCACTTCCCTGTATGAAGAAAATTATGGTATGCCTCTCTGGTTTGGAGCTCAATAACACAAAAAGCTTGAGAATGTGGTATTTTCTGTGTGAATAGGGCTTGAGGATAAAGAACAACTATTGTGTTGGTAGAATTCAGAGTGGCCTGAGATGTAGAAATACTTTCCTTCACATGACATAATACTGAGATGGTCTTCCTCTAAAATAATTTTACACTGCTATTACTTTTGAAATTCTATTTTCTGTATTCCCAGATAATGTTTCCCTTTGATCAGCTTTGACATTACTGGCAAACTCTTTGCTTGCTAATTTGAAATAATATCTTCTGGAATAAAGGGATTGATTTCTGGAAGAGGGGCAATGAGGGGTAGAAGGGTAGAGATTCAAGGTTCTTATGTCTAAATGTTAATATTCTTTCCACTTGTATACACCTATATTTGTTTACAGCTAGCTCAGTTACTGAAATAACATGTAAAATATTTAATCTAAATAAATTAATACGTTATTGAAGTAAAATAGCTCACGTCAATGTGTCTTAGGTTGAGCTATTATTTTATTTGAATTGCCCTTCCTTTGATCCAGTTGATACTTAGACATAATAAAGCCAGGTCATTCTACCTATTTAATCTCCTTTTTTTGTCCAGCTCCTTTTGTGGATTTTTTTTTTTGTCTCAATTTTCTGGCAGGCTTTTTCTTTAGACATTCAGCCCAGTTCAGGGATTAAGTTTCTTTTATTATTATTATACCTTTAATATTATTTCTAAATTTATGCACGTTTTGCAACTCTGTGGTTAGTGCTAATGAGGAGGAGGATGAAGCTCTTCTTCAAGAGCATGTGGTTCTCATTTATTCAACCAAGACCTCCATTGCCCCATATCCTCAGTAGACCATCCAGACATGAGAAGTCTGTTCTTGAAATTTTCCTGCATTATTCATATCATCAAGTGGTTGGTTATTCAGATTGCAATTTACTATAATCAGGTCTCTGGGTCCTACGTATCAAAACGACTTTTAATTATTAAATACAAGGTTATACACAGGCTCATCTCCCAGAAGAATTTTAAACCTCACTAACTTATTTAAATTCCCTTAGAAGCTATGAGACCTATGAGCTGGATTAAGCAGTTCTTCAGTTACCAGCATATATTACAAATACTTTTTTATTGTTTTCTCTTGAGTGGTAACCCCTTCTCTGACTGTGCTTTTCCAAAAAAAGCAAGAGGTTCTCTCTGCTTTGCCTTTCTCCATCAGGACTGTAAAATACCAGGGTGCTGCCACTGTCAGTCCAAAGCTGTGTGAGGGTCCCCCTATTTCTTTGCAGCTCTAACTGTACAGTGCGTTACTTGTAGAGCATTTAAGTTTTACTGTTGAACTCTTGAACTCAAGACAGAGACCAATTTTTTTTCCTTGTGAAAGGAGGTGGCTGGAATATGAATGCAATGCTTAGCCTGAGGGTGAGTTTGCCTTCTTTGCTGTAGCACTGGTCTGGATTTCTGAATTTAAGTGCCAAAACCTGAGAGAGAACCATTCTTGCTGACCATTTATGACTCATTGTGGTGAAACTAGTGGAAACACAAACATCCACAAAAAAACCCAAAACAATCCTTTGACAGCTTGTTCTTCCTTGTTGACTTGCACTTTCCCATTGATGCTTTCTCATTTTTTTCCTTGGTCACTTGTTTTTTTATTTTACAGACTACATCTGACATCCACTGTTCCTTCAGTTCCTTTCCAACTTGTCTTGGGCAACCCCAAATACAGCCCTGACACCTGCATGAGAGACTCTGCTCAGTTCTGCTGTAAGTGTAATGCATGCAGGAGAGGGATATGTATAGCTTTTAAGAAAGGCATGATCCTCTTTGACCCTTGAGCTCTTCTGCCAGAGAAGCGTTTCCCATATATGATTTCAAAATGCAAAGTATCCTCAAATACAGCACAGCTATTGTATATGTTATCTTCAAAAATCTTATGTGACATTTGACAGGCCTGAATATCATCAGTCACCCACTGTAAAGTAACACCACCAAAAACTGCCGTCACTTCTCCTGCAGCTGGAGAAATCCAGCTGTGGTAGTTTAGGACAAACAGCTCTCAGCTTAAAGCTACCATCTCCCTGGCAGGAGCAGCTGAAATAATATGTATTCATTTTTCAGCTGCTCCAATTTAGAGCAGGCAGTGTTTATGTGGCTGTGCTGGCCTCTTATCTGGTGGCAGTGCCCTACATGCTGGAGGCAACTGAGGGACTGGTGTGATCCCTTCTGCAAGGGACGGCTGGCAATTTGGAGAGAGGGAGCCATACGTTTTTAACTGCTGCTGCAGCGGGGGCCTCCAGGGAGCTTCCAGTGTGCAGTTTATAAGTGGGATTTATGAAAGTAGGAGTCAGAGGTCAGTATCCATTCAAACCACTAATGTCATTCTTGTGATTTTAGGATTATTACAGATATTGTATGTATGATTACACATATTGTATGATTATTCCACATACTGTGTATGTGACATACTGAACAAAGTGTAAATATTTTCAATTCAAATTTCACCTTCCCATTATCTATTATTGCATGCCTTGGCTGTTTTAATAGTTTTTATTTAAGCTTCTGAATTTATCACCATAGTTTTTAAACAAGTTGTCTTTTCAGGCACATAAAAATTCGCATGTATATGTATGCAGATAAAAATGTATAAGTACATAGAGCTTTATCTATACTTAAAGGCAGATGAAAATACTTGTTTAAAACATAAGTAACAATGTAATTTGATTGTAGAAGTAGAGCAGAGGCTTGTTGGAATATTTGTAATTCCTTTTGCCCAGTGCAGATTATGTAAAATTGCGTTTCAAGGACTGATGGCAGAGTGATTAGCAGCAAAGTACAGTGTAGTGGGAGGTCACAGAGGTTGAGTTCCATCCCAGAAATCACTCTGTCTTGAAGGAAGTCTAAATGAGTTGAGCACTAATGCTTCAAAATCTCTTGGCTGGCCACCTGTCTGGGAAAGGGTAAGAAGTGGTACTTGTCTGAGATTGGCTTGAAAATTGAATTAAGAGTCCAGAGTGATGCCCTTAAAAGAAGGGAAAATAAATGTTGAATCAGGGGCAAGGCAGAATTAAATTTGTTTGCCTAAAATTCCACTTCCTTTAAAATACATTTTGGTTATGGAAAAAGTAAGATAGCAGTGGGTGTTGGTAAAAACAACAACAACAACAATGAGCCAGCAAACACCCACACATCTTTAAAGCAAAGGAATAAAAGGAAAGCAATGCTCACAGCAGATAAGAGTCATGCAGTCCGCAGCATGTTGCAGTGGCTGGTTGTAGCACCTACTTTGGCTTGGCTCCCAGTGCAATCCCTCATGGTTTGGCTACATCAGAAGCATAGCACCAGAGAAAATCCCTTGAAGAGCTTCTAGTGAGGTCATTCAAAGAGCAGTGAGCTTAGATATAGCAATGTGTGCTAGAGGAAACAAACCTCAAGAGTCATACAGTAGGGTTTTTGAACTATACCTGTGAGATTTAGGGGGAGAAGTCTCATGGATCTCTAATCTCTCATTTGCAGTTGTCTTAGCAGCATCAGAAAATGTCTGTTTGCCTTGCTAGAGAAGAGTTCCTAAGGCAGAGCAAAATAAAAATGCTTCTGACAGCACACTTTCAGAGAGACACACAATGCACTATCTCCCTGAACCTACTCAGCTAGTTAATTACAAACAGAAGAAAAATACAAAATTAAAACTAATGTAGTAACAGTCTATAATGGTTGGATCAGAGAGAATGGGATGAATGTGTGTGTAGTTGAACTTAAGCAATGCCTTGCTGCCTGAGGAAGGAGGAATCTTGCTTGTGTTTTTCCTCTCCCAGTTTTGATGTCTTATCCTTACAAGATGCAGGAACCACAGAGGTTCCTTTTGGGTTGTGGTCTGACTCATTAAGATGACAAAAAACACTTCTGGGTTTTTAAAAGTAGTTTTTATGTATTGCAATATGCCAAATTAGCTTGGAGGGAGGAGGGGAGAGAAATTTATTGGCTGGATCAGATGACCTCCAAAGGTCCCTTCCAAGTTTTCTGATTCTGGCAGAAGAGAATTTGATGCAGGAGGGGTGATCAGTTGTAAGGATGAGAGCAAAAAATTGTGGAGGGGAGGAGGTAGAGAAGGACTTTTCCATTCAGCAGAAGTTAACTGGTATTTGGGCTTCTCCTGGGTTTTGAAATTATACTTAATGTGTGTCCTTACAACTCTTTGTTCTTCCATTTCCTTGTCCTGGTTTGTAAAACTATCAGCTGAGACTGGAGGCTCTTCACAGCACAGATCTTGTTACTCAGTCTCTCTCTAATCTACCATGGTAGCATGATTTTCTGTGCTTGGTGGGGTATTTTTTTGTTTATTTGTTTGGCTGGTTTTTTTGTTTTTTTTTTTTTTGTAGGATGTTATTCAAACTTGCCTATTTTGGCCAGCAGATGCCCTTTGAAAGACCTAATATTTTTATGCATTTTATTCCCTATTTATAACTATTAAATATTTCCTCATAGCTTCTACATCTCAGCAGACAAAGAGAATAATTCTGTCTCTTAGCCTTTTCTGGTTTGCAGTGGTTGGCACAGAGCTGACCTCTAAGCATTGTCCACGTTCTCTTGGGTATTTGAATCTAATAAGATTGAATTTGAAAAGGAATATGTTCACTTCCTTTTCCTCTCCCACCTTCAAAATTGTTCTGCTTCACCATAAATACCTTCAGATTGTCAAGGTGACCTGCTCACTTTTATCTAGTCACTTGAACCAAATGCCCTTTGTTAGAGTTGACAATTGTATAGTACTTGAGGAGAAGACACACTGAATAATGCATAGCACACTCTTATGATCTGTTATCCCTTGCATGCCCTAAAACTTTTGCTGATTTTTGGGACTCTCTGTGATATCTTTACTGCAGTGAGCAGTGAGGTTCTTCGCTTTTTGCATTTTCCTGCTCCATAGTGAGATATTTTAGGTACAGAATTAATGACTACACTAACAGCCTGCCTGTCCAATATCTGGTCAGCACTACTTTGAGGAATGAAAACCATTATAGTGCAAATCATGGCTCATTTCTCTTGCCAGCCTCCCCAGTCCTCCTCCTAGCCTCCCCTTTTTAAAAGGTTAGAGAGAAGGTATTCAGAAGGAATGGCTTCATCCTCTCCTTACATACTTAAGGAATAAGGACTGTGGGATATGAAGAGGAACATCAACTGAGTTTGGCATCCTATCTGTGAACACAGGGCTATGCCTTACATTTTGGGTGTATCCTTTTTCTACAAATGTACATTTCCTATAATTATAGAGGGAAGAGCAAAGCAACAGGAGTGCACCAAGTCTTCCCCAGAGATGATATCAGTGCCTTTCTTTACACCCCTCCTTTGGTGTTAGTATGCTAAAACCAGAGAAGATTGTGATTAATTGATTTTAACTGCCTCTTCCTACAGAAACAAAGAATAAAAGAAAAGTCCCCTGGAGTATAAGTTAGATAACTGGTGACCTGAGACAGCATGCACAGCATGAAATGCTTTTTTCAAGTGTGCATACAACTGTTCTTATTTTACCTTTTATAGCAGTGATATCTCTAAAGGCTTGCAAAAACATTAAGAGCTGACTAGAAGAAAAGGAAATTCTCATTTCTCCTCTCTTCTCAGTCATCTGCAGGACTGTATGGGTAATGTTGAAACTTTCTGATCATAACAAAATGGGATAATGTGTAAACCAAAATACAATTGCTGCTGAAAGCAGCAATTAACCTTTTTAACAGAATAAAAAGCATCAATTTGTACATTTACTTGCATACCATCACTTAGCACTGTTGTGCATTTCATTAATGGGACTTTTTACACAAAGTTCCCAGACAAAGCTATGATCACATCACAAACTCAGGAGCTGAACTGTGTATCAAGGCAGAAAAGAGTGATATGGAGCAGATGGACTCTCAGATGTTGCCTGAGCCACAAGTCCTGCCTGAGTGTGTTTGTACCAAAGAGCTCATTAGAGCTAAGTGATGGGTGCAAGATGCAGGGAGCTGGGGTGGCGTGAGAGGAAAATTAAATACCTGTTCGGGAAGAGAGAGGTGTGAAAGTACTCTCCATAGGGGTGCTTCCAAAACATCCTTGTAAAATATTTATACTGCCTAAAGGTGAATCTATAAACCAGTGGAGAAGCGACTGCTGTATGCCTGGCTTTGCAGCCAACAGCTCTTTCTGGTTAAAGCAGCTGATGATTGCAGTGGGAGCAGTGTGGGCTTCTAAATATAAGTCTGTGGAAATGTTTGGATAATATGAGGCGAGAGTCAGGAGGAAGCCCATGAGATTGAATGCTCACTGAAGTTTTTATCCAAAAAACCACTTCAAAATGAGCCTGGTTACACCCCCAGGTAGCAGCCAGGCCTTCCAGTCGCTGCAAGGTCTGATTGCATAAGCATGAGTGTCTGGAGAAACTGTTCACAGGAGTGCAGTCCACACTTGTGGGGGAAATTTTGATTCAAATACAAATAAAATTTAAACAAAAGAAGATTAATAAAAGAGGATTATTAAAGGGGAAAAAATTAATCTACAAAATGTAACAAAAAGCTACCAACAGGTATAAGTGCTGCAATAGCTCTTATATGTGCTCATTTGTTTCTATAAGAGTGGCTATATATCAGAGCATGCTAATAGCAGGCAGGTAATTGTCTCCTGCCATGAGCTGATGCATATACAATAAGTAAAACTTGGAGATTTTGTAGCTGCTTGTTTTTAATGACTTTGTTCTGTTCCAGTCAGTCAATGAATAATGTGTGCTGTTTGAGGGAAGATGTACTGAATACAATGGAATAAAGGTAAGCCACAAATTACTTTTACTAAAAACAACAGCTCAGATTGCAGTGTAATTTCCACTTCTGTCCCTAGGCCTGGGAATTTTGTTGGGTAGGCATGCCCTAACACCTTCTCTACCTACCCACAGGAAGGAACTCCAAGGACACAGCCACAAGGGGAATGGACTATGTGGCTCCTAACAAGTTCTAGCAGATTCCATACTTCCAGAACATTAGGCAGATTCAATTATGTTATGTTATCAATTATGGTGTCTTAAAAATTTGGTCGTGACTATTTAGATGAGGAGTAACTTATGGCACTTAGAAGTGTATTTCTGTACTGAAAAAAAAAATCAAACAACTGAAAGGATTTTTAAATCTGGCAGAATTTTATTTTACACCTAATTTTTAGGTATAATGCTAATTTGACCTAAAAAAAGCTTGCTGGTAGCAGGATAAAGGTGTTTTGAGCAGCTCAGAGCACTTCCTAGAAATCCTTGTAAAAACAGCTTCAGGAGGCATGCAGCCTTCTTAGAAACTACATGAGAGCTCTGATGAATTAACATTGTCTTTTGCTGTGACAGAAAGACTTGTAAATGGTATTCAGAAGAATGATAAGGGTAATAGAAGTAGGTCAGCTTGGCAAATAAATGGCCTGACTTACCCACAGGCCTTGATTTGCTGGCACTTTGAGATTCCAGGCCAGCTATGTTCCAAATCTGCTCATCCCATATCATATTTAATCCATACCATTTTTTTGTGGCTTGTCAAAGATTTATTTGATATACTGTGCGTATAAAAACTAATATTCCAGTGCTGAATTTTTTAGTGGCTAGTTTAACTTGATTCAATGTGACATTCCCATGTGTAATGACATCTTAGCTACCAGTTTCACATCATTAATTATGATATTGCTCTGTACTGTGACAAGAGGCCTAAATTAAAACTTGTTTCAAAATATATAAACTGACATTTTTGCAGGGTCATTTGTTTCATGAAGTAATAGATATTGCAGGGATGAAGGAAATATCACTCCAAATTCTGTGTTTTCCTAACAATCTTTATGGAGCAAGAGCTGTTGGATAAACAGAAACAAAATTGATGTGAAGACCTTTTTTCTTTTTCCTGTTCACCCCAAGCCAACGTTTCCAAAGCATCAGAGTTGTAAAAAGATTTTATATCTTTCATTGAAGAATTCTACTGAATGTGACCTTATATTATCCATTTAAGCATATGGCTTTAAAGGGTGTTCCAAGAGTTTTTCAACAGGAATTTAAGCAGATGCAGGCTTAGGAATTTAATCTAAATTGTTTAGGATTAACTAAAAAATAATCAGGATCATTTTATCCAGTGAATAATGGATTTCCTTAATCTGATTAGAAAACTGGATGCAGCAGCAGTACTTCCTGTGTTTTGGCATAAAGCAAAAAGAGATTGTAAGAAAAAGTACTCTGATTGTGTGATTTTACCTTTTCTGTGTTGGTTTCACCGTTAACCGTATTATTCTGGGCACAGAGTTTTTTGAGAGAAATGACAATTTCTTGCTTCTTTTGCATTTCAGCACTGCAGGATCTAATAGCTCTTTGCTCCTTTTCTGCAGTGGGACATGCATTTGGTTTGCTAGCAGATGGTCTTTTTTCTCTACAGTGCTAATCAAACTTTGATACATTTGGATTTGCACAAGGGAAAAGCTGACAGGGCTGACTGAGCGCATCTGCTTGGCTGTTTCTTACAGTTCCTGAGACATGACTCAATATTCAATTAAGACTGAAATGCTGCAATTGGAGCATCAGTGTGGTGGCAAAAGCTTCCTTTTTTGTAATCAACTAGGGCAGGGCTGCTGCTCACACATCTCCAAGTAACACTCAGGCTGACGGCACCAACTCCTTTTCATAGATGAATTGCAGCATTACTCTTCAGCAGCATCTGAGCAACATCCTGTTTGTGAAAAACCTGAGTAACCAGGGGATTCCACTTGGCTGTTCTGAAGTGGGCTGTTTTAGAAACAAGGCAGTGTCAAGTCTTGCTCTTCAAAGCATGTTTCAGCATGTAGAGAGGTTCTGCATATATGGAGAGCTTTCAGAATTAGGGGTTGAATCAAACTCCTGGTATTGAAAGTGATACAGCAAGAATGGGCAGAAAGAGTGGTCCAGTAGTGTTTCTATGTGAATAAATACTCTTTTGGTTGTTTCTTGTTTTGTTTGTTGCTTTTGTTTTTGTTTTGTTTTGTTTTTTAAACTTCTTGTTGCCAGTGTCAGCAACATATATGATACCTTAGCTGCTGCCAGTATCTCTATTATTTTGCTAGACTCCTCTCAGCATCCTAATATTGTGACTTTTGGAAGCTTGTACTGAGAAAAGTCAAGCTTTTATCTTTTCACATTTTTTCCTTTCTTCCCTGTGTATCAACACGTGAGAGACAATGAGTTCTAAGTATTTATGCTGAGCATACACGAAATTGTTATGCAGCTCTATCTTTTCACTTGCAGAAATACAAATTCAGACTCATCTGGGGCAAAATAACATGAATGATCTCTTTGGTGACTATCTTCTCTGATAGCACTGCTTGACAGAAATGTGCATCCTACCACAGAGAAAGGTCAAAAGTCTGATAGGGAAGTTCAGTTTTGTGTAGCATTAAAAAACAGTTTAAGAACACAGCGATGAAAACTGTTCCCTTAGTCCCTGCAGTGCATCCATCATTTGGGGCTTCCTTAGCATATCTTTTGTGACTGTTCCAGAAAAGAGGCTTGTAGGAGGACATATGTTAATAAATACCACCTATTCTTTTGTTAACTGAAGACTTTCATATGATTTCCAAGCATGCTTTCTGGCTCATTTAAATCTCTAGATTCTGCCCTACAAGTGAGTAGCTCTGCTTACAAAGTCGTTGATGACTAGGAAATGTTTTTTTATACTCTGATTGTTAGAGAGAATATAGAAATAATCTGAAAAGAAGATGTAAAAAATGAAAAGAATGAAGTATATGATAAGAAAAGACAGCATCAGACTGTGCAATGGATATAAAGGCTCTCCTATTTCCAGTAAAAGGAACTCCAAGTAAATAGTTTGCTTTGTAATGGGCCCATAAATATTTCAGTGTGTTTAAACTGATATCTCTAAACCAGCAATTTAAAAATTAATTTTTATGGGCAACACCAGATAATAAAGTTTTCATTTTTCAGTGAGGGAATTTAACTTGATAATGATGGATTGCCTGTTAGCTGGATTTAAGAAAGTGGAGTTTGGCTTGTTTGCTTGGTCTGCTTTCTTCCTTCTCAATTTGTGTTCCCTGTGAATGGATAACTCCAAACAACTATGTGAAAAAGAAGATATATTTTGCAAGGCAGAAATAATTTGATGAGTGTCATCAGAATATTGCAAATCAATTTTGAAATGACAATACTAAAAAGGAATGGTTTGGTGCTTCTCTGTAGACCATTTTTATGCATGTCTTGAAACTGCAGTTTTACCTGAAGTTTCTAGAATATAAGAGAAGGCAAAGACTGATTTTTGAGACAATTTTTGGGTTTGTTGTTTAACTGTGAGATAAGAGGAACATTTAGTTCAAAGTGAGATAAGAGGAACATTTAGTTACTTTGAGTTGTGGTTAGGTTAAAAAAATAGACAACATTGGCAGAACTCACTCACTATGGCTAGATGCCATTGGCTTGGGCATCTAGCTGCATTCTGGGGTTATTTTCTCAAGTGAGCTCTGCCACAATGTTTTCCTCTATCCTAGAAAATACTTCATATGCAAGATACTAACAATAGATGAAGTTCTTTCATTTGCTTGAGGTGGTATATTTTCTTTTTTAATTTCCGTGCAACATTCACAACTCCAATTATTACTTGAATAATTTTGGTCCACTTTTATTCGTACGAATTCTGATTTCTGTGCAGTCATCTTACAGGTAAGTATTATTGGAATATTCTGTATATATTAATTCATCAAGATGGCTGTATCTGTACTGATAAGTGAAAAAAAATTTGGTAAATCTTTATTAAGGCATTTTCTTTCTCTTTTAACACTAAGCCCTCCTATCAATCTAAAATTAATTTATGGTACTATTTATTTATTTATTTATATTTTGTTTATTTTGCTTTTGTTTGTTTTTGTGGGCTTTTTTTTTGTATAGAAAATGATTCTGCAACATCTTAAAACAGGGAAGATGTTCTTCACTTCTTAGTCTATTCACATTTCTAAATGTATATGTATTATATATCTTATATAATCTTATAGAAATTTATCTTATCTTATATTCCAATATTTAACTACTACTTGAAGTGGTATAAAGAAGAAAGTTTAAACAGAGAAACTATTACTCTCTCAGACAATATATTTAAACAGAGAAACTATTACTCTCTCAGACAATGTATTTTCTCTGTTGCACAGAAATACCATTACTTAAGATGGGATCTTTTGGAGGACAGTGTAGTTTAATCCCTCACCACTCATCAGAGATTCAGGAATTCTGTATCTGTAAGGGAGAATAATCCTTTCTTTACTTCATCATTGTGATGTTTCCCTGTTTCGACTTACATCACTATGTTTGCCATATGATGCTATGACAAAATGAAATTTTCCTTATAGTGATTGTACACACTGCTGGATTTAAAGCTACAGGATCTGGGTTATAGGGTAGCCCAACAGTATGAGTGGAATAATAAAAGGAAAGAATTTATCTTTTTTTTTTTTGCTAGCATGGAATATAAAAAATTAAGTTAAAAAACAGTGGTAAAGCAGCTATGTTATCTAGAGCCTATGGCAAGCATTCCCTTGAGACTTGAGTTCAAGCATTTCATCATTTGGCTGTTATACATCAATGGTGACACATAATTTTCCATGTTAAACTATTTTTTAATATAAGTCATAATATCTGAGTTGGATTGTCAGATATAAGGTAATTTTAGGATGCACCAATATCTCTCTTTTCTTATAAATGTCCAGATTGATCCATATTTCTGCACTTGACAAAATTGGAAAGCTCTCAGATCAAAAAACAATTAGAGTTTCAGCCAAGTTTATTTTTTATATTTGAAGTAGAGCTGGCCATGACAAGTTTTGTCATATCACTTAGAATTGTGCTATACAGTGAGATTCCCATAGATGTTCACAGAATCATAGAATGGTTTGTGTCAGAAGGGATCTTAAAGATGAAGTAAAGCTGATGTTACTTTTCAGGGCATTAATTATAGATAATAATGCTACACATAACTTGTTCTCACTACAATTGTAGTTTGTTCTAGAGATCTTCTTTAACTCAGACTAAATTCATGTGCAAGGATGTACTTTGTGTTGTCTCAACAGTTATTGTTTGACCTCAGAGGTGATTGCCTATCAGGGCCTGGAAAATGGTTTAGATTTCTTTTAGTCTTGTGCTCACTTCCTACACACAAGTGCAGGAGGAAAAATGAGAGTTCAAATCTGCAGGTGAATTTCTTATGAGTAATACTGAAATATGCAGTAAGTTTGACCAAATACTGAAAAAAAAAAAGATGTCTGACATCTAGGAGTGTGATTTTTGAGCAGTGAACGAGAAATTAGATGGAAGAGGGAAGTGCATCCAGCCTCCTCCTTCACAGCAGCTTTACTTGGATACTTTATACTGCACAGACTTAAGCAGTAAGTACGGAGTGTGACTGCAAAGCAAACCCTTTTCTGAGACAGAATTGTTTTTATTATGGGTTGGTAGAGTCTTCCTTGGTTAAATTGCTATTTGGATCATAGTTTTCCATATCTGTAAAGGCTTATGAAAACATTAGGAGCTGGCTAGAAGAAAAAAGCATAGGAAATTCCTGTTCCTCCTTTTTCTCAGTAGTCTGCAGGAGCATGAGTAGTGTCTAGGTTTATGTCCTTATGCTCTGCTGCAGAGGTGGAAAACACAAAATTACCTGTGATCTTTTGTGGCATATTCCTGTAGCAAATGTCTATTTGTCATGTATTATAAATTTTATGCTATTTTTTGAATGATGGAACGCTATGGAGATGAAAGAGGATCTCCATAGCCTCTAAATACTAAATATCAATGTCATGCCTGTGATTTGGAGCCCTGAGATTAATGTCTCAGGTCCTTCTTTCATGTTCCCTTGCTTTGGATTAATGGATATCATACCAAATAGAAGTAGTACACATAGAAATACATAGGTACACATAGATCAGACACAAATCTGCTTCAGAAACTCTTGGTTTATAATGTTCCTGTTTAAAGAAAGACTTGGGATGTACATTTCTGGGTGCTTATCTTTAAATGATCTTGCTGGGACTTTTGAAATGTTAAATTAAACCTATGATGTACTACGTGGTGGTATTTTAGTAGCTGAAAACCTCTTCAGCTCACAATTAGTATGTAAGCTGGAAAGGAATGGACTCAGAATCACCTGCACTATCACAGATTTTCCTCACAATTCCAGCTGATGCCAATATGTGAAAAAAAAAAAAATCTACCTACTTGCTTCTCACCCACTGGGACAATTTGGGACGATAACATGGTTTGTGTCTGTGCATTATTCAGATACATACCTTGGCCATATCTATATACTCTGTGCATCTGTCCATGGGAGCCCATATTCGTAGATGGCAAAGGTGGTAGTTAAAATGCAGTCCAGATTCTTACCTATTGTAAGAAAATATCACATCCAAGCATTTCAGTTCTAAAATTCTTCTGCACAGTCTAACAGAATATTAGGATTTTGAAAACTTTAGAGGATGTTCTGAGATAGGATTAGAAGAATAAGTGAGCCTTACTTACTTATAGCTTTTCAAGGACCCTGGCCTAACAGCGTGAAGATACATGTTCCTTGTGGAAATGGAAACCATACTCTTTATTTATGAAGAAATTATGAGACCCTATTTGTTAGAATCCCATTATCTGTACAACAATAGTTTCCTGAATGCAAGGTGCAGCACTCTTAAAGTGGAGATTACATGTATACCCTCAGGTGAGCTGAAGAAACATAATGACTGTATGAAAAGAACCAGCCTTGAAAAATTGCCTTTGTAAGTCTCTGCAACGAAATTATGTTGCCTCCATTTGACAGACAAGGGGAACTGACATGAAGGAAATGTTAAAGCAAGTACCTCTCTTTAAACAGCTTTCTGAGCTTATCTTTCAAGAGCTTAGAATGTAATTGACTGAAAATCTATAGCACTGCTGCCCATTGAAGCACATTTCCTGATCACGTTCCTACACCATAATCACAGGACCTTCCTATCTTAGTAGAAAGTCAGTTGTCTCCATATCTGTAATTACTTAACACAGCCTGACTTATCCTGAGGCATTTGGAGCCAAAAGTGAAGTGGCTGAAGATCAACAAAGAAAACATTTGTGAAGTGTAATTCAGCAGCATGTGCGGCTGGATCTGTAACACCTCTGGTATCTGAATAGAACCTTAGATCAGAATTTTGGAGATTGTGTGAGAAAGATTCAGGAAGATAAAGATGTGTTGTCCATTCAGGTTTTTTTTGTCAAATATTTTTTTCAAGATAGCATGAAGAAAAAATCTTTGAAATCTATCAGCTTATCAATAAAACCATGACTCTGAGGATCAGGAAAACATTGCCTTATCTGGACTCTGGCAGCAGTATATCTATATAATTGTTTCTGATATTAAGTTAGAAGTTGTGTGGAAGGATCAGGGACAAGGACTGCTCAATGAGCTTGTTTTTCACAGTAACACCTGTCATAAATTTGGAAAAAGGGAATTTATGCTAAATATCTCTAGAATAGTATAAATGCATTTATTAAAAAAAATTAGAACTGTGTGGAACATACTACAACCACAATGAATATGTTTATCATAATGAATATGCAATCAACAGCTGAAATGCGACTTCAGGAGTACTGTTTGGAATGTTTTAAAGCATTGCTGTCACATAAAAATATATGTATCTTTCCATATTAATCTTTTGTTCCAGTATGCTGCTTTGAAGTGCTGGGGACTCTGGAAGAAGGCAGCAATTGCACATGACTGGCAAGAAAGCCCACTATTGCTCAGAGGCATAGTGTGAAGAAAGACTAGATCTGAAAAACAACAACTAAGAACTCAATCGCAATAAGGATCAGCTCCCTAAAGTGCTTTTTCTTACTTCCCTTCATATAGGTGGGGCAGTGGTGTTATGAATATGAACGAGGCCAAATTTTCTCTGGAGAAAGAGGTTCTTGTTTATTAAAATAGCTGCAAGGAACGGGGTACACAGGATAAGCCCAGGCACCCACACAGCGAGCCGAAACCAGAACAGTGCGCTAACCCCAAGCGCACTGGGCTCTCCCCAGAAAACAAGTACCCAAAAAGAAGAACCCCGACCCAACCGAACTCCCCCCATTTATAGCCCCCTTTGAGTCCAGGATTGGTCCATTTTGGATCCGCATGGTGATTGGTCCATTTCCAGGCTTCTCATTGGTCTTTAACGCCGTTCACTTTGGATCAATTCTTTCGGCAGGACTTCGAATGATTGGTCAGATCTTCCATCCAATCCCTCTTCGACCTCACCTTGCCCCGCCAGACCACTGTTCCACCAAACCCTTGTCGCAGACATCTTTTTCACTAAAAATCCTTTCTTCAGGATTTTTCCTTCTGGGAAGCTGAGGCCCCAGAAAAAGAATGTAAACAATGGTTGTCTGCTGCTGTGGAGTGCAACAGGTGGAGTTTTCATTGGCCCATCTTGAATGTTTACAATTAATGGCCAATCAAGACCGAGCTATCTCGGACAGAGCCCAAGACAGCTGCCTTTGTTATCGTTCTTTCTATTAAATTCTTATCTTAGCCAGCTTCTGAGGAAACCTTTTCTTTCCTTTTCTTTTTAGTATAGTTATAATGTAATATATATATCATAAAATAATAAATATAACATAATTAATACAACATAATTGAACTATACCCTAATTTAACATAACTTTTACCTGTAACAGTGGGATGGCTTCCCTTTGGTAATCAAAGGTTGTCAAGACCCTGTGTCCTAAAAACTTCACAGCTCTTAAAGTCTTGAAGCTGGAATTCAAACAAAATTCTCATCTAGGCTTATGCACACAAAACTACAATGGGAACACGGAGCATCTGAAGCCCAGGTTGGGCTTTAAATTTCTTATCCTTATTTTACTCAGTTCATACTTTGGGATATTAAGCAATTAATCACATTTTAATGCCTCAAGCTGAACATCCATAAAATAATGTGCTGTTACCAACCACGTGGGAAAAATCCAGAATAAGTGACCTCCTTATCTGGTCTATTAAAATGCAACAATGGAATCCAGATCTTCTTCATCCTGTCTTATGCTGGGATTGCCACTGTTACTTGCAATGCTTTTCTTTATGTCTCCATACTTCTGTGTAATGGTAGAGTAAAAATCCTGTTGATAAAAGTCTCAAACAATTTGTGATATTGATCAAATGCAAAACTGAGGAGAAAGAGCACTCCTGTTGTCACATGTTTAAAGACTGAGAAGTTGGTACAGGATGGATTTTTCAGCCAAAGAAAAGCGTAGCTGGGGGATGTATTAGCTTAGTGTGGGAGAGGAATCTGGGAGCACTTCTAAGCGTCAGATTTGGAAGGTGTTTCAACGGCAGTAAACTACAAGAAGGTGCCTGAAGTGCTCCAGCATGTGTTTTTCCTTATCCACTGGCAAAACTTTTATCTTGTCCTTTAAGTGGATGTCTTTTGTCCCTGACCTGCTCTGCCCTTGGCAGTGATAGTGCTGCATGAGGAGGAATAGAAAGGAGATGCATTTGAATACTGCAGGATCTAAAGTCTCTGCTGTCTGGGCCGTTTTCCCCATAATGATGTGGAACTCTGCTTGTACTTTCCAGGGCCATTCTGGATTTTATGTTCCATTCTCGTATACACCTTCTCATAAAAAGAGTTTCTCACTGCACAAGACCAAGTTATTTTAGATTGAACAATTTGATTACCTCTCTGCAGCTGTTACAGGCTACTCAGAGCATGACTTCTCAGAAGAGAATGGCAGGATGACTCTTATAGCAGCAATTTTAGGTCATTCCACTCACTTGTCTGCTGGTTTGAATTTGGGCTTTCTCCACTTGGCTGCATGTGCATATGACTTTGAGTATCCATAGGTTGTTACTTCAGTGAGATTTGGGGCGTTTTTAAACATATGAAATGTTTGCATATATATATTTTGTGTTGAAACTGTCTATAATTCTCTGTAATGATCTTAACAGGATGACAGGAAAGTGATTCCAGCTTTCAGTTCAAGGGAACATAGCATTTGATGAGCTCTGTGTACATGCATAAGTGCTGGCACTAACAGGAATGAAAGGAAATGGTTTAATGGAAAAGAGATATGCAAGCAAATGGTACCAGTGTGACTGGTGCTGCATGTGGTTATTTTGCTACACGTGGCCAATTTTGTCTGCTTTGATGTTGTTGCAGAAGGAAATGCTGCCTTACTGATGTATGAGAAAGTGTAAACATATTGGGGGATAGGCTTTAACTGATCCAGGTGAGTTACTTGAAAAGATGTTTTTTATCTTCAAAGTCTACATTTACGTGTTTCTTCTCCATAATAATATTTATAGCCCTTTACTTTCTGGTTTCTTTCCCAGTTTTTATGAAAAATCTTTTCTTTGTAATAAGATTTTTACATAGCAATGACATTGAATATCTGTACTTTAAACATTTTTATTGCTGTGATGCTAAGAGATTTTAGCATGATTATCTTCAAGGAGAGCTTTGAGGAAAAATTAGCATTTTGTTTTGTTCATATAATTTCTCCTGGTTTGAATCTGAATCTGGAGTTTTGAGGCATTTTACTTTAAAATATCTAGAGCTTAATATATAGGGCACAGCTGTGTCTCTATTACTGCAGAGTTTACTAAATGGAGAGGTGGAGACGCCAGAGGCTGGTGACTTCATTGATTGTAAAGAAGAAACTTAACAGTTTAAGCTACTTTTTAGTCCTTATTTCAGTAGCTGTGGTCCACCAAGATTCTGGAGTGTTGTTCTAAACTAAAAGCGAAGTAGTGTCTGTCCAGTGCATTTTCCTTTTTTACAGACCAAGAACAAGGGCTCAAGCTGCAGGCTGTCATCTGTCTGGGGTCAGCAGCAGCAAAGATTGCCTTTGTAAGTCTTTTGGTTAGACCTTCTGGAAGCTATTTGGGCTTGGTTTGATTTACTGCTTTTTCTCTATTTCTCTGAGTAAAGGTTCTTTAAGGTGAATGAAAAGGCCCTTCAATTGCCTTCTCTGCAACAGGCATTGCTGCTGATTTCACTACCAGCTGAAGGTATGTACAGCTGACCTAAGCTCAGGATTCCTTGCTGCCAAATGGGACAATCTCACTCCCTTCCAGTGACAACTCATTGACAGCTCTTCTCTGAACCATTCGGTTTGTTGTCTCTATAGGACAGAGTTTCCTTTTCCTTAGGGAAAATGAGTTTTCTGAGTTTAATTGAATTGACAATGGGCAGTATGTTCAATGTGTACCTGAAATGTCATAAGGGGCAGAAGTGCGTGATCTAGGGAAGGACAGATGTCAGGTAATGTGTAAAATTGTGACTTGGAAAGATGTCTAGGAAGCTATTGGTTTACAGCAGGAGAATACTGAGTTCTGAACAGGTTTACCAAATGTAGTACAGAGCTGAATAAACTCTCTTCTACTCCTTTCCTTACTCATCCTCCTGTGTAGTTGTATATCATAAGATAATCAATTGTATTAAGTTGTTTTTCTCAGAGCTGATTTAGAAAAACACATCACCTTTAATTTCCTCTCTTCCACAGGAGGGTTCACATTTGCTTTTTACGCTTTCCTTCTCATAAAAACCCATCAGTTTTAATCTCTTCTGTGGATTAGAGCTTTGGCCATGGGCGTGTGATAAGGGTCACAGTTTGCATATCCTTTGGGTCAGAAACAGCAGAATCTTGGCTTTTTTAAAACTGGAGTTCTATGTTTTTCTTTCCTGTTTTCCAATGTACATTATTGGGCTTTATTAGTGTGACTTCTGTTCCCACAGTGGGTATTAGAAAACTCAACCTGAATCCCTGAAAGAGCCTTTAGAAATTACTTTTCTTATTGCACCATACACTGCCTTATAAAGGAAAATTCTCTGACCTGGGGACTGCCTCTTGGCAGAGAAACAACATTGTCTAATTTTCCTTCTCTGCTTTCCCTATTTGTAGATATTTGAGAGAAATCAGGACTTTGAAAGAACTAGTTGAATTTGAACTCTCCCTGTCAGTCATTTTGTGTCTTCTTGGCTTTATTGCACTTCACTGAGCAAGTAAACAATATAAAATCAAAACAAGAAATCCAGTATTATCTATGTATCCTATTACATTTTTCATTGTAGCAAAAGCTGTCATGACTAGTGAGAGTTGATAGGAGGTTACACTGCTGCCTGTATTTTCCCATCTTTGCTATTAGTGTCTGCCTTCCAGTTGTACACAGACATCCTGATTGAAGTTGCACAACAGATAATTTGCTGAAGTAAAAAAACTTTCAAAGTGGAGTCCTTTATTTTCCTTAGAATCAAAAAGGCACAGAGCCATTCTATTATCAACAACTCATTAAATAGAAAAGGATCTAATTAACAAAGTTGTCTATTAACCATTTAATTGTACTCATATCCCCTCTAAAGATAACCAGTGATGTCTACCTTTATACTGCAAAACATCAGAGAAAGAATGTCATTAAACCAGTATTTGTACAATGATGAACCATATGATTTAGAAACAGAAAATCTTTTTGGACTACACCTTTTAGATTTGTCTAAGATTGAATTTTCCAAATTGATGTTTTTCCTCAGGGAGCGTATTATGAACTGCTGAAATTTATATTGTGCACATATTGTATCAATTTTGTTCTCTAACTGAGCTTCTTTTAATTACCTATAATCTAGGAAATTTACTTGATTCTCTAACTTCTTTTCCTGTAATTGTAAGCAAGTGATTTTCTCTTTGATCATTATACCTTAAAAACAAGCACTTATCTTAATGTTGTCTCTTAATCAGAATCTTTTTTCTGGTTTCATTTTGTTTGTCTCTAGTTTAAAGTATTTACATAATGCATGGTAATAAATATCTAAGGACTCTTCTCACTGCTGGAATATTAACTGGCCAACCTGGGCCTTCCTGGCTGGTGTCCCTGATCCAAATGTGAGCAGGAGCTTTTTGTAATGAGACCAGGACTTCTGTTTCAAGAAGTAGTGTTAAACACAATTGCAACAGGGAGGAAAAGTAACAGGTTAACAACAGGAGATCATCCTGTCTCAGTAATAATGTTTCTCTTTTCTTACCTGGTTTGATTGCGATGACTTTCTTGGCAGTGTTTATTCCTAGCCATTAAAAGGCATTTCCTTCCTCTGGTTTTCTTATTCTGTCAAGTCCTACATGTGTATAAATTACTGTCAATATTATCTCTCCCTAGAATTTCTTGTCCTTTCACTATACAAATAATTTTGCATAAGAAATATAAAATTGAATTTCATTTCCCACTGACATTTTACTTGACAGTCTCCTCAATATATTTCCAGCATTCTAACTTTTCCAGTTTCCTTCATATTAATATTTCTCTTCTTTATGTTAACATCAGTGTTCTATCTAGCAAGAACTAAATGCATGCAGTTAAGGGGGTCATTTCACACCTGTCATAACTGCTTGATTTAGTTTTGCTTAGAAATAGAAATTCACTTGATTCTGATTTCATAAATTTATGTGTCTTGACTGTAGTTTGTCAGTTGCTGAGGCTTATATATCAATCACATTAAAATAAATTTATTTTCTTTTAAACAAAATTAACATTAATGGTTTTCTCCCTCAATTTTTTTAAAAATGCATTTTCTTACTCCCTTTACATTCCTTTCCAGGAAGATAAAGTAATTTGTAGCTTACTGATGTAATTTGCTTTTATATGCCCAGGAGTCTTTTGTATCTGAAAAACACGAGTGATATCAGGTTTAGGTTGCTCTACAGTTTAAGGGATATTGTGAGAATGGGTCAGAACTGTTTGCTGTGCCAGTCTACTTTTCTCATGCAGCTGTAAAATATCCTCTTGGCCTGTGAAGGCCCCTAGGAGTGTCTCAGCTTCACAGGATCCTGGGGGCTGCTTAGCACATCAGAGTTGGGTGTTACCCCTGACAGAGGGAGGGGGTAGAACCTCTGTTTTTTTCACAGTCAGTGCTTCTGTGTCTCAAAGCTGGCAAAGCTTCTTTTGCTGGTAGTTTGATGGCACTTTGTGGGCTGTGAGCTGTGATAGTTTCAGTAGTTGTAAATCTGGTTAATTTCATAAACACATGAAGGGAAGAATGGATACAGATGACGGTCTAATGATGAACTATAAAGGCAACATTTCAATTTATATGCTAAACTAAGTTAAGTTAAATTGGTTTTAATATTCTCCTCTATGTTATGCTTGTCATGGAAGTGAAACCACAATTTTCTTGATGTCTCTAGTTATCTTACAAATAAGACATTAGAGCTAAAACAGAACGAAGAAGGGGAAAATGGAAAATATTGTTTATAAATATATGAACAGCTTTTTTGCAAGCAGAAAATGCTGCAGATTTCCACCATTAGTTCCATATTCTCTCGCAGAATGAATGCTTAACAATTGCCTTAACCTGACATGCAGTCATCAGTATTATTCTCCTGCTGATGAGAGTATAGCTCAGTTTATTGATACTGGAGACTGTTTTGGCAGGATAACATATCTCGGGCAGGACAGATTTGATAAAGTTTGAAAAGCTAAATTTAATCAAGGTAACACCAGCTGTTTACAAACTAAACTAAATTGGAGAATTCTTTTGTTTCACTTTCAGACAGATATTGCATGTGAATAGTATATAAATGGTGAATTCAGATATTTTGACAAATTCACTTGGACTTGATAGAAAAAGGCACCAAAATCTTCAGAGAGCAGAATTTATTATGGATATTATTTGGAGTGTATTGGTTGTCCAGTTCTATTAGTTTTTACTTTTGTTTTACTGCTGATGAGCAGTTGAAGAGGGCTAATGTACTTCATCACACCAGAAAGCTCTTGGTGGTGCCAAGCAACAGGACAAGGGACAATGGGAAGAAATTGATGCAGAGGAATTTCCAGCTGAATACGAGTAAGAACTTTACTGTGTGATGTGAGTAACTGAGCACTGGAACAGATTTTTCAGAGATTTTGTGGAGTCTCCCTCACTGGAGATATTCAAGAACCATCTGGATGCAATCGTGTGCTCTAGGATGACCCTGCTTAAGCAAGGAAGTCAGACCAGATGACCCACTGTGATCCCTTCCAACCTTACCCATTCTGTGATCCTGTGAACCCAGATTCACAAACAGCACTGTGGTATTTGAAAGGCTCAGAAAAACAATCAGAAAATCCTGAATGCTGGGCAAAAAGCCAGAGAAAATGCCAAGTGCAAGAGTATGTCTCAAAGCTCCTTTCCCTCCAGATGTCACAAACTTATCTGCTTTGAGGTATGGAGATTAAAATCCATCTTAAGACACACTTTGGTATTAGTTTGAAAGAATGGAGCAGATCTTCCTTCTATCCATCAAGACAGACTTAGCCAATACAACCATTCTGCCAAGTGGTGTGTTTTATCTAGTGATCTGTAGGAAGTGCAGAAGGGAGGAGAGTAGGACTGGCTGTGTAGTCCAGCAGTTAGGACCCTCACTTTGTGGGGAATGAGGGTGGGGAATCTTGTCTATCAGTTCTGCTTTCACAATCATTTATGGAGATTGTTCTGGAAGCATGAATCAGAATCTGGGTTTCCTCATCCTGTGTTGATATTCAATTGGTGTCCCAGATGTGACAACTTGGACTGGGATTACTCATTCTAGTTTTTTAGTTCTAGGCCTATTTCTCTTCCTTTTTCCCTCTGTTTTTTGTTGTTGTTGGTTTTGTTTCAGGGTGGGTTTTTTGTTTGATTTTGTGGTTTTTTGTGTGTTTTTTTTTTTTCTCTCAGTGAGAGACCCAGTTCAAAATGGAAAGTGAATTCACCAAACTGATGGCCTGGTAGGTGGTGGCTTTATTCTAAGAGATGGAAGATGAGCAAGACATGAAACCAAACTTCACCATTCTGGGTAAATATTTGAATAACCAAAGTGTTATCTATTATCTAAAAGCATTTAAAATAAATATAAAAATAAAGCATTTTCTGAGGGGCCTGTTTCTTTTGATCTGTATAAGGACAGATGTAAGATCAGTCGCCACATTCCACTCTGCCTGACTCTCACTGCTGGCCATTTGCTGGCCCATGGCCACCATTGCCCTGCTCCTCTGGCAGCCCATTCCCACAGCTCCCCAGTCAGGCCCTCCAAATACGTCACCACAGGCTTCAACTTCTGAAGCAACTGGTGGATATCTGAGCAGAAATCCCACCTGCAAGGTTTCAGGCCAGAAAGGAACAGCTGTGAGTTATTCAGAGAGTTGTGTTGGCTGAAAGGCATCTTTGAAACTGAAACTTTGAAGTAGGGTTATTTTCTAAGTCTTCTGTTGCTTAAGGAAACAAGGATTCCTCTTTGTTCTTTGAAAATAAGATGTTTTTGGTAAAATTCTATTTGCATCATCAAGTTATTTTATTTGCTTTAGGAGGGTTCCTGAGTAAAGATCAGGCTTGGAGGCAAAAGGGCCTCTGTGAGATGTAGAATGTGTTATTTAATTTTTTAATTAACAACAGATTGTTTGCAATATAGGCAATTTTTTTATGTTATATTTGACGCATACAGTTATATAGTGATGACAGCAGAGTTTCCATGTCAAACCATGAAAACAGGAGTGAGCTGATGTCCTTCTGCTCACTCTGTTTCCACAAAGACCCCAGGGTGTGTATTTGAAAATGCATGTCTGGGGCATGTGCTTTTCTGTGTGCAACATGTTTTTCTGTAAATTGTCACCTTGTCAGACATGGTATCTTTTTTTCTTCAATTTGTCCAGTCACTTGCTCTACCTGCACCAGTCAACTAAGTCTGATTTCCCTAGGGCTTCTAAAGAATTTTTGCTGATAGGATGACACTTAGGGACATTTAAGCACTTCACTCAGTCTAGAGCCTGACCCTTTTACTAGGATGCACTTGGATTTGGATTGGATTTACTGTCTCTTAGTCTTTTTGCCTAATAATGCTACTGGAAACAATTATACTCTGATTGTCAGACTTCCTCAAGAGTACAAAAAGCTGTTAATTTGGTTTCTTTTTAAAACCTTGTGCTTTTACACATGAAAGGAAAAACTGAGGGTGAGCAAGAAGTTTTAAGCTGATACAGTAATTGTTAGAACTTTTCTCTGGGCTTAATACTTCAAATAAAAGCATCTGAACTGTAAAAAGTGAAAAATAATATGTAGGTCAATAAAAACAGCAAACACACATCCCAAACCAAGATTTTGTCAGACTGATGCAAAGAGTGAAATTTTCCATCTTGAATGTTTCTTTTGCTTCTGAAACCCACTATTCTAAATGGTAAATATGTTTTTTTTCTTATTCTGACAGATAATTTCTCCATAGCTGCAGTGTTTCCAAGTGGGAATTTCAGTCCAAGTCAACATTCTTACATGCCACATGCTTGTTTTCTGTAAAAAAAAAAAAAAAAAAAAGATTGCCTGCCTGCAAAATGATTTCTGGCATGGTATTGACATAGAATGTAATGGATTTAATATTTTTTTTTTTTTAACATGCTTAGCTTAGTTCCTTAAAGAGTTTTTATATCTTGCCAACATTTCCTTTGCTAGGGAAATATAAAATAGCATTGGATATAGGGTTAATTTTTTTGTAATTCAAAAAGTGGTTCAACCACTTTTTCTCTAGTTCAACATTCTTTTTCAATTAAAAATTTATTTGTTATGTGTTCCTCTGGGATAAAATGGTCTTGATTTTTCTTTATTGATACATTTAGAACCAGAATACATAATCTGTTTTTAATGGCACCTGGTAGAATTTCTATAATCAGGGAAATATTTTATCTTTTTATTCCAAAAATGTAAATGGACGGTGAATTTCTTACTCCTGTGCAAATCAGCATAGGCCTGCAGAAACATATGACTTCTAGTTTTTGGTAAAAAGGAAAAATCAGAATATATTGGTGAGATTGCCCAGGAAAAAAAGAGAAAGACCAAACAGTATATTATCACAAATATCCATCCAGAAACAAAGGTATTTCCAGACCCTGCAGATGAAAAACCTGAGAGGATTGAGAAGATTTTCTTCAGCCACATCCTTGCCTGGACACTTTGGTATTGTCTATCACTGCAGATTTGCTTTCTGTAGAGCGTGTCAGATTCTAACATCCCTGTTGCAGTGGGATCACACATCAAACTACTTTAACCATCACTTGCTGAATATTTTTGAATTTAACAACTGCCTTTCTCTTTGTTTAAATTTTGGTTTTGCCAACCAGCTACCCAGACTCAACCTTGCTGATGTAGGAAGCAAAACACCAACAGTAACTAATCAGGCTGAGTCAGTCTTCTGTTCTGATGGCCCTCACAGCTGATAAACAGGAACCTTATACCTGGGACCACCAGTTTCTTTGGCAGAGGTTGGAGGGCTCAGCTGCAGAAGCTTGTACAAGTCTTTTGCTTGCATGGAGTACCCAAGAAATTTACTCATTGTTGTTGAGAAGCACCAGGTCAGTAATACATTGTTCTTATGCAATGTCATCTCCCTGCTCTGTGCCATCCTCTGCAGTATCATCTCAATGCTGTACTTCCCTTGTTTGCACACCAAAATCTCACATTTATCCTCTTACTACAGCCTCAGTCCCCACTGGGGACTAGTTCTCTCTTGCTTATGTGGCATTATTCTCTATCTGGTTTCATTATCTACCACTCCATTGTATTACATCTGCACTGTAGGTCTCTACAACTGGACTCTATACCTGCAATGTATTGTTCATTTCACACTGCCTAGTTTTGTGTTTTGGGAGTCCCCAAGTGCTTATTTTTCAGCTAAGCCCCACATTATAGAGTTTCTTGTCTGGCCAGTTTGAGCATCATCAGCTAGTGTTCTCAGCATTATTAGCTTTAGAGTGAGCTTTGGCACCACTTGCAGAATTTATCTACTGTTGTCTTTTCATATTTTATTTAGAAAAACAGTGAGTATAATTGGGTTTTAATATAAGTTTTAATTAAATAGTCTTATCTGGATTTTGTTTTTTGGTTTGTTAGCTTAATAGGACCAGTGAATTGTTTAGCATACAGGATGAATGGTGCTCACCATTCATGACCATCTATTTAATTTTTCACTTTTATCTTCTTCATTCAGTATTTGGCCTTATATTTTATTTATTTCAAATTATAAGAACATGCACTGAAGGTGGAATTATTGATTTCCTCATGGATTTTGCTTCAGTACTCAGTATAGTGCATCGTACTTTTCTCAGTGCTTCTGCATGTGTTTGAATACATTTCCAGCAAACCCCTTTGAGGTACAATGTTATGAATATTCCTGTTGTACTGAGAAGAAACTGAGATACATGGAAGCTTAGACTGCATTTTCACAAGAAGCTAAGCTGATGCTTTTTTTTTTTTTAACTAGTTAAACCCTTTTGTGAGTCATTTCAGTTTGTGATGTAGAAAAAAATTTTTATTTCTTTCTCCCTGGGTAAACTTCCTACTATGTTGGAGTGTTGTACAGCCTTGTGAAGTGGTTTCAGAAGGAGAAGTGATTGATGGGATTGGGCTTCTCTACCTTTCAAAAAAGGTGGGTAGTTGGATTTGTCTACCTGTATCTCTTCCAATTTCACCCCAAGTTTACGTACAGCTTAGAAGGAGCTGCATTTATAGCCATCACTGACCTTAAAGGCTTGTTGTTTCCACAAGCTGTGACTTATTCCAGCAGTAAATACAGATGTGCGGTGCTGTTTAAACATCTTGGTACATCCTCATGTAGTCTGAGTGCTGTCACTAATCTGTCTGCATTGTTGTGTTTTGAATTAGTTTTTTAAGCTGTCACATTTCAAATTTTTTGGATGGTGCTTTTGAATTGGTGTTGTTTTTCTTCATAAGTTTCTGGTGCAGCTGAGGGTAGTGAGATGAACAGGCAGCAGTAAATGTTCTAAGGAGCAAATTGACTCTTCATTAGCAAGCACAACACGTATTACAGTTAAGAAAGACTAATTCTCAGCATTTTGAATCTTCCCTAGCTACCAGACAGGAGATCTGTTTTCAGCTGCCTCATCCAAAAGTTCCAAGCACAGAAGTTTTTAACACAGGCCAGGTAATGACCATTGTAGGTCCCTTCTAACTCAGGATATTCTATGAACCCCAGTGACAAATACAGAAGAGATTTCAATGTAGCTAGACTACACATTTAGTCAGGAATTTTTTTCAGCTGGCTGATATTGACGATGAAGGGGTGAAGCTGAGTCTCCTGGGACAGATTTCTTTGAGGACTACAGTTTACTTCTGTTCCCATCAGGTGGGAGAATTAGTTCAGGTGTCTCTTGCAGGAGACTGAGCACAGTAACATGGCTAATAACATTGCCAAAGCTCTCTAAGGAGCCCTGCTGTGCTGTTGAAAGTCACCAGCTAGAACAGTCTGATCTCTCTTACAAATCACAGGAATTCTTCACAGTGAGTTCACAAAATCAATTGACAGTATGCTCTAGCTGTGGATGACTTCCTAGAGAATGGCCAGCTGTGAAGACTGCACTGTTAATTACCCATGGTGAAAAGTGAAATCAGCTGAAGTGATTTGCTTAGCACCAACCAGGATCTTTTTGGAAGGTGCTAGAATGGGATCTGCTTTTCCAGAGGGCACAAAGTTACAGCAACTGAGTGTAAATTCTTCCAGTTTCCCTTTATTCGCTTTTGCTTTCTAATTCTTACAAAGAAACAGGAGCTCTAAAAATGGAAGCTTTTTTCGATCTTTACTTATTCTTACAATGTACTTATCTTATGCTCTGAGAGAGGGCCCTTCAAAGAAAAATAGCCTGCAATCATAACAAAAGCTGCATTTGTTATTGTCCCTATCCTGCTGAAGTAGGTAGATGTTATCCTGAGTGCTTGGTTTATTGCATCTCATTTTGCACAGTGTAAAAGTACAGTTTCTAAGGGAGTTGCCAGCCAACCAGAAAAATCTCTTTATAAAAGATCCTGGACCAGCTAATAGATTTCTATACACTGAAAGTCTGGTTATTTATTTCCTACATGAATAAAACTTGATGAAAGTGAAAATGTTTTAGATAATATCTGTATTTTTAAACGGTTGTAAGGTCTAGCCTTATATAAAATATGCTTGCACTGCTTCAAAAAATGGTGATAGATGCTCTCAGATGGGAAAGGGCAACTTTTTAGCTCTGTGCAAATGGTATGTATAATTTGGCAGCTTCTGTTTCTTCAGTGTTCAAGCACCAAATACAAAGTTTCCAAAACATGTAGCAGGAAAATATGTTTAATCCACAGAACAAAAAATGCATAAACATAGCTGTTCTGATAAATTCTTCTTTTTCCTGCTGTATACTCTCTTTTTAATGCGAGCACAGTGTTTGGGAATACCAAGTTCCCTCTCTTGTGCTCAACACAGGAGACATGAAATTACCTATCCTCTATT
The DNA here is from genome assembly GCA_013401095.1 of Passerina amoena. NCBI lineage: Eukaryota > Metazoa > Chordata > Aves > Passeriformes > Cardinalidae > Passerina > Passerina amoena. The sequence continues at coordinate 273,364 of WBNP01005036.1, forward strand.
AAGTGAAATTTGACTAACTAATGAAGGGAAATGAAGCAGAGATTTTAAGTCCCTATAGCTCTACATCCTCCCTTATCATGGGATCCTTTTAAGGATCCTTTTAACCAGTGTTGTCTGTAATGTCTTTAGCTGGTGGATATCTCTAGAGAAAATTTTGTAGTGGTCTTGTAAAAGAGTTTTAAGAGTACAATATTCATTGCATAAAATCAATATATGCTATTAATTGTAAAATTAATAAGAATGAGCTGGAAACACTTATTTGGTACCCATTGGAAGCAGAAGAATTGCCTGTCATCTTGTGAATAACCATTTCATTTTCTCTTAAATTCCCCTGCTCGTGCTTATCCTGAGTTATCACTTGTCACACTCTGTGGCCATGTGGGCAGTCAGGGAGCTCCCTACTGAGGGCCATTGTGCAGGCACAGAATGCTTCTTGTGCTTGTGTCTTGGACTGCCCGGCTTGGCAGCACATTGGGATCCCTCCCTAATCCAAGAGGGAAAAAAATCCTCAAACATTTTACCAAAGGCTATTGACTTTTGGTAGGGTAGGATCCTTCCAAGGGAAGAGCTGCCACTCACAGACTAAAAGGATACAGGTTGGAGAGAATATTTGGGTTTTATTTATTTATTTATTGTGTGTATCTTTGTATACACCAAATGTATCCCCCTTATCCCCCTCGGTTATTACCTCCTCCTCCCCTCCCAAGATATATACTTATATTTTTCTCTGGAATATGCCAAAGTCTTCCAGAAGTATATTACTAATGCAACTCCTATCTTTCATATGATGTTTACTCTTTTCTTATCTTCTTCATGTAAAGAGAGGTTTTTTTCATAGTAGGTTTCATTTTGACACAAGTCCTTTAGAAAACAAATATCCTGCTGTGTCTTTCAGGTAGGCTACATCAAAGAGGACACTTTGCATTTAAAAGGCAGTAAAGTTTGCAAAAGTTCTTAGTTCTTTTCAGATTTAATGCCAGAGATTTAAACCTGCCCTGGAGAAAGCTCAAAAAAGCAAAAATTATTTAGTTTCGTGGTAGAATATGCCTTTTTCACCTGGCGAGCGTAAAATTTAAAAAAAAAAAAAATCCTACTTTAAAATATCAGCTTTTCCTTCTGGCTATTTATGGTGTTCCATATTTCTATCTAATTATCACTAAGTACCCTTTCAGAATATACTTTTCAGAAAGTTGGGAAGATGTGAATGGTGGTCTGAAAAAACTGAAAAATTGCAAGTGAAACACACAGGACCCTTGCTAGGAAGCTTTACAAGTACCTATAGGAGGCTCAGATCAATCCTTAAAAGGGGGATTTCTGTATAGATTCATGTTACATAGATAGCTAAATCAAATCAGTTCATTTGATTTATGTAAAACATTTGTGGAGTTTGAGGCCTGTAAATTGACAGAGTTGAGGAAAAAAAAAAGAGACTAGAGAACTGATAAGCAGAAACCATATGCTTTAGTTTAAGAGTGTGGAGTTTTTATCTTGTAAATAAATTTAGATCCAACTATAAAATTGGCCTGTGGACTGATTTTTTTTTTTGGCTACAGTATGTGTGAGGAGTCCACGAAAGACAAAATTAAGCCTATTCTGAAGTCATATGCATGCACAAAAAGAGAGGCTACATTTTAATTTATAAAACACTAAGGAGTAGCTTCTGCACATTATCAGTATTGGGTAAAGAGGAAGAAAGTAAAACTGAAAATTGTCTTTTGGTCGACCTGGCCATTAAAATTATGCTTCTGTTGTTTTTCTGCTGAAACCAGTAATTTAGCGGGATTGTTACAAAAAGGAAATGCATATTCCTGCATATTGTTGTGTGGTTAGTGTTTTTTTTTTTTAATTCAAGTGACTTTTTGTACTACCTATATGTTTTATTCTAATAAGCAATGACATGGGTGTATTGCTCTGATGAAGAGAAGACTTGCTCTGTGTTAGAAGACTGTAGTGACTTCTGCTAATATTTATCCACTCCCTGTATTTACAGCTTTGAGAAAACTGGAGTGTCAGTGAGCATTCTCCATAGCCACTAGCATACTTTTGGTTTTCAGTTCCAGTTTAAAAGGACATGCCTTCTTTTCTTTCTTCTTAGTTTGTAAGACAACTAAAAAATAACGGAAAAAAATTTTCCTGAAAATTAATTTTTGCAACTATTCCAAAAGAACATCACTAGCCTTCTGCATCAAACCTAGGATAACTTTGTTAGTGATACAGGTAGTACCTGGAAGGTACTAATCAAACTTTCCTATTCATAAGTCATTCAGCAGATGGGCATGGTCGAAGATGATGAAAAAGCTCTTAACTCTATTTAACCTTCTTTACTACACAGGAGATGGGTTTTTGTTCTGCAGCATTTAACAGAGCATGTGCTCAGAATTAAACACATGTTTAGGTTCCTAGTTCAGTGAAAATCAATTTCAGTATGGTTTTTAGTTATAATGGGAAGTTTAATGAGAGGCAGAATATGGTCAGTTCAGTCATATAATTGGGTTATAGCTCAGCACTGTTGGTGGTCATTGCAAGTTCAGAGAGGTCTCTTTCACAGAGTTGAGAATTACCAACTTGTGCTTTCCATCTCTTTTCCACTTTCTTTTAAACTAATGATCTGTGTTGGATCATTATTGGCATTGTTAGTAAAGTTGAATACAGAGAACTCTTGTCTTTTTGGGAGCTGCATAGATTCTGGGGCTAATAGTGGAGGGCTGATTTTTTTTTTCTGGCTATTTCTGAGGAATGGATCCTGGTCTGTTCTCCCATGGAAACCTCTAGAAGAATGCTCACTTAGGTATAATGCAGCTAAATACCGGGATATTAAGGATTGATATATAAACTCAAGGTAAGTGTTTTCAGTAATACTTCCTTTCTTAAATTTCCTTGAATTCAGTTTAGGCTTGAGTTTCTCTAGTCTTCCTTGTTTCCAAACATTTGTTTTTTGTTCGTTTGTTTGCTTTTGAAAGAAAAGAATGCTGGAAGGTAATCAAAACGGCATTTTCTTTACCATCTCCTCTGAATATGTACATGTCTCTGACAAGTAGGAAAGAAAACCTACAGAATGTCCATGGCATGTAAAATGTACCAGAGAATGAATCATTTTCAGCAGCCTTGAAGAAGTGGGAGATGTTCTGATTGGAACTGGAACCATCCACCTACTTCTGTTCATTACATTGACACTGCTCTGTTCTCTTCTCTGAACTCTGAGAGTTACTTATCCACCCACACGGTTAATCTACAGAAACCATTCTGAAAGGTTTGTTCCTTACCCTATAATCTTTTATACTTTCTACCCTTTTTGTGTCATCAGCTAATTTAGACTATTTTTTAAATTAAGTAATATATGTTAAAGTAGATAGGGTTTGACTTGAAGCTGTAAAATTTTAAAAAATCATATTTAAGTAAATCAATATAGATATTGCAACAGGCATTTTATAAATAAAATATGGATTGCATATAATTTGCTGTGAGAGATTATAATTAGGTTCACATTTAACATTTCACATATTTCACACTAATATTTCAATTATTGAAAAACTGTTTTCTTATTATATTTTTATTATAAAATGGTTTAATTCATTTTAGAAAAAAATAGTTAATATTCTTTAATCTTATTTTCTCTAGACTATTTCTTTCCATTTGGTAAAGGCAATGAAATGAAGTATTAAAAATTTCAGAGCAGAAGAGTATTAGATGTGCTTTTGAGAAACAAAAGTGTGAAATCTCCTGCATGTGACATGTTTTGTATTGGCTTTTTGATAGGTCTCTCTTCTTCTTTGCCCTGTTCTCGCTTCATTTTTAAAACAACTTTCCGCCTAAAAAGAATAGCAGTATATAAGATGTTCACACACTCTTACTTGCAACAAATCTGCTGGTTGAATTTTTCACAGCTGCTGGGAATTACATGTGTTGCCCATCTCCCCTGCACTCTGCAGCTGAGCCTGCTCACCGGTTGTGCTTCTGTCCTTGCTTTCCGTCTGCATAATGCTTCCAGTCCCCAGGGCCAGCTCACTCTACCTGGAGTTGGTTCATCACAGGAGGCAGTCCAACGTGTTTTAAACCAAATTCCTTATCCCAAAAAAACTTAGTAAAGCAAACCTGCCCTAATAGTAAGAGAAGCAAATTATTCCTGAACTTCATGCTATGATGGTTGTGTTGCTTATATTCCTTATTTAGCAAATAGGGTGTTTCTGCATGTCACACATGAGCAGTTACTGATGAGGAGACAGTCCCCAGCAAAAGGTGTGATGGAGGTTATAAGCCTCTGGCATAATTTAGTGATTGATAATTTGTGCATGTTTTGTGCAAAGGGCCCCTTTGACATTCCCTTTCCCAGGCGCCTCGACTGGTGGATGTAATTTACTGAGATGGATGCAGATTTGTTAAAGCACTCTTTTACTTTTTCAGCCCTTTCATGTGGTATAAAAGGTTGAGAGAGTAGATTAATATATACTCTGCTTTCTAATTCACTGTTTTTTTCAGAGAGAAAATGTATCTAGATGAGTTTGCCGTTGACATCTAAATAAGCAGTTTGACAACAAAGGTTGTGGACAGCTAAGCACATCTGGAAGATAAGTGCGGAAATTATAAACCTGGTGCTATAACTGCATTCAATCTATCCTACATATGTGCCAAAGTCTTCCCGCTTGTTCATGCTTTCATAATTCATGGCTGTAATTCATCTGGGGGTCGCTGGTGCTCTGTCAACGTTTAATTGTTCTAATTACTTAATTATCTGCTCTGGTGAAGTGGTAAAGCCTTGACATTTCACATTTTCCCTAGGAATATGCATCTGTGGGATATATCAGTCTCTGTATTTGGTAAATACAGGGAAAAATAACTCAGTTAATCCAGTTTTTCAGTTGGAAAGTCTATGCTATTATTGATTCCTTACACTGGGCTACTTAGCCCCTTGTTTTCTCAGCCTGTAAATCTTTGTGAGAGGTTTCCTCTTTAAAATTAATCTACTTAGTTATTAATTTTCTGGTGGGAAGGCTAAAAAGGATGTGTCAAGTAGTGATATTTTTACAGGATAATCCAATCAAATTGGAAGTCACTTTACACTGGGTTCCTGTGAATGGCAAGGGAGAAGCGTGGCCTCATCAAGCAAGAAAGTTATCTTGTGTACAGATACTGATGTTCAGGGATCATAGTGGCAACTGCTGAGTGACACTTCAGGAAGAACTGTAATAGATTATGTGATTATAACTTTGACATTAGAAAAAAGTGACAAAACCCCATTTTTCTGCAATAAGTAAGCTTTTTTCCTATGTTGTGGATTTTCCTTGCAGAAGAAGAAGCTTCAGTCAAGTTAAACTTTTGTGCAGTAAATGTTTCTGTAGTAAAGAAAAATGGAGGAGTTGAGAATCCTAAATGCCATTTACTGTTAAGAATCATGTCTTTAATGTATCTTTTGTTTTTCTTTAACTTCTCTGAGAGTGGGAAAGAAAATGCTCAATGATTGCGTAAATGTTTTTTCATTGCTGGGTGATGCCTGCTATGATAAATGGAAGGTACTTAGGAAAAATGCTTTATGAGGTAGCTAGTCCTTCAATTTTTGAAATAAAATTACTCCTAAAAGGCTAGAGAAGGCTTTGTGTTAGCTTTGACTGTAGAAATGAAAAGACAGGTAGAATATAGTACAGTTCTACTAATAGCAGTTAAATAATGCCTGTGCTCTTAGTGTAATGGGACAAGCACTGCCAATTTTCTGTTTTCTTTCACTGGATAAAAAGGAAGAGAATAATTTTATTTAATCAGGTGGATTTATTTGGATGAATGCATGAAGGGAATGGGGTGCAAAAAGCACTGCTTTTTGAGAGGAAGGATCATGTATAAGCTCTGTTCAGCTCCCTGGAGAATTTCAGCAGGTGTAACTACCAGGATTCATGGAATCAAGTCAATAAACTCCTGAAGATCAATGTCTCTCTCTCCCTCCTTCCCTCTTTACCTCCATATGTAAAGAGGCAGCTCCTATTAGGAGCTGTCTGCTCATTTCCAGTATCTGTCTAATTCCTTAGAGGACCCTGTTTAGTTGCATGGATCATGCAGAAGCAAAATTTAGTAGCACTCTAAAAACAGGATGAGTGCTAAAATGAGTGAGTGAAAATCATCACACACTTTTGCCTCATGTTAGTGCCCTGTGTCATTCAGAGAAAAGTCATTCTTGTACTGATGATCACAGGAACAAAGCTACAGGAGCAGCAACAAAGCTGCCCTTTGTGAGGCCTTGGTGTTAGAAGGTCTGCTGGTTGTTTGGACAAGAGAATTCAAATATCAGGAGAATAGGTAATGCCAGAGAAGAAGCTGCAAAACATTATATCTATCAGCCCTCATCACTATTGTTGTGATTTAGGCCCAAGGAGCGTGTTTCTTGATGTCAGTATAATTTTCCAAGTCTCACTGAGCAAGTGCGCTTTCTTGATAAAGCTCTGGGTTGGGACTGGCAAATGTGCACCTGAAGCTTATCTGAGGCATTGGGGGATTTGCTGAAAGTCACTTATCACCAGTCTATGCCACATTTTTTGTAAGTTATTAAGGCTTTAGGTATTGATCCGTGATACCTTCTAAAGCTAGTATTTACATATGAAAAGTCTATATTGAGATTTAGATATTGCTATTTCTACAATTTATTACATTTAAACAAGTACCTTTAAAAAAATTTGCTAATTCTACAGTTATGTTCCTGCTGTTAATCTGGGATTTTTTGGGAAACACAAAGAGGATAAATATGCTTTTGGTATTTTTACTTCTGGACTGGTGAACCTGGAAGTGCTTTCAAGTTCCCTGCTAGATCAGGGCAAGTTTTACTGGACACCAGTCCTCATCTTCTCTGAGCTTTTATTTTTTTTGTGGATATATGGCGCATGTGCTTCCTTCCCAGCTTTTTTCTCCCAAACTGGTTGGGGAAGGGGATGCTGAAATTTGCTTCTAGAGGAGACCCCTTTGGGAAGTTCCCTCCCAAATCTGTCCCAAGGCAGAACACATACATAGCTGGAGTTTGTGGTTTTGTGACACACTGAAGCCAACGAGACTCTTTGTGACTTCTGAAGGTGGTGGTCTTACCTTACTGCCCTCCTACTACCAGCCACTCTGCAAATATTCAGATTCTTTACTGATCCCATATGAAGACAATTATGGGAAGTTAACGTTGAACAAAACTGTTCAAGTTCTCTTGCAGTTATTCTTTCTTCTGGTTCATTGTGTGAAACTGGCTTATCCTTGGAATCCATTTGAAACTGTAGCCCACCAAGAGAAAAAAAAAATGCAGGGAAAGGCAGTGAGCTCCATTTCTACATTCATTTTGTGGCAAGATATGTGAAGGAAAATATAATAATAATAGTTATTGGGTACTGTTTCATATTTTTAAAACAACAAAAAGAAAATTTTTAGAGTTTTGTATTTTTGTTTGTGTTTGCTGTTTGAAGTGAAACCTGTTTTAGAATATCTTTTAAATAACCTAGAAGGAAACTGGAGATCAGAAAATTTGACTTTGAGAGTGTAATAGGCTACGTACAAGTTTAGAAGGCATTTTTAGAAGGAGTTTTGCTAAAGGCACTTTTTCCTTTGACCTGCCTTAATTCAGTCTTCTCATTTGACTGTCTGGAAATAGTTTGAAAGGATGCAGAGTCAGTGGTTCTTTCTGATGCTGTGCTGCTGTAGGCGAAGTGCATAATACGAACACGTGTATCTGCATCTGATGGAGCAGTGCCACTAATGGTATCAACAGCAGCACTGCGTTCTTTCCATCATTCCCTTCTGCCAGGTGTGGAAGAGGAGGAGGAGGAGAAGACAGTCTGTCACAGGCGGGTTTCTGCAAAAGAAGAGACTGTGAGGAAAAGTGGTGGGGCTTCCTACACAACCTGCTCCGTTTTCTCACGGTGCCGACTCCCACACTGCCTGGTGCGCTCCAATTAGGAGCTGTCTGCTCATTTCCAGTATCTGTCTAATTCCTTAGAGGACCCTGTTAAGATGCATGGGTCATGCAGAAGCAAAATTTAGTAACGCTCTGAAAACAGTGTAAGTGTTAAAGTGAAGGATCTTTCTCACATACTGTATACCAGGTAAACTCAAACTGTGGCATAGCAAACTACTTTTTTTCAGACAATCAGAAACAGTTTTCTCTGGGCCCAGTAACACTATGCATCCTAAGAGGATGCACAGAAGTTTTTTTTTTTTTTTTGGAAAAAATATAAAGTCCTTGATCCCTACTTATTATCGCAGTTTAATAGACTCCATCTTCTCCCTTACCCCAGCTTTAATTTGTGCTTACCTTAAATATAATTCCCAGAATTTTCTTGCAAATTTTGCCCTCATAAACTAACCAAATATAAGATGTTACTTTATAACAGGATTGACTTTAGAAAAAATATTAAAAATATTTTGATTTGTGGGGGATGGTTGCCAATGTGTATAATTTATTTTCTGTTGTTCTGAGTGCAGTAATAATGAATTTCACTGTTGGTTAAAAGTCCATTTTATGCATCTCTATGACACTCTTATTTATAAATTGACAGGATTAAATTTAAAATTTTGGATATTTTTGTGACTTAAGAAATTGTCTTTTTTTACAAATTATGAAATATTCAGCCTTCACTTGCGTGTGCTCAGCAAGGCCAATGCAGCAAATGTGTGAAAGGAAAATCTTGCTTTAGGGTAGCCCTTATATGTGCCTTCTCTCTCTGCTTTTTTCTCTCCTTGGTCTCTTATAAATGCTCTCATATGTGTGTACTGGAAATGGGCTCTCTTTTTAAAAAGATGAAGAAAAACAAACTGAAGCCCAAAATGAATAGTATGCTTTTATACTACAGCTTTTTACTTCCATAATTTAAAATTCCATAATGTTTGAATTAATATTGTGAGACCAACTGGTGGAAGAAAAAAAGTATTTATAAGATAGGGTTTAAGGGGACACCAAAAAGACCTTAAGCATAATCTGCACTGGCCTTGGCAGCTAGCAGTGCTGTCACTTATGTTGTGCTGGAGAATTTTGTAGCAGCATTGGGTTTTATTATGTATGTAGTTGGGGCTTAGTAGACTAGAAGGAAATAATTTCAATGATCAGGCTGTTTTTGTTATGAGTTTCCCTGCTTTCCTTTGACATGCCTTGTTATTGTTGGTCAATTAAAGGATAGGAATTTTGTCAGTTTTTATCCAAATGAATCATCTTTCCAGTTCCTTTGAGTATGGAAGCAAAATGTTGGATTTTCATTATAGATGCAAACAAATCTGGGAGAAAGCAAATACTTTGGAATAAAGCCTAATTATTATGGCTTCATCTTGCAAATAAAAGATGTGACTTTAACTCTTCTTTCAGTGATGGCACAGAAGCTGCACTCTGAGCAAATGCTTAGATTTCTGGACTTCTGAAGAAGAAGGCTTTCCTTTATTTTGGTTTTATGGATAAACTGACTGATACTAATTTTAAAACACAGAGCTGTTGATCCCACCCTCACAGTCACAGAGTTCTAGAATACCTTTGGGTTGGAAGGGATCTATTTAAAATGTGTGTGCAGATAGGGAATTTTGCAATGTTGTCATGCAATTTATGAATTCCTCATGGCAGTGGCTGGGAAGCAGACACTGAGATGTGTGTCCCTCTGGCAAGGTGGCAACACTTCCAGGAAGAGACACTGGTGGCTCTGAAGCTTTGCCAGGAAAAGAAGAAGCATCCAAAGATCTCTTAGACACATGGGACAAAAATTATTTTCTCAGATAACACAGGCAAACTCTGATTTGGCTTCATTTTAGGTACTTTCTGTGGTTTTCTTAAGTGCTGATATGGTAATTTATAATTTGTAGCTAGAAATCGGTTCCTGATGAGAAAGAATGAAAAAATTGTTCGAAGGCAGGGTTTTTCTGGTACTCTGCTTCTGATACTCAATCAGACTAATTAAATCAATTCAGCTTTGCAGCTTCTGATAATGTTTAAAAGGAATTAATTTGCTTCTCTCCTATTTGTCTTGAAGTTATGTTGTCACCACTGATGACTTCTTGCTTTGGTTTCAGTTATAGAACTTAATATTTAGCTAAGATCTTGAACATGTGGTGAAGATCTTAATGAATAATTATACTATTGCACCCAGCTTTTAAAATGATGTATTTGTTTTGAGGATGATTCATTTTCTTCGGAAAGAAAAGCAAAGCAGATTCTTGCTTTTCCTTTAACTTGATGTCCTTTTCTGTTCCATTTTAATAGATCACCTCTGCTCTCTTTCTTTAACTGACCCAAATGAAAGATTGTAATATGGTATTGAAGGCAAGGAGGAAGGTGTGAGAGGGAATTAAAAGATTGTTAGCATCCAGCAAGTCACTGGAACTGGAGATACTTTGCAACTGTTTCCTTGATTGTTCCTTTGGGAAAGAATCATATCTGTTTACCTAGCATGTTGTTAGCTCAGACCTCTCAGGATGTAGAGGATATTGAAAACAGCAATGTGTGGAGGCCAGATATATGCTAGAAGGATAAGGATGCCTGTGTTTTGCCATGGGAAGTGGAATTATATCTCAATCCTGTGCACAACAAGCTATTTATCATGCTCAGAAAACAGCAGTAGGCAACAAACTGGAAACCTTTGCAGCTAGGGAGACTGTTTATATATCTCAAACCCTTTTTTCTTGTGAAGAAAGGATTCTCACCTTCATGGCATGTTGCATTGCGGTTTACTGTGGAGTGCTGCAGTGATTTCTTATTTTAACTTGTTGCATTTTGTCTAAAGGTAACTGTTGTACATTACTTTGATGTGTCAAATTATCCAATACAGCTCTGAACTCATAAGTTTCTTTTTCCTTTAGGCTGTTTAAGGTGATTTTACATTTGTTATGAAATTGCTGGTCTTTTTAGTGAAAAAAAACCATCTAGCCTTATTGGGGATCCAGCGATTTCTTTTTTAAAGTCTTCAAAACAGGTCAGCTAAATGGAGTGTGAATGGGGGACAGGGCTGAGGCTTCTGGTCAGTCAGATATGAGGAAGATAATGGACTCCATTCTTAATCTGAGTGATGGCATTCTGATTTTTAATACCTGTGAAGAAACTCTGACCTAAGGTAAGTCTCTCAGACAAAGATGTTTAGGGGTAATGTTTCTATGGGGATATTTGGGCTCTTGAAGAAGACCCCAGGCTAGGCATGCATTAGTTTAGTCCAGTGTGACAGAATTCAGTGCACACTTCTGGGGAACAGGCTTAAATCCAGCTCTGTGTATGATGCCGCATAAGTTCAGGGCTGCTAAAAAAGGCCAGATACTATAGGACCACTTAAAACAATGTTGCCAATATGTTTAAAGGCAAAGAATAATAAAAACAATTACAATCGTTATTAATAATAATAATCTTTGCTAATGATGTAGAAGATGGCATGAAATAAGGAATAAATTCACTTCCTGTACAAGCTGAAAATTGTTTCTGTTATCTTGTGTCTTTTGTGCTACAAAGGAACTGACATTGTGCTTGTAAAGTTTTTAGCTATTTGTAGTAGTAGTAGATATTCAGTACAACACAGTTATTGCATGTTTTTTATTAATAATTTTCCTGCAGGAGACTCTAGTTACATGTCCAATTATAAGGATTAAATTTTGCTGTCTCCATCCCCAGAACTGGTTATAGCTGTGCTAATAGGGAATCATCTTCTAACAGCTGGTAGCTCTATTGGAAGTGAGGAGAAGAAAGGGTGATGGATCCATTTTTCTTCTTATACTTCTCTTGGCCAACCCAAGAGACAGGAAGACTTATTAGACAATACAAAATGCAATTCTGGCACGTACATAAAATTCCCTTTGGTTTTGATTCATCCTTTGTTATTCTCTTAATCACTCTTTTAATCATTGATTTTTTTATAATAGGGATTTCATCAAAACTCCTAATATTTTTCTTGAAGATGATTATTTGCAGTGTTACATAATGATTTTGTGAACAGTTTGAATTTGTGTCTGTGTGTGGGTATGGTTTTATGTTTTTTTGTGGGTTTTTTTTCTCTCTTTTTTTTAAAAAAAGGTGTGCTTTGTACTCAAGTAACTTCATTCTTTCCATATAGCTTAACTTTTGACAACTGCAGAAATGACATTCCAAGAATGAAGGTAAAAGGAAAGATAGCTGGTTTTTGACAAGAATGGACCAACCAATAGCAAAAATAATTTACTTTCTTTTGACATAAATGTGTCAATTTTTGAAGAGTATTCGAAGGCTGCCAAAGCTAGACTGATATTAAAAGCTTTACATTAACCTGACTTTCAGAGAGAATTGAAGTGAACTTTTATTTTAGGTTTGTCCAAACTGTATTTTCTTTCTAGCTCTTATCTTAATGAAAGATTTTACACTATTTTTACAGTTGGTTGTAATTTTTCATTTGAAAACAGTTTTCTGTTCAATCTAAGATGTTTCCCTGTGGGAGCTAAATTGTTTTTTAACTTTCCTTTTCCGTTTCCTTCCTGGGGAATTTTTCACAAGCAGCAAAAAATTATCAAATGCACATTTTCACGTCAAAGTTTGATTAATTTGCTGTAATGAGAACAATTGCCTTTTAGCTCTGCTTTTGAAATCTATGACTGAAAAAACAGAGACTTCTTAGCTCTTCCAAATTTGGTTCATAAATGCATTGGAAGATTAAGATCTGTGGTGTGTTTAGCATGTTTTCTGCTTTCACCTAAATTGGAAAGAGAATGCTGCTGTGGATTCTCCACAGAAATATTTATACAGATATTTCACTGTCTAAAATCCTTCCACTGCGTATTTCTCCATATTCCTTCCTGCTGTTTTGAGCTGTAATTTCACATATAATTATAAAGAATGTAAATTATTTTCATCATGGGCCAAATTATATTTTATTTACTTGAACTAATGTAAATATAATGGTTTTTAAATACGTAGAAGGCTGCAAGATATTTTGAAATATATCTGCAATGCATGTGTTAACATAGAGTCAGTACACATACATAAACAATTCTAAAATAAATTCAGATGTTAAAATCCCACTAACATTTCTAAGATTTATATTGCAATGCTGAAGCCTTCTGATTGCTTTAAGGAGATTTAAGTTTGGTCAAGTTCCAAAAAGGTAGTTCTGCTATTTCTGACACTTTTCTTCTTCATAAGGTTGCATAGACTTAGATCAAGAAATACAATAATCAGTTTCGTCAGAACAGAAAGGAATGTTGGATTTTAGTGAGCTGAATGTGTTACTTTACTTCATCTTTAAACTGTATGAGCTACAAAGAGAAGAAAAGCAGAGGTCGGTCAGTGGAATTTGTCAGCACTCAGATAGATAGGTTTAAAATGATGTTGAAACTACGGCCTTATCCTGGAATGCTTTTTACTGCTGCTGTGCTTTAACCCCAGCCATTCACCAAGCCCTACACGGCTGTTCACTCCCCCACCAGCAGGATCAAGGAGACAATTAGAAGGGTAAAAGCTGGAAAACCTATGGATTGAGATAAAGACAGCTTAACAGGGAAAGCAAAGCCATGCATACAGAGCAAAACAAGGAATTAATTCACTGCTTCCCATGAGCAAGCAGGCGTTCAACTGTCTCCAGGAGAACACAGCCCCATCAAGTGTAATGGTGACTTGGGAAGACAAATGCCATCACTCCAAATGTCTCTTCCCTTCATTCCTTCTTCTCCATTTTATACACTGAGCATGATGCCATGTGGCCTGGAACATCCCTTTGGTCAGTTTGGGTCACCTGTCCTGGCTCTGTCTCCTCCCAGACTCCCATGCACTCCCCACTTCCCTGACAGCATGGCAGTACAAAAATCCAGAACAGCCTTGGCTTTCTGTAAGCCCTGCTCAGAAATAACAAAAATATCTCTACATTATTACAATGGTGTTCAGCACAAATCCAAAAAACACAGCCCCGTTTTAGCCACTGGGAAAAAGAATAAGTCTACCCCTGCCAAAACCAGCATAACAACATATGTTACCTATATTCCAGAATTGTGTTTTTATTTGATCACTTACGCTGGAATCATGATGCAATAGGGAATGTACATTCATTATCCTGAATATTTATGTTTCTTGAAAAATATAGCTGTATATAGATTGTATCAACAGAGAGATTACTGGAGACTGATTTGGAGTGATATGGGTAATGATGATATAATCTTCTCTGGTAAATGAATACAAATTTTTCCTACTATTTTTGAAGGAAAGTTTTTTTCTCTTTGTTTGTTTGGGTTTTTGGTTTTTGGTTGTTGTTTTTGTTGTTGTTCTTATAATGCTATTTTTCTGAGGTGTCCTACCATTTGCTGAAAGACTGCCAGGAATCCATGCAGTCATGACAGACAGTCACCACCAGAAGTGTGAAGTGCTGGCAATATCCATGAGCAGTGAGTGGAAATATTGGAAATCTCTGGATATGACTGCCCAGCATGTTTGATTACCTTTTACACTGATACTCCACAGTCAACTTCAGCTTTCTTTTTTTTTTTCATTTTCTTTATCAGTAGAAGTTTATACTAAAATTTCCCCTTTAATAAATGCCCTGAAAACCTCTGGAGAAAATTCCAGTTTCTCCTGAAGTGGAAACACACGCCTGACATGTTGTAAGGCCGAGAGGGCCGAGTAGGAGCTCTCTACAGGCAGGCACCATGGCTGGTGCACAGCCTGCTGTACCAGCTGTCAAGTTACAGTTCTAACTTCCAGATTTAAGGCACGGTGTCCCTACTTGCAGCCCTTTTTTCAACACTTCGTTCTCTTGGGAGAAGTTTTCCAGCTTTCTCAAAATGGCATGATCACTGGACCTTGACAGCTGCTCCTTTAACAACCACTATGCATCTGACCACTGACCTTCTGGCTTCCTGTGCATCTGTTGTTGGTCAGAAAGATCAATCTAAGCATGTGGAGAACCTTACTGGATGTACTTTATCTGGCACTAATTAGCTCCTTCCAGTACAACTAATCAAATACACACTCATACACAGGTCCTCTGTTACTACTAATTTTAATTAAATTTTTTATGAGTGATAGGTGAAGGAATTTCTGTTATTAATTAGTGGAAGAGCATCTCTTGTGAATGCTGCTGTGTGTCTGGCAGAAGAAAGAAACTTGTAAAAAGAGACGAGGACATTCATAGTTAGAAGGCAGTGTTTTTCTGGTACTCTGCTTCTGATACTCAGTCAAACTAATGAAATGAATTCAACTTTGCAGCTTCTGATAATGTTTAAAAGGAACATTTAAACAGGTAAACAGTGCATCAAGACACCAAATCAAGCTTTTTTCAAGTTTAATCTTTGATGAATTTACCTTAAATACAGAAAAATATTTTTCTGATCCTGGACTATATGCAATAGTAAAATATATTTATTTATTTATGATGAATACATAGGTGAGGGAAAACTCTTTTTATAAAAATGGATTTATGAGTCTTGATTCTACCTGGGTGAGCAGAATACCTTTTTTACTGATTGCCCAATGTTGCTGATGTTGGCCAGGCCACCTGAAATCACAGTGGCTAAGCTGAATGGACAATGGATTGTGGAGTTCTGGTCGGTAAGATGCTTCTCCAAACTGTCTCCCTTTTCTCAGCTTTTAACTGCTGCCATCTTCTTTCTTTAGGCATTAGAAAAAAATGAAGCTGGTACATCAGGATGTCTCACTATGTTTTTTATTGAGGAGAGCAGGAAAGTGTGATAAGAAGCAAATACTGTCCTTTAGATTTCCTAAATTGCCCTCGACGCTCTGTGACATTTTCTGTGACTATCAATTGCAATGTGCAGTAGCATATCAAAGGGCACATGGTGCCTTGAGTAATTTACTTGTGTTTCTGTGCTGTGAAATCTATATTCAGAATATTGTCTTATCCCTAGGGAAGAAGGGGAGAGGATGGGGACAAAGCCCTGCAAGGAAATATTATAACCCTTACTTGCAGTTCACTTGAGGTTTTCTGTTTGGTTTTTCAATGAATTAATCTGCCCTTGATCCTAAGACTATATGAATGGGCTTCACAAGTCATAATTTGTATACATAACCTACTGTCTATTTAAATCCCTTATTTAATCTTTTATCCAGCTTCTTTTTTCCTTAGTTTTAAATCTCTCAATGTAAATGTAAGGATTTGAGCCTTAATATAATAGTGCTCATATGCTTAGCTTCTTTCCATTTCTTTAACAATCTTGAAGACTTTCCTCTTTGCTTCTGACTGATTCTCATATGAAAAGATTAAATATTCAGAGAAAGATGGAGAAAATATGTCCATGTGCGGGTTTTTTATTTGTTTGTTTGGTTTATTTTCCCCATGGGATTGATTTTTATTGAGAAATAATCCTTCTGTTTTTTTTCCACATATATCAGGGCTTACCACTAATCTTAGAATCCAAAGCCTCTAAAATTGCTTTAGATTTATTTTTTAATTTTCTTTTGCAGATTGGCATGTATTTCTAACATCTGATTCAATATTACTTATATTGTAGTTTTAACCTTAAACATCTGAGAAAAATGAGTTATGTTCATAGTAAAATTTATTCCTAAAAAAAATTTTATTGACTTTACTTTCATCCTCTGAATTGATTCCTTTGACCTTTTTCATAAATTTTATTACTATTGCTGTGCAATGTGGAAGGAAGGAGAATATTAGGTGAAAAGATAGATAATCAATATTTTTGTAATGTTTAATTTGTACCGTATTAATGCGGGAATGAGCCTAGTTAAAACCACAGAATTTTAATGGATACAAGTTAAGAAGGGATCTCTGAATGAAATCCAAGTTTGTGATCCTAAAATCTATAGCAGCAGACATGGGCATAGGTTTCCTGCTGTCTTAGATGCAGCAAACTGATTTTACTCCCTTGCATTTTCCTTCCTCCTTCTGCCTCAGCCAAAAACCAGAAACACCTTTCTGCTTCACATCCAGAATGTGCACTAACTCACCTGTTCAAACTAAAGAATTTTCTCTTATTCCCACTTTTGTGAGTTATTTCCCTTCTCTCTCATGAAATATGTTAATATCTCTGAATACTGAGTATCAGCCCAGAGCCAGAGTTTACATAACATAATTCTTTACAACTTGTGGGCAGAGCTGCAGCAACCCTGTACCCAGTGCTGTCCAGGTGTATTGTGCCCCTTATTGAGCAAGGCAGTGCACTGTCTGTGCACATCTGGCAAGGCTTTCCAACATAACGGATTCTATGACTCTATGAAATAGCACTAAACTCCACTGAATGTGCTGCTGCACGTTCTTGATATCTTTCCTGTTAATGTAGCCATTTATAATTATGAGTTAAATCCTGTCTGTTTGGTATTTACTGAGAATAACTTCTTTTTTTTTCTGGTTTGGTTTTGGTTTTGGAGTTTTTTGACAGGTTAATTTAGAGAGATGGTGCCAGTGATGTTAAATGTCAGTTGCCAGAACAACTGGTTGTATATATCCTGAATGTCCCTAACTTCAAACACAAGGAAGCCTATTAAGAAAAGCACTGAAGAAAAGGAAAGCTTTGAATCTTGAGTTCAGCTTGATCTTAGTAAACTTTGTAAAAAAATCTCAGAACTTTCTTCACCTCTTCAAGAAGCTTCTAAGAAATCTCAAACTTTTCTTGGTTTCTGGAACTACTTCGCAAAACTGATATTTCTTGAAATCTAAGCTGGTGTATGTTTCCCCAGCATCATGAAAGAGCAAGACAAGCAAACAAAAATATGTAAAACTTAGTGTCCCACTTTGTGGTGTTTCCTAGGTCAGTACAGAAATTAGCTACTTCTTTGAATGGCTATAAAACTGGGAAAAAAAATCAAATAAAACACTCATAGGATATTACACTGAGAAATCTTAGAGTAACAAAGCTTTATAAAAGTCATTAAGTTTTTGGAGGATCTTCTCTTCCATTCTATCTATATTCTTGTTACATTCATGTCAGTGTTTTTAAAACTTTTGTATAATGATGTAGATTTTACCTCTAGGAGAGATTATAAAGATAATCAATAACATGATCAATATGTTGTGCTTCCTTTGTAAGAAGGAAGAGACAACCAACTTGTCTTGTTAAAGCCAGTGGCCAGGGTTAGCCAACATCAATTTCTGACTTGTTTTTATTAGGGATTTCTCTGCTAATTAGAGGGAGGGGAGGATAAACCTCGAAAAATCCTTTTCCATGTCTTTGGAAAATGTTCTTTTTGTATCTTTGCACTGGGATTTTTTCCATTAAGTCAAATCAATTCTTATATTTATTTAGAAAACAATAAAATCTTGGCTAATTCTGATTTTCTTCATGTATAGTTTCTGATACGTAAACAGCCTCTGCAATTTCTTGCCAAGCTTTCCTTCATCTTTAGTGATATGCCAGAGAGAGCTAAAAGTGCTTTCCTTGAAAACCTGGGATCAATAGGTGGTTTGGAGCTGATTAGGTGAATCTGCCAGCCTGATAAATTCCCTTATGAAATTTGGCTTGCAGAAAAATATAGAAGTGCTAATGATGGGAAAGATATGTTACCAGCTTTGGCTGAAAACAAGTGATAGGAGCCTCTTGTGTCGTTTTCATGCTTTCTTAGCAGTTTGTTACCTGCATTTTGGCAAATAGCTTCCATCCTCTCTAGCTCTTCTTGCCAGCCCTTCCTCTAGCTCATGTAGCCAAACCTGTGAGCTCAGACACGGCTGCTCTCTCTCCCCTCTAATTGTTCTGCTTTGAAACCATCTGTCTAATGAATTATTGTAGTGCTTTTGTACCATGAAGAAAATAAGTGTGAAGCTGTTAACTTGCTATCCTTGGATGTTGTCCAATAACTTCCTCAGGATAGGTCTAGCCCTTGCCGAATGGATTTTTCTCACCTTCTCGCACATGCTATTACTGTTGTTTTACTTAGGTTGAACAGATGCTGTGTCTACATGGTTATATCATGTGCAGCTTTCAAAATTACTCACTGTCTTTCAGATCGCTAAATTAATATCTCTTCTATTCAGCTTTTTAATGTCTGTCACTCTGCAAACAGCATTTTTCTCTAGCTAGTGATAATTAGATTCCTAGTTAATGTGCTCTGTGTATTTACTCATTATTAGGGCTTAATACCAAAGTGACAATACTGTCTCTGCTGATAAGCAGGATGAAATCCCCATACATATTCTACTCCATTAGCTTTTCTAATCATTTTACAGCAACAAAAATCTTGTTCTGAAGATTTCTGAGTGTGATTCCCACAAAATGCACCTTTCTCTGACCTCATTCTCCCTTTAAAAGGTGACAATTTTAACTTTCTTTTGCAGTCTTAGGCATGGCTGACTTGTCCACTCTGTATCCAGTTTACATTATGGGATGCTATCTGGAAAGTTTCCAGTCTCCTTGGTCAACCACAGGGTATGTGTGTGCCAGAGCAGCAGGAATGAATGTGCTGCTGGTCCCCAGAGACACTGTAGGACCATCTGTGAAGAAATGTTGTGGAGGAGGCTAATTTAAGTTTTGCTTTGGTTGGATAGACAAGAAAAAGTACCTGCCAATATTTGTAAAAGTAGAGAAGATCAAAGACATAGAGCAGACTTCTGGAAATTCTTTAGAAGCAAAGGTAAGAATCTGGATTAGTTTCATGTTAGAGACAGTACACAAGGAGTTCTGGAAATTTAATATAATGCAGCTTTACCGTTAACCAGCATGTGAATGCAGGAGATCACAATCACAGAATTCTTATGGTTGGAAAAGACCATCAAGTCCAATCTTTAAATGATCACCACATTATCAACTAAACATAGCACTGAGTGCCACATCCACTGGTTTCTTGAACATCTCCAGAGATTGTGTCTCTACCACCTCTATGGGCAGCTATTCCAAAGTTTAACAAACCTTTACACCTTTATTTACATCTGCAGTTATCACTTTCAAATGTTTGTCTGTTTGTCCATCCATCCACCCATCCATCTATCCATCCATCAGGTAGTAAATGTGCCAAGACACTGAAGTTTTGTATTAGCCTTGATTTTAGGGAGTTCAAAAAAGCACTTTGAGACATTTCAGTGTTAACTATTAAGATTTTTGAGTAGGCTTCACAAAAGAAGATTTATATGGATATTATCTAACTTACTTTCACATCTTTGTAAAATTTACACTTTAAATACATAATATTGTGCATCACTGGACTGCTAATAGGCATGTTTCTTTCAGAACTTGATGCCAATGTATTTTTAGCTACTTGCAGTTTTTGTGGCTTAATGTTTTTTGCATCTAAATAGAATTTTTCTAAAAAATGCCAGAGAGTAAAATTTCAAATAAATGAAATTTATATTGTAGAAAAATATTAAAAACAAAATTAAAAAGTTAAAGCTGAAAGTATTCCACCTGGCAATTCTATTCAAAATGTGCTATGCAGGTTTTCAGGTTTTCAGACATGCTGCATGGGTTTTCAGAACTTAAAGAACCAATAAGCACTTCCTTCTCAGAGTCCCTTATATGTGAAAGTTTTCAGAACATTCATTCATTTGCTCTCTAAATCATGCCTGTTGTCTTTCTGTAAACAGAGCCTTGTGGTAAGATGTTTGGCTTCTCTTTATTGTTAGCACTGCATGTCCTGCATTTTGTTCAATTTTTTGATAAAAGATACTAATATGAAGTGATGATTTTTGGAACTCTGGACAAAAGTGCTTGGTTTGGAAATATCTTTACTGTCATAAAGTGCTGTGAGATGCATGCACTCACATTCTCACTTCTGAAAATAGAATTTATCAAAAAAATGTTGCTCCATAGAGGGAATGCTTTGTGTGAGTGTCTTTTCACTATAAAGCTTACAAAATCTTATCAGCTGCCGTGAATGCAGTGTTGTTTTCTTTGTTTGTTTTTCGTGATCAATACCAAATATACCAAGGATTTCTGTGTGAAAGCTTTAGTGTTGTTTATAGTAAAAACAAGGCATTTTTCTACCCAAAACACCTCAAGTTTAACTAACTGATGTGTCATTACATGCGTGATGGTTTTCTGGAAGGTCTTCTTCCTCCTTTCATAGTTTAACTAAATACTGTGAGGGAGTACCAGCAGAATTGTCTCATTAAAATATGAATTTTGCAGTTATGAAAAGCATAATAATTTTTAAACCTTGCATTTACTTCAAAGGCTTGTAGAACATCATCCATCTAGAAGGAACAGTTAATGTGAAGAGATTCACAATTATGGAATACCAGGGTTTAATGAATTTAACATACATTTCCTCTAAATGCTTTTAAGGTCTTAAAGAAGGTTCATGACACCAAAAACTTGATAGGAAGGAAAACTTGATAATTTGAGGTAGATGCAATTAACCATCAAAGTGATTTTAATTTTTTTTTTATTAACGTACTGAGTTAAGTAAAAAGGCATATTAAGATTTTTCTTTATCCAAGAATCAAATTTGAGTCTTTCTCTGGTACTGTCAGGAAAAAAAATAATTGATTTTTGCTATAGCAACATTTTCTCTTAACTTCACACTTCATTTTAAGCCAGCACAGAATCCTCAGTGTTTCTTCTAAGAGGTGAAATAGGACAGGGAGGTGATAAAAGTAGTGAAGGATAGCAAAGCCCTCTCTACACTGTCTTGGGAATTTTCAGATAGGTTTTCCTAGGCAGAATTGTTGTTTTCAAGTTGGACCACTGAGCATTAGAGCATTTTAGATTTGAGTTTATAGTGTATAAGATAGGAAATATTAGAATTTATTTGACATCAATTATTTGTCTGATATAGATATAAACTTTTTGGATAAAAGAATGAAACAATAGAAGTTTGTATTGCAGGCCATGAAAGTTACTGAGAAGTTGTTATACCCAGGAGAATGTTGCTCATGGCAGGTTTCTTCTGCCTAAAAGTTGGAGTTCCTCTGTTTGACCTATTTTCCTCAATTATTTTTTCAATTCAATGTGCAAAAAAGCTAATTGCCAAGGCTATTTAAAACATTCTCTTCATATGGGTGGTAAACCAATGTTCAACCAAAGTCTGGAATGCTCTCTCACAATGCACACTGGAATGCTCTTCTGCTTTACTTAGTTGGTTTAATTATTTTTTTTTCAATGCTACAGTAAATATTTTGGTTTTGTAAGCCAGGATACCAGAAGAGGTAGGAAATATGTAAGACTCACTCCTTAAGTCACAGTCTGAGATTACTCAAATAACTATGAACAACCATTTACCTTCTTCTCTTGCTATGAAGTTCAAGGTCAAGCTATGCTGATATTACACTTTCTAGGGAACTTGGAGGACTGGAAAGTCATGGGCAATTAGTGACTTTGAGAACATGAAAGAACTGCAGCTATTGCTGGAAATTCTTCCAACAGAAGCTCTTACAAGGATACTTAGAATGACATGTAATATATAATTTTTAGTAAAAGAACATTCCGTCCTGGCTGCCTGAGGAAGCCATGAGAAAATGATGAAGAGAATCATGCTGATGAGACAGAAGCCAACCTCAGATCTATATTCTGCAGATCTGCTTCATTTTCAACCCCAAAACATTTGAGTGTCAAATAACAAACCAATCCCTAAATTAGTTTCCAGTGTTCCTATGGTTACACAAAGTTTGTTACGATTTCTCCAGAGGAAAATTTCAAAGTAAAATTTTGACCACAGATTCGCTGCTCTGCAGAAGGTGAGTACTGCTATTCTGTGCTAAATTACAAGTTTAGCAAATATTCTGTGCTAAATTACAAGACTGACGGACAAAGCAGCTTGCTGTATATGAAACTCATGCTATTCAGAAAAAGCAACATTTTGGCAAGGTGATTGATCTTCCTGTGACATGGTATGGGAGAAGGAGGCAGGGTTTGTCAGTATGGTATTTTCACTATGTCTGCTTGAACTCTATGATTTCTGTTGGCTGCTGACTCAGTAAAATGTTTGTCACAATCAAGAACTGGATATCTTCCAGCAACTATACACAATGCATAATCTTGTAACATATTAAAATAAGATTATTTTCATGTGACGTCTTTGAGATATATGTATGTATATAAATATATATATATATATATACACATGCATAATTAAAAATCAGTTGGATATCTTTAACTTGTGTAAAAGGCTTGCTTATATTCTTGGAGAGTCACTGGTAGGTTAAAAGAGTTTTATTTTCTTTCTTTCATTAATTTCTCCCATTTGCAATGGACAAAGGAAAAAAGTGAAGAATAGTGGGAAAGCTAAAAGGAGTCAGACAGGAATAAGGAAAAATTTAATCCCTCAGACATTCACTTAACTGTTTGCTAATCAAAAATATGCAAAGGTTAATACTGTCAGTGTTAATTTCAGAATGCAGCATTTTGAAACAGGGTATGTGCTGTATCTCAGCGAAACTGTGAAGCTTTGGGCTGATGGACAGCTCAAACCTCTATAATTACAACTTCCTGACCTTTGGATCCATCTGTGGGTTTTAAGCTCAGCAAAGAATCCTGTGCTCATGTTCAGTTTTGAGAAGCACTGTTGTGATTCAGAGATCTTGCATAAATGGGGCTGGGTGTGGGATGAAAATTGAATTTTTACCACTCTTACCACACACAGTTTACCACTATGAAGACTTTTTTTTTTTTTTTCCAACATAGAAAGAGCAAGAGAAGTCTAGTCTTTAGTCAGTAAAATTAGGGGTTTCTTAGAAAGCAACCTTCATGACCAAGTGGAGCTGGCAAGACATTTTGCTATGCACCTCTTAGACAACACTGACTCACAGAGACTAAAACTTATTACAAAACCCTTTGCTTTTTGAGAAATCCTTAGTTTGGAAGAAAAACTTGTTTTAGAAAAAAATTCAAGGTTTCATATTTTTGCTTTGAAAATGGAAAATCATTCTAGTAATTCCTTCATAATAAAAATTTATAAAATTTGAAATTAAACATGAAAATAGTGAAAGAAGAATTATTGAATTTAATTGAAATTGTAATTTTGGTTTAAAAATAAGTTTGGCCTATAGCAGAGTAAGTGTTTTAAGCTCCAGACTTTTTCAGTTTTCTGGAGGAGAGTTTCCTTCTCTGAACCCCCTGTGTCATCCTTTATGCCTCTAATTTTTTATTATTTTTATTGGTTTTAAATTTAAGAGTATACTGGTTTCCAAGTTTGCTCTAGGTGTGTCTCACTGATCTGGCACTTTTGTACTGACAAAGGTCTTGGAGGAACTCATGAGGGAGAAACCCACCAACAACAGTCCCATTTCTGAGTCTCCAAGTTCACACTCTGTGAAGTTGGATGGGATTTTCCTCATCTTTTGCATTTTTGTTTACTAGACCAGACAAAGTAAGGAACTTATGTAAATGGAAGACTTTTACTGAGGTGTTGACTCTGCTAAAGACTTGAATATCAGAAATTAGTGGAACTCAGAGACTATCAATAACACTTCCCGCAATTGCTCTAGGCAATGCCCTAATTCCACGCTGTTAATATACCATCTGTTTTTCTGATTGTTCCCTGGCTTTATTTGTTTTGTTTACATTTGCTGTTGGCATTCTCATCTCTAAGAAAATGTTCTTCCTCCATAAATTCCCTGGCAAAAATCCTGACTAAAAAGAAATCAGTGATTTCACTGATGCCACACCTGAACTTTTCCAGGAAGTCTTGAAATTTCCTAGCACTTTTAGCTTCAGCCTGTTTGTGTATCAGAATGATCTGTTTCTCATGCTGTCTATTTCAGAATGATCACCTCCTGTTTGGGTTCACATTTCAGTCTTGGGGTCATTTACTGTGTCATGGAAGGCATTCCATATCTCTTTATAGTTTTTCAAAATATCTGCATATTTTTATTTTTCAGCCACTGAAACACTGTCTATAACTTTATGAAAAATCAAATGTGTATGAGTATTTCTTTAACATTATTCTGAAATTTTACTGCTAATATCTTTACCTGTGTCTGACTGAGAGGTCCAGGAAGTCCATGTGGCAAACAGAGGTCTTTTTTCCTCTCAACACTGCAATGTTGCAGTCCTTTCTCTGCACCTAAGCTGTGGTACTGAGGAGTTGCACTGGGGTGAGTAGGGCTGTGCAGCTACTAAGCTTAAGTGCTTAAGTGTAACTCCTGGCCTAAGTATATGAAACTCCATCAGACCATCAGGCTATTTATATCAAACCATCATGTGCATATATTACCTGTGCACCCAGCCTTTACTAGACACTTTAAATTCCACTGCATCATACTGTCATATAAAGTAGGAAGTGGTGTAGGTCATTTTCCACCCTGAAGAGGAAGGAGAAAGACTGATGATAGCCACAGCAGTGCCTGTCCTTCACATTTCTGCCACTCTGCAGAAGTGGACTGCTGACCACAGCAGCTGAGTCATGAGGACCTGCTGTCTGCAGAGCATTGCATTTTGTTGGATCTTAGGGTGTCCCAATGTATGAGATGTGTAAGTGGTTATCAGGGCCAGTGGAGGAGCCCATCACACCAAAGTTCCCTCCTTCATTGTTCTTTTGGAGGAAGTCTCATAAGGAGTGGATTAAGGAGATGGTGTTTTTTAGCCTGGAGAGCAGGAGGCTCAGAGAAGACTTAATAATCCTCTATAAGGACATAAAGGGAAGCTATAGTAAGGTGGGCCCTGGTCTCTTCTCCCAGGTAACAAGTGATAGGCCAGGAAGAGATAACTTGGATATTAGGAAAAACTCCTGAACAAAAAGATTGGCCAGGCATTGGAGCAAGCTGCTCAGGATAGAATCATCATGCTTGGAAGTGTTTAAAAACATGTGGATGTAGCACTTAGAGCCATGGTTTAGAGATGAATACAGCAGTGTTAGATTATAGGGTGTGCTGAATGGTCTTCGAGGTCTTTTCCAACCTAAGCAATACTGTGATTCTAAGAGGATCTCTGTTCTTTCCTCTTTTTAAAACAGCCACAGGAGGTTTAACTGTAGCTTGGGACACTGGTAGGAAGAGAAAGGGGACATTGATGAAGGAGAAGGTTATTTGTATAAAATCTTTGGCTTGTAATCAACTTTAACTTTTATATCTAGAACGTTGTTTATGGATCCTGGCTGTATTCAGGATCACAAAGCTGAAAGCAAGGCTGGTTTATTTAGCCTTAGGGGCTTTTGTGCTCTCATGCTACTTACAAGCCAGTCACGATTTGGCCCATAAATTGCTCAGTGCTTTGCACTTTCAGAGGAATGATTAAGAGCACTCAGTCTACGAATAGGCTATTTGTACTTCACAGTCATCAGCAAAATACTCCTAATAGATGCTGTAGTGTTTGGCTTTGACTTGCCCTTTACAAAGTTCACACAGTCTGCCATCTGAATCAGAGACAGCAGATGCACTGAGGTCTGATCTTGCTGCTATTTGCCAAAACTGAAAAGATATTAAACATAGGGCAAAAACACAGACATACCTGACACTGCTGAGAGCAGGCCATGTCGCTTAGATTTTCTTCTCAAGTATTATCTTTTTGTACATGACATTCGAGGATGAGTTATTATATGGCTCTGTTTTTAAGAAAAAAATGGATCAAGCAATGAGTGTTCATGAGCCTCTTCTGTACCTTCTATCACATGCTTTTTGTCAAACTGATAAATATCAAATATTGATTTGTGTTGTTTTCTTGGCACTCCTCTCGAATTTGTCAAGTTTAATGGATCTTCCCCATGATGCTTTATTTATCATGGAATCCATAGTAATTTTCAAGTGAAATGACAGCTCTTATGATTGAATGGAAACTTCAGCATTAGTCTGGATGAAATTTGCCTGCTATTGATTAAAGTCAGGTGTCTCTATAATTATAGAAGTGATCTATCATCCCTTTTTTGGAAATAATGTGCCAATAGTAATCTCAAAGAATAGTCTGTTCATCCTGTGTATTAGAAAGGTTTTATAACTCAGCACTGGAGATTGACTTTATACAGCTTGATACTGGTGCATGTTGCCACTTACCTCTTTGATATTGGCACCTCTTGGCACAAGATTAATAAATACTTTTAAGGAAATTACAGGAAAGGATATTGTATTGTATTGTATTGTATTCAATGGAAGTCCTCCAGAAGCAAAAGACTGCATTTGGCACTGCTTAGCAGCCAGATCACAGGCTTCATGGTCAGACTAAATAAGCAGGAGGAGCTCCTTCACATACTAAGAAGTAAACCCCAGTCATTCTTAGCTTATAACTCCCAATATCAGGGGTCAAATATTTTTCTAAAGATTCACTTTTTTAAATGAAAGTGTTTTTTTCTGATAATTGTCTCATAAAAAGTACACTCAACAAACTCCAATGTCAAGGCAAATACTTTAAGCATACTTATCTAATTTAATTCTGAAATGAGCCAAAATGGTATTTTTGGGTAGGCTTGCAAGGAGTGATCTGTTTCTGTGTTGTTGAGGAGTACATACTGGAGTGCACTCCCTGAGGGCGTAGTTCCCCCTCAGGCTGCATATATGTGTTTGTGAATGTGAGTTTGTGTGGTTTCATTCTGCAGCTTTTTTAGTTGTTGGGAATATTTAGTATAACTTATTATGTTTGAATTTTTGAGGTCTATATTTGTAGAAGTTTTCTTTTCTGAAGGTGCACTATTATTTACTTTAAATAGATCCTAAAATACACAGTGAAGTTATATAATGTCTAAGTAAATACTTTTGGATTTCTCATATTTGTTGATATTCTGAAAGAGTCAACATTAATGCAACTCAGATAAACTCAGAAAATCTTGCTCAAGCACACATTACCCTAAAATTATAGACTTTTTTTTTATTGTTCTGTGGTTGGAAATGCCCTTTTAAAACAGCCATGGTATAGTCATGTCGTGAGCATTCAGAACAATCATCTGATTCTTTGTGGCAGCTAGGGGAAAAGTAAAACATTTTCTGTTAAAAGGTCTGTGTTAGGGACTTGTCCTGACTTTACAATAGCAGTGACAATTGAGCACTAGACAAAGAAGGCTTTTGATACATGTTGACTAGTTCAGTGCTTTCTTCGTACTTTGTGATGTGCTGACAGCTGAATGATTTATGATGCCTTATCAATAAGAGGCAATATTGCTACTTTTTAAAAAAATTCGTTTTTATTTTTAAGATAAATAAATCTTTGAGTGAGAAACAGATCCTGTCCAGAAAGAGGAGGGAAGTACAATTCAGAAACTACTCAAGTTTCGTTCACAGTCAAGCTTCCTTCTTGGTCCTTGCATGCCTTTTCCACTGACACTCAAACCCTGGCTGGGTCTGGAGACATTAAAATGTAGGCTCATTAACTTTGGCTAGCATGCTGATAAATCTGGGTTAAGATTTGAACTGGTAACGAAGCTTGCACCGAAGAATTGCTCGGTGCAGCAGTAAGAACAATGTATTTCTGTTTCACATGGAGGTACAAGGTCCATGGAGGAACGAGAATGATAGAGAAAATCCTCTAGGGAGAAAGAGAAGGGGAAAAGAAACTGGGAATATGGAGAGAATAACAGTTGAAATCCATGGAGGAAATCTTAGCAGCTCATCCATGAATGTGTCTTTCATAGCCTCGGAGAAAACCTATTGAATCCTGTCTTCTTGTTAAAGTTTTCCCGTATTTCAATACTTTTTCTGTTAGAATGAGACTGCTTGCTAATAGTGTGTAATTAACTGTTCTACAAACTTTACCTGGGCTGCTCTCTCAGCTTACTTGTAAGATGCAAATATATTACAAAATAAACTCAGTTCTCTTTTGGGTGTAGTCTAAGATTCTTTTGTCATTTGGGTTGAGAGGTTTTTTTTGGTGGGTTTTTTTTGGTGTGAGTGGCAGGTTTTTTTGGGTTTTTTTTTGTTTGTTTTATTGTTGCTTTTTGTTTTGTGGGGTTTTTTTTTGCGGAGGAAAAAGAAGATAAAACATGGCTGTATATCTGTGTATTCCACTGCATAGTTGCTAATCATAGTGATTTACAGAAACAATAGATTTAGATATTCTCTGCCTAATTAAGAGTGTTCAGAGAAGGAATGAAAATGAGTTATATGTTTGGGGTGTTTTTGCCAAACTCATCATTTTTTATCTATTTCTTGGAGACCCATATTTAATATGCTGCAGTGATCGTGAAGATTTCAGCTTAATTTTAAACCAGGGCTTATAGTTTCCTCTCCAATGAACTTCTTGGAGTATAAGATATAGTTTTTGCATGATTAACTGTGTCTGCTTCACCTTGTTATTGGCAAGAAGCACTCAAATGATTCTTTAGGGCTTTTTCCTATTCTTTTTCTTTGCAGCTGAATATGACCTAAAAATAAAATTGATCAATTGCAGCCTAAACATCAATGACTTCTTAAAAAAGTAATAATGTCATAACAATTTCAACAGCACGGAAATAGTCTGAGGTACACACATTTTCAATGCCTTTTGCATCAAACCCAGAAGCACTTCTAATAATCCATGAATGCTGTGGGGACCATGAAGCCGGACTTGACTGACAAGATTCAAAAGTTAATAAAAAGAAATACTGGAAAAGAAGGAAGTTTTTAAAGGATGTCAAAAGATGCACATTTAGCTAAGAGATTCATCTTTTCTAAGGAGAGCAAAACGTCCCTTTGGCATTTCTATCTAATTAATATTTTAATAGAAAGGTTTGTCACTCTGAGATACCATACTTAACTCCTAGTAAGTGTAAGCATGGCAGAGGAACAATTTTCCATCCAATTCTATTCTATTTGAGCAAGTGTGGGAAGGAACTGTTTAGGGACACAGACACTGATAAATAGTTTCACTATTAATCTCAATAACATTTTGGAACTGATTTGGACACTATCATAATTTATTTTTAGAAATGTCTTTTACACTAACATTTTAAAAAATGAAGTCAGAATTTTATTTTAATATTTTATATTTCAATGAACATTCAGCATCTTTACATTAATACTTCTTTGTTCATTTAAATTAATATTCTTCTTCAGCAGGAAATACAAAAAGTTAAATGTATTTATATCCATTAGAGATGATTTAACTGAGCCATTTATCTTTCAACTATCTTCATTGACACTTTAGGAGAGGAAGGTGGATTTAACGAAAATCTCCAGTCCTTCTGTCACTAAATAATACTGCTGGGATAATTTAGATTAATGGAGTTAGAGCTGGATGTTGAACACAGAATGACATGTGAAGAGGGTAGAGTCACAGAAGGTAGGCATGTACACTTGGGGTATCTAAAAATTTCTGTCTAAAAGATGGCTCTAAGGCACTATGGTACACACTTATTGCTATGGCAGATAAGTTATAATATAGAAATAGCAAGTAATATTTCATATTTTCATTTCCTTGCCAAGAAAGTTCCAAGGAGCCAATTATTTTGCTCATATTTACTAGATTTGCTTAGCATACAAAGTTCTCCCTTGTTTTTTCCTGTTAATAACATGTAATATACAGACTGGCCTATTCATATTTAATATGTTAAACTGTAGGTGTATCACTGTAGCACATCCAAACTGCTCCAGAACATACACAAACTTGTGTTAGGCCTGAAATACAGGACTGTCTGCAACTTTTTTGTATCTTGGCAAATTTTGTATTGGGAACATTGTGAAAAAAATTATCCCTATTTTCTCAAATTTCATGGAACAATGTCATTTTTTATTTTTTGCCATTTGATAGTGTTATGAGTAAAATACAAATTTAGCTATGAATCTGTGTCTGAGGAATTAATAGCTTTCAGAAAAAGAACAAAACAAAATGTGTTCCTGCTGTTATTACCATTATGGTCTTTCTCAAATGCCAGGCAATTCATGAGGAGACCACAGAGGGAGGAAAACAAACAAATTGCATTGCTGTACTGCAAAGCTCATTGTAGATTTTGTAAGTGGCTGTATTTCAAAGCTCATTGTAGATTTTGTAATTGTAAGGTTTTTAACTAACAACTAAGGCTTTGCAGTATGTTTTTTGTTAGAGAAGTGTGATGTCTGATTGAAGGTTTATTAATGTTTTTGGTAGGTAGCAATTTTACTAATGAGTACATACTCCCATTAAACTCTGACATACTCAGCAGCAAAGGACAACACTTTTGAACATCTCTGGAGGATGCTAAATGAGAAATTTGATGTATGAACATTTTCATAGGTAGCAAGCTCTGAAAAATATAAATGATACCCTTATGTTGACTTATAGCCTGCCATCAAAAATATGGTCTATGTGTGAACAGCTAAATGCACAAAAACCTTTGTAGGTAAACAGGGAATGATGACTGTTTTTGCTGCAGAGTCTGGCACATCCATTCACACTGGTGGAAACCTAAAAAGGGTAGTGACACAAAGAGTCAGAGCCCAACAGGGCCATTAGCTAAGTTGCTGTAGTACCCTGCTCTGGAGTACTTGAATTAACACTTCAGAGGCAACGGAAATGGTACAGAATTTTTCTTCATTTGGTTAATGAAGTAGTGTAGGCACTAATGTATGTATTTCAGGTTTTTTGTACTGCTGCCAAGCCTCAAGAAAGTTTGAAGAGACCTTATGGGAAGTAGGAGAAGAAGGCTCATGGAGATTAACATGAAGGTTAGTTGTGGTTCACCCATCTTACTTTTTTGTCCTCAGCTTCTTAGGTAAGGCAGACAAAGAATAAACACAGGGTGGACCAGGCAGCTTCTCTATTACAACCAACCACACCCAAAAATGCAAGTAAACACCACTGTCATGCTCATATAAAAGTTAACTGACTTATGGTATCCTCTGAAACAGTATGGCAGAACCTCATGGGAGAAAACATATGGAGAGCAATCAGTTTTCAGGGCGTGAGACTTGAGCAAAGGCCAACAATTAGGAAGTTAACTATTACCTGACTACAGAATCATAGCATAGTTTGGTTTGGAAAGGACCTTTGGAGATCATCTAGTCCAACCTCCCTGCCATGGGCACTGACATGGTCCACTACATCGGGTTGCTGAAAGCCCCGTCCAACATGATCTTAAATGTTTTCAGGGATAGGACATCTACCGCCTCTCTGGGCAACCTGTTCCAGTGTTTTATCACTCCCACAGTAAAGAACTTCTTCCTTATATCTGGTCTAAATCTCCTCTCTTTTTCTAAAATGCATTACCTCATGTTCTATCTCCATTGACCCTGCTAAAAAATTTGTTTCTATCTTTCTAAATTCTTATTAAGCACTGAAAGGCTGCAATAAGGTCTCCGCAGAGCCTTCTCTTCTCCAGGATGAGCAGCCTCAACTGTCTCAGGACAGAGAGGTGTCCTTCAGAGGAGAAGTGTTCAACCCCTCTGATCAGTTTGGTGGCTCTCTGGACTCCAACAATTCCATGTCTTTCTTGTGCTGGGACTACAGAGCTGGGTGCACTGTTCCAGGTGGGGTCTCACCAGAGAAGAGGGGCAGAATCACCTCCCTTGCCCTGATGGCCTCACTGCTTTGGATGCAGCCCAGGGCATGCTGGTCTTCTGGGCTGATACCCTAAGTCCTCCTTTGTAGGGCTGCTCTCCATCCCTTCATCTCTCAGCCTGTACTGATACCCCAGTCCAGGTTTGATTACTAGTAAATTTGAAAGAGTGCATTAATGGCTGGTAGTTGTGTACGCAAAGTAACTGCACTGATGTCCACTATGAGTTGGCTTTTTTTCTATTTTATTCTTATTTTGAAGATTCTGTCAGCAATTTAAATTCATAGAATTCTAAATTCAAACTATTAAGGTTCACTTGGAAGTGGAGTGTTTTATTTCGGTAGGTCTCTTAATATAACTACTACAAAGTTGAATTTATCTGAGATTTAAAAACCAGTCTGAATTTGAGGAGGAACTTAACTGAGACTCAGAAAGCAGTCTGCATTTGAAATATCCTCTGAATTTAGCTGATAGTAGTAGGCAAAAGGTGTTTAAGCTTCTTGTTCTCTATGGATCTTCTAATTTTGCCCATTCAAATTTTCCATGTTATGGATGCCTGGTTTGAAGTTTATTCCAAAACAGGTTGTAGAAATATGCATCCTAGAATTCTAAAGAGTCACAAGTGCTATTGCCTCTTAAGGGGATAATTAGCTTCAGTACAAGTTAAGAATGTCTGCTTGAATCACTGTCAACACAGTGCCTTTGACTTTACTAAGTCAGGGATCTCTGCACTATACTTAATCATGCAGTGAAAATATGATGGCTTATTATAGTATGGGATTAGTGCAGGTTTTCGGTTTTTATTGAAATTGAGATTTTACAGTGTGGTTATATCAGTGAAAGCTGATATAAGCTGTCATAAATATCAGTCTATCAGTTTAGTTCATTAATGTGCATTAACCTTTATGCACAACTCAAAGCCTGTGTGTATGAATCTAAGGGAAACATTTTCTTAAATAGCCCTATTGTTCTTCAAATGTCTGTCAGTATTAATGTTCCCTACTTCTAAGACCTTAAAAATTAAAAAGGATTTAGCTTGGCCCTTGTTTCTGTCATATGCAACAAGTTCCTACAGCTTCATTAACCTATGGAAGATGTTTATAAATTCTGACACAATTGCTTTGGTCCCTTGCCCTGTGTTTGAGCGTACTCTTAATGATGGTTAGCCCACTACTTTAAATATTATCTGTTCAAGTTCTGCTGTCCAGGACTGAAAAGAAGAAAATATTATTTACTTCTGATAGATAGTTCAAACAGTCCCCTACACAACATCTCCTCCCCCATCTTGGTTGGAGGGAAGTGTGTGCAAACCTGGCCTCAGCAGAGGAGCCTGTGGGCTATGGACTCCCCCACCATAAACCCTGACAGAGATAATATTCAGGGCAGCTGCTGTGTGTGGCTTTATTGTGAATGCATTCTTCTTCCCAGACCTGAAATAACTGGAAAACAGTGTCACTTTTATCTTACCTCAAGTTCCCATAGGTGGCTTAATTCACATTTCAAAGTTCTAAAAAAGGAAGCAGATCCAGGCAAGGGTAGTCTTTGGTGGTCGTAGCTTTTTTATAAAGTTTTGTCATAATGGGCAGAAAGTCCTTTATAATAATGTTTAAGTGATCAATCATAACATTTCAGTCTCTCAAAGTAGGTTAAGTTGCTTTAATGTGTTATAGAATCTGGAGAACAGGGAGGAGCAGCCATTAGCCCATGGGCTATTTCTTGCCCAAAATGTTTGACTCAGCTTGTTTCTGCTGCTTTTCCGTGTTGCTCCAGGTAAGTCTCAGGAGCAATTTACACATGTAGCTTCCAACATGGTTCCTCTTCATGGTATGATGCATGCATTTACTGTATGGAGGCTTTTTACAGGTCAGCTGGCCTCTCAGGCAAGAGAGCAACCGGGAGGTGGCTGTTGCCATGTCCTGGCAGCAGAGAAGGTCTGTTCTTTGTGGGCAAAATCTTCACATGCAGCTGTAGTGCGACAGGATCTGCACACAGATGGGGGGGGGCATTGCCCCTTTTATCGTGGCAACAAACACTGAAGTAAACTGCAGATGGTCCTAGTTAGACTTGATGCATAGGTATGGCTTCAGACCTAGTGTTTTTTCATTTATCAGCAGCTTTTTCTTGTTCTTTTCTCTTTCTCAACCACCTGCCTACACTGATATCTTCACCTTAGCTTTTTTACTTCATGCTGCTTCACTGCTGCTCACCCATTGGGAGTCTTTATACTCCTAAGATTACACAGTCTTCTACTTCTAGTTTTTTATGTCATGTATGCAATTGAAATTATCTTTTTGGGTTGAAATTATTATTTGAGTTATGTGGGAGCTTTGAGGAAGACACCTCTAAAACTGCTAATTTGTAGAGGATTGTTTTCATTGTAATTTGGAGGACTTTCATGTCCACACTGAAACTAGTTTAGACTTCTTTTGTAGTGACTAGAGAGAGAAAAGAGCACTTGAAAATTATTTATTTTAGACAGTGTTCCATTTTTTTTCTATTTGTAGGAATTGGGTAGTAAAGGACAAAAACGTCTCCAATGTATCCTAATATATATGTCATTCTGGTACCTAGCTGATCTCTGTTCTCTTACACTTTATGAGAATCAAGTCACACTGAAGAAAATCCTACCTTTGAATTCTCTAGTGTACATTTGCATTCCAAAATTAAATTGTTAATTAAATATTTCTGTTACACATGTTTATCAACCATGCTGCTGCCTATTTTATGTAAATAGCAGTAGCTATCCATCTTGGTTTGCTTTATCTGATGTGTTTTTGTCCTCTATTTGTATTTTATTAAAAATACTTAATCTAAGTAGTTTAAATTACTCATTGGACATGAATAAATCATTAACGTGGTTTTACAGTCTTTAATTGCAAATCCCATAATTGTAGCTACAGAGAGAACTGTTTAATTAAGGAATGTAAAGTTAAGTGCCATGTCACTGATTTCACACGCTACTCCCTCCCCCTGTTATTTCAGCCAAGGTTTTCTTTCTGGCACTGTTTATCCCTAAACCTGGAGTAATGAGCTAAATCAATGCAATTGCTTATGGAATAAAGTACTATCAGCATGAGTAAAAATGGGAAAGTCTGTCTAACTAAACTGCAAGTTTTTCTACTTGTTAAATTCAATAGCTCATCAAGACTTTGGCTGCTTTTCAAACTTACTCAAATATGCAATGTCACTGGTTAAGCATTAGATGAACAAGAAGTTCCTCTATTTTTCATATGTCTGATCCTGAGAAATATAAGGAACTATCCAAAGCACAGAAGCTAATGACAATGTTAGACTGCACTTATTGAGGGAAAACAGCCTGGCAGGTCACAGCAAGCCTGAGTGGCACTGTAAAGCCACACTGACAGTTAGGCTTTTGCTTCAGAAGGTGGAGGAGGTACAGAATGCGACTATTTTAGGTTATATTCTCACTCCACAGGGAGAATGCAGGGAGAAGTTAAAGTGACCTATCAAGGTGTTGGAAGGGTTTCTGAAATGACAGTGTTCACCACCCCGCAGAAAGGAGCAGAGTGGCAGAGTAAAGTTAATAAACTTGGGAAAATCAGTCTTTTGGAAATGACAGGCAGGGTCTCTTGGGAAAAAAGGCTAAGTAATAAAGCTCTCTCTTCACACCTTCTCTAAATATGTTATGAGAAAATGAAATATGTTTAAAAAACAGTGGCAATCTATACTAGTGCAGAAGTAGGGATATGAAAGCATATGGAGAGGTTGGGTTTTTAAAATTATTTTGGGTTTGTTTTGTTCTCTTTTATTTTATGGCTTTTCTGGTTGGTTGTTTGTCTTTTCAATATTTCTGCAATGCTTCCTGTGGTACTCATTTCTTGATTATACTTTCAATATATTTTGTGTACTCTTTTTGAGTT
Organism: Passerina amoena; assembly: GCA_013401095.1. NCBI lineage: Eukaryota > Metazoa > Chordata > Aves > Passeriformes > Cardinalidae > Passerina > Passerina amoena. The sequence goes on from WBNP01005036.1 coordinate 309,382, forward strand.
TGGGGCCATTCATCCTTCTTCCATTGCTTCTCAAATTTAAACTGTAGTGACTGAGAAGGTACTTTACTTTTTCTGTACTCAAAAATTTTTTTTCTGTATCTGAGGAGCAGAAGAAGGGCTAAAGACAATAAAAAAGCAATAGTATAAGTGAATACATAATGCAGAGAACCAAATTAGCATGTAAACTGCCTAATTGGCCAAAAAGATGAAAAGATTCATGGAAAAATTAGAGAAATAAAGGAAAGCATCCATCACTCTGCAAACAAATGATAGCATTTGTTTTGGAAGAATAAAGATACATTGTAATTAGATTTCTAATACATTAATTTTTAATATGGGCAGAAAGAGAACAGTTTGGAGATTCTTTCATTAACTTGGTGGTTTTTAATTGGGAAACTATACTGTCTTTTTATGTTCAAGGGCTTAAAAATAAGAAGGAGACACTTTTTGAATCATTAATTACTTTTGAGAAATGATGTAGGACAGGTTAAATCCTAGGGGACTGAAGAAGAATAAACAGTATCTAGAAAATGTAGTTTGGAGTGAAGAAAAAATGAGCAGAATGTGCAGTGCTAGGGAAAAAAAAAACGTGCTCTAAATGAATTACGAAACAATTTATAGAACTCAGAGGATAATGAAATAAGAAGAAAACAACTAGATGAATTTGACAAGAGCAAAGTGTGTAAAAAAATCTGTTTCTTTTCTTCAGTGGAAAATGCTCATCTAGTGGATAAAGAAATAGAGCAGCCTGTGTCATTTTACCCTGTAATCACTGGTACTGCAGTGGAGGATTGCAGCAGATGGCCAGCCACATGTCTGGAAAAATGAAAAGGTCACATAAACTTTTTTCCTTTTCTTGTAGAAGTAAAATCACAGGTGTTATATTGAAATGAAGTAGCAGGAGTTTTGCTTGTAACACATGAGAATTAATTACTATTCTCTGATGTGAATAAAACTCTCAGCTGAAACAGTGTATGAAGCTCTAAGTATCATCGTTGTATGAATGCATAGCTCAAGTGAAGGATATCCAGGAGAAAAGAAATCCAGCAGGTTTGGAAAACAGTGAAAAAAATGAAAGAATTCCACTCTGGCAAGTTTAAAAAGAGATGATATATTTTGCAAGATATGCAAATCCCTAATAAAAAGATGGGAATTGCTTCTCCACACCCCAGTAGTACTAGGAAAAAGTAGAAATAATCTGTAGATGTTGCTGACAAAGGAGGAAACCACTTTTAAATGATGAGGCTCATAAACCAATGAGTTTATGGAATAGTCTATCAAGGAAGAGTGTGGAACCTCCTCCATTTCATGCTGTGTAGAGTAAAAAAAAAAAATTATATTGGTCAGAAATTATCTACATGAGTTTCCTTTCCTACTGAAGGCCAGACTTGTGGATCTTGAGGCCTCTTCCAGTCCTGCCTTAGCTTTTCCTTATTCAGAGGGTGTTTCTTCCCTTTCAGGATAAGTTCTCCTGTTAAAACTACTGACAGAACGCTTGTAAGGAGAACAGTATGTTCAATAATTCAGAACACACAATGACTTGTGTGGGATGACTGCAGGTACATTGCCATTGTAGTCAGTATTTATGCAGGAAAATAACTTGTGCTATCAAAGATTCCATGGTGTAAGATAACCAACTATGTAATTTAGCCTAAATATTAAAGGGAGATAAATATCAACAGAATATGCAGTGGGAAATAAATTTGAATTTAACCTTTTCTCTCCATTATTATTGCCATGAAAAGTATGCATGAAAATTTGGTAAGATGTTGTCATGTGTATTTTACTATCTACTGATGATATTGCATATTTCTGCCTGATTTTAGTGCAGGAAAATATACTGAAAGAAATAGAACTTAAGCTTATTAAACGGTGTCACTACTCTGTATTGCATAATTTGTTTTGAGTTTAAATTTCTGCTGTAGCAGTCTTTAATGAAAACTTATATTTCAGGGATCTATTGTACCAGCCTGCTAGACATAAATCCTAAAATATTGGGCTCTATGAAATTACCTTTTTTTCCCCCTTGACATTCCAACTGATTTGGAGAGTACTGACTTCAAACAGAAAAAGAAAAAAATCAGACCAAAACAAAAGAATCTCTTTGTGAAGATTCTGATAATTTTGGGAGCTAATGGATTTTAAACAAGCTAGGGAAATACCAAAGAATTACACAGAGGATAAAAAAAAAAACTTAAGTGCATATTAAAGTTTCAAATATGTCTACAGTTCCTGAAAAAAGATTGAAGAGCTGCCTTTTCTGTCAGTCTGTTAGATTCATACAGGAGGTAGTGTTTTAGACAACTATTGCAAATGCTAGTATTAAATGTTTCTCTTAGAGGAAGAATCATAGTGGTATTGGGAAGTGTTCATATTAATAAACTAGACTATGACTCCTTGCATATTTATATTTCATATCACTTTACCTCTAGGACTTGTAAATATTGTCTCTGTTTCTACAGAGACAGAGAATAAGAAAACTCTCTTTGAAGGTGATTTCTTGTTAACCAATATTTTTCAAAATGCTCTTTCCAGATGAATTCATACTATTTCAGCCTGAGGCTGCCAAATCCACTTGGAGATATTCACCTTTTAGGGTCAGTTGTGAGGTGTAAATCAATAAGAACTCAGTCGAGTTAATATATCTTCTACTTCCCTTTGACTCATCAGCTTCAGGAGAAAAAAAGGAAAAACCTTCTTTCCCTGGAATTCTTCAGAAGCAGTACCCTCTCCAAATTTTCCCAAAAGCCCAAGATTTGGGTCATCTGCCAACATTTCAACCATAACTTGTCTCTTGGGAACAATTTATTGCAAATGGGATTAAGTGTATTTTCCTCTTTAAAACTGTATACCTAGTGAGCCAGGGTATATATTTCAGTTTCAGCATAGTCTGAAGCGCCCATATGTGCAGTCCCACAGCTGCAACTTGCTCACTAGTAGATTGAGTGAAACTACATCTAAATGGAACTACACTCCTGTGTTACATGGCTGATAGAAGCCCTTTTCCAATTGTGTTGGAAATGTTCTCTTCAGAAATACCAGGCTCTGTTGTTGTTATAGAAAGAGGGAGAACCCGACGGGATGTAAAACTTATTTGTACTAAATGTTGCAGGGGAGTGAGTTCCATTTAGCAACTTTTCTTCTTGCTCTGCAGCAGTTTGTGACCCAGTGCCTCAACAGACCATCAAGGTCCTGTCCAAAGTGTGTAGAGTAAGAGGTTTCATACCCTTAAACCATACACGTGTAAGGAAGCGTTCTTTGTGGAGTCCTCATGTTGGTAGTGCCCTCCTTGGGAACTGAGGGTGGTGGTGGTGGTGGTGAATGTTTCTCAACGTTTATTTGGTGGTTCTAGTTGCAAAAACTTCAGAAAAAGCAAACTGGTTTTAACCTGGAGAGGTGCAAGATGCACAATCTCCTCCCTGGTAATGGGGAAGTAATTTGTTACTATAATTACTTAAATATTTGACTACTAGTTTGTTTCATCTCTTTAGTGTGGGGTTTGTTTTTTTTAAAATTTTCTTGTTTCACAGAAGTAGTTTAGGAAGTGGAATTCTAGTTTCCCTGGTCTAATTATAAGATTTTAGTACTTTAAAAATTTCCTCCATGTCACATAATTCTGTTACTGATGTCTGTATGTCCTTTTCAGACTTCATTTCTCTATAACCACAACTTTAGAGGATTGATAAATATTCAAGTCTTTAAGACCTGCTTAATCTGTAATTGTTCTGTATATTTCCCTACAATGCTATCTTTATAATTTTCATTTTCTTTTGTTTGTCATTGTTTTCAACCTTCTGATGTTAATTTTGGGTCTTGGTTCTAGCCTCCAAAGCAGCTAGGCCAAAGATATGAGGGAATTAATTTTGATTCTGAAGATGCCCAATAATTGGTCTTTTGGGGGATACATGTTTACAGGTGTTTTTCAAGAGGCTACTCCAGTACCCAGGCATCTCACATCATTATGTGATGCAAGTTTTCTTTAGTCCCATCAAAATCTTGCACTGTGATGGAAGAGTTTACTTAAACACAGGTTCAAAAATACATGTATCCACCCCTGCCCTGCTCTCCAAATTCTGTTATTTGCCACACATTTTCAGGGAAGTTTTCAGAACAATTGCACCTGGAGTTGCAATGGTATCTGTGAAACAGGCCCAGTCAGAATCCTGCAACAAGGCATTCATTCAGCACCAGTGCATCACATAAAAGGTTTTGTCTAAACTGAGAAGCAGAGGAGTTAATTACTGGATACCTTTGTCATTAGATATAGGTTCATCATTAGTTTAGAGCTGTAAATTGGTTAAAAACCTTGCATTCAGACCTTCGCTGAAATTTGAACCTGTCTTTCAGCCTGATATTAATTATTGGAATCAGCCACAGGGGTTGGTTAAGGAAAAAAATATCCTGCATAATATTTGCACAGAGGAATGATATCTACCATGTAAACAACCATTTGGAAATTTTTTTCATTGCAGTGTACGAGCTGTGCCAGAAGTTATTGGCCAGCCATCTTTACTTTTCTGAAACTGTAGCATGTTTGTGTAAATGGTTGACTGAGTCCTGACTTTTAGAGAGACTTTATAAATGTCTGGTAGAAATATTTTCTCTAAGTGTTCATATTTGAGACTGTTTTAGCCATATTCAGAATTGGACTTATTTCCCATTGTACTGTTCCGGTTAATGTTAGAGCCATTTGTAAACAAAGTTTTGGTTAGTTTTGCTTCAGACTTCCTATTATATCCTTTGAATTTGCTCCAAGGGGATTAAGATTTGGAAAGTGCCAGTGTCTGTGGAAGTGTATTAGTGTATTTGCTGTCTCTGGATTTGTGTCTTGATAGATGGCTTTCCTTAAAATATTTTTTTATGTGTTTAAGATGGTGAACCCATTGGGTCGGGCAGTCTCTTTGGAGTTGATTGTGCTCCTTTTGTGTGGAGTAGGCTGGAGAAAGAGGAAGAGAGAAGAAACATTTGGTTAGTGTGTTTAGCAATCATGGGCTGGTTCCTGGATGTGAATTGTGGTTGCTGTGTCTCCATCATGTTTGACCCCTGAGAATCTTTATGCAGCACTGCTGACAAACTCTTGTTTCTCTTGGTGTCTTCTGCCATCCTCTCCAAAGGCTGTGGTCTATCCTTTTTCTTAGAGTGTCCTTTGTTTTCCCACTGTGTGTTATTGAGAAATCATGTGTAGATAGATGTTCTGGGATCTTCATGATGGGCTGTCTTAACCCAACTTGTTGTCCTTTTTATCCCTTTCCCTTCTTGTTCCTTCTGGGGCCTCCACACCCATGCACTCTCCCTTCCTAGCAATTTTGACAGATTGATTACAAATACCTGTGCAGAAAAAGAGGAAATTGTTGATTTGCCATGTTTGTTGTCCATGAACCATGGAGAGAAAGATTGGTAGAGGTAGAGCAAAAGGAAAATGGAAATTGCTAGGAGAGATTAAGAACTTCTCTGAAATTCTTAATTCAACGGACATAAAAAGAGCTGCAGACAGTCCTTTAGCTGTTGGATGTATGGCACCCTTAGAGACAGCTTTCTTTGCTGTGCTTTTAGCAGTGCTCTTCCATCATCAGAGAGTGTGTGGAGAGTGATACATGCAACTAACACTCTGTGGGAGCAGAGAACTGCCTAGAGCTGGTGCAAGCACAGGAAGCAGCTGCCAGAAGCCTTCTCTCTCTCTGTGACCATAAGGTACCAGGGAATAGGGATGTTTTGTCTTCTTAGCCTATAAATACTTCAAATTGTGCAAGGAAGCAGGTCTAGTGTTAGAACTTCCTCTCTTCCTCTAGTCTTAGGACTCACTTTTCAGGAAAGCAGAAACTGAGTTTCATAAATATAAAATGAGAAAAAAAGGGTTACTGTAAACTCATATGTGTTGCAGCGGTTAATGGCTCTATAGAGCTCAAGTGCTGACTTCCTCTTGAAAAACACTGCTGCTTTTGTCAGTCGTGCTTCTGCACTCAGCCTTTTCCTCAAAAAGGTCAGAGTGTAAAGAAGGATAAAATTAGTAATAATAAAATAAATTAATTTTTTAAATTCTCAAAGAAGAAAAAAAAGAGTCAGGTGTCAATAGAAAAGAAATACCAAAACTAGAGGAGGAAGACTGTGGGTAAGTCATAAAAGAGAAAAGAAATGTAATGGTGAAGTCAGATATTACAAAAATAAAGATAAAACCAAGTGGGTCATGTAGCAACTAATCAATGAAAGCATTATAAAGTATAATGCACAGATATTTGTGACAACGAGGAGTAGCAGACTATAACAGCTCTAAGTGCACGGGGCAGCAGAGATACTTGTCAGGCTCTGAAAGCCTTACAGCTTCATCAGCCAGCGTGTGCCTGGGTTAATGAACACAAGTGTGGCGTGGTGCCAGGGCAGCTGCAAGGCTCCCAGCCCTGGGGCAGGCAAACTGGCAGATGGAGTGTCTGCAGCATGCTTTGAGCTGCACCTGAGAGCAGAGGCCAAGGTTGCCTGACCCAACCTAATGCCACTTTAAACAAGAAGACTTGAATATTGCCTTTTTGAAGGGTTTTAGGTGATAAGGAGGAAGAAAGAATGGAAAAGGAAGAAAAGGGGAGAAGGAGAATAGATAGCTAGGGGATTTAGTCCCAAGAATAAGAAGAAATAAAAGAACATGTTGCCTCCCACATATTAACCCCATTAGCTCACATCCTCCTGTCATTTTTTCCAGTTTACACTAAATGTTTGAAGATGCATACTTGTGAAGGAATTTGGAGTAAAAAGTAGTGCAAAGAGATGGGAAATACTTTGCCTGGAACAGCTCACAGTGGCACTGTTCTTCCTTCTGCGTGATATAAACAATTGTTGCTATTTTCAAGCTGTGTATCGTTCTTATCTCTGTTAAAAAGAACCATAAGGTTTTTTTTTTCTTTTTGTATTTTTAAAGTCCTTGTAGCATTGGAAGTTACTTGGGACCGCTTACCCTGTGTTTAAGAGAGTGGAATCAAGACAGAGGGAAATAGATGGTTTGCTCAAGTGCAGAGGAGATGTGTTCCATATAAAATATTTCATTCCAAACCTCCGTGGTCCTACTCTGCTGTCTCCCCAGTGGAGATCCACATGAGCAGTCCTCTCACTAATTTACCAACACAGGAACAAATAAATCACAGATAATTCCTGCTCTTGTGGCACAAACTCAATATCCTGCCTATTACAAGGATTCTGTGACTTTCTCCTGCATTTGGATGAGTGCTGTAGAGGAATGAAGTATAGTCCAAGATAAATGCCACAGTGAATGGAAATTTATGTGGCAGAATGAACTCAGTTAGCAATGTAGTTCTGAGGCTGTATTAAATATTAAAGTGAGTGAAATTGCTGCATACAGTTTGGACTGTCAGGCATTTTAATGTTGAATTCAGAAAGCCTCCTTTTTAAAGTTTATTCTGTTCATCTTGGAGAAATAAAAGACAAAATCAAATGCTGACCTGCTACAGAAATTTAGATAATTGCTCGATTCAGAGTTTCTTTCAATTCTGTTGAGAAGAACTTGTCTTCTGAGCTGCAATTAAAAAAGATTTTTTTCCACTGAAGCCTCAGTCTAAGTGAGCTGATAAAAGCTGAGACGTCTTTTTTTATTATTACTTTTTTTTTGCATTTTTCACTTTTAATTCATAGTTAGCTTATTTTTTCCCATGATAGGTGCTTTCAGAAGTGTCTGTAAATCACTCCAAGTGCTTTTTGATAAAGAAATAGAGAGTTCCAGGATTGTATATGAAATATGAAATATTGTAATTGTAATAATTCAACAGGTAACTGAAGAGTATTGAAAAATGAAAATTTTCTCCACATTTAAAGATAATATGTTTAAGTTGAATGTTCATGAAAAAATGGTAAAAATCCCTTTCTTTCAAGATGAATATTTACTGGAAAATACAAATTATGATACATATGTATGAGGCATTTGAAAGAATGCTGCTTTGGTTATAGTACCAAACAGGTAAAATCTGAAGAATATTAAATGACATCTGTAAACTTTGAGCTGATTTATAATCCAATCCCTGTATACTAAATGAGACAGGAATGTAGAGGAAGTTTTATGTGAGTTCATAGCTGAAGATTGCTTGTCACTCTGTCTATGCAGGAGGTAAGATAACTTGAAAAGTATGAGGAATTCTGAAAAGAAAATAACAAGTGTTTTAAGTTCAATTCAGCAATATGTATCTAAAGTTTTAAGAGCCTATAATGAGACCAAAGCTTAAATTTTCAATCTATTCTTTTTCTGGTTGGGAACTTGGTGAGTGTGACAATACACAATTCCAGCCAAGAAAACTAATATAGAAAGCCTTTTCAGTGGCAGTTTTACTGTATTTCTTCCATCACTGTTGTTAGCATTAATCTGTTCCTGACTTGCAGTTCTGTCCCATTGTTTCACTTTAGAGACTGGTGCCTTATCTATAAACTGCTTGTGGAAAACAAATATCTACTGGGATGCTGTTGCAACGTATTTTGTTGGAAAGGATTAGAAGTATTTCAGTTAGCTAGTCTGTTGATTTTTTTTCTCTTAAGCTTCTATCATATCTATGATATTTATCATACTCCTCATTTCATCATATCATATAGAGAAAAATTTTAAGAGGAAAATTATTTGAATCAATGTCATGCTCATGCTTTTTGTTCCTGATCCCTTTATTCTCTATATTTAAGGAGTACAACAATTTGTCAACAATTTGACAAACATTTTGTAGTCTAAAATTATGTTTTGAATGGAATCCTTGTAACATTTTACATGCACACAGATGACATTTATATTTAAGTATTTTTATCTTAAGTAAGCATACAGTCTAGTTTTATTCAGAACCATATCCTTGAGCGAAAGTACTTCTGATTATTCCAGCTTCAAAAATATGATGGGATGAATCCCCACTGCATGTATCAGAAAAATAAAATTTAGCTTTTCTCTTTCAACCTTGTGAAACCACATAAAGCACATTTGAGGATGCAGAAATCTGCATCAAAGCAAAGGCAGTTTGATCCACAGAAAGCTGGACAGGAAGAAAAGAAACAAGACTTTTCAAGCCATGCAATAAACTTGAAAGTGTTTCTAATGCTGGTAAGTTTGCAACACCCATCAGGTATTGCAACAGGGAGTTACCAGCTAGAGAGGGCAATGTATATCTTGTTGTTAGTGAGGACCAGTTGAAATAAAGGACTTCCACCTAGACCAGGTAGAATTCAAGGACTTGAGTCTTAAGTTGTGTGCTGAGAGGCCCACTGCACAAGGGCACGTCAAACTCATGAGATTTCTCGAGGTTCCTCACTGATTCTGCTCTACACATGCAGAAACATTCTGGCTCGAGGACCATATAGGTTTGACCTGTCAAAATTGCTTAGGAGGTCTGGCCAAAGTATAGGACCAAGAACACAAACAAGTTTAAGTTACAATAAAAATAGAAAAAAAGTGCCTACATTTTCCAGATTGCGATTTCCAGATAAGAAATCTTATTAAATCTAGTCTTGTTGACAGAAAAAGTATTATCTATCCATAAGGGTTTGATGAAGTGGAAGATTAATTTTCAAGCAGGACATTGAGAAAACCTATTAACTTTCCAATTTTTGCAAAGGAATTTTCCTCCTGTGATTTGTTGTGTATCTGTGTCTTGCTGAGAAGAGAAATCCTCATTTATTACTGTTTATTCTCTGTGTCTCCAGAGTGCTTGGGGTATAAACTAAATTAAAAATTATCTTGTCTACACGTTTTAACTAGAGCATTGATGATGTGAGCATCCTTGAGCTGCAGAAGACATAAACAAAAGATTTGTCTAATTTGTTTTCTTTACAAATCTGCCTATCTGCTGCCTCTATATAGTTTACAGTTTTCTTAAGAGGTGGTCTGTGGGGACGTGGAAGGAAAACTGCAATTGATATAAATGTCTCCCCATGTATCGGTCTATTTATATGAAGTAACAGGATCATGACAGTCTTTCCCACTAAATGGTAATGATACTCAAGAGTCTCAATCATTGTCTGGAATCTTAAAAAATTTAGAAATATGTCTAGAGGATGTCACAGATTAAAGAAATTCAGATGTCCTCAGGATTCTGATGGTTAAACCTGTGGAAAATTAAGATTGGCCATCCAATCAGTGAGAAAGGTAATCCACTGGAATTGATAATGAAGGGTGGTCCTCAGTGAGCATCTGTCAGCCCCTGTTTTTGCTAGCAGACTGGCTTCTGGCTGACTTCCAAGTGTACCGTATTACTGAAATCCTCGATTGCTTTGAGTGTCTTAGTATTTTCCAGATAGTGTCTCTAAGCCTTTAAAATTTCCTTTTTTTCTGGACTTGCTTTTTTCCAGCCTTTTCCCTGCTCTTCTAAATGCCTTTTACTTGTGGACTCTTGACTTAACTCCCCCACAGTGCAACTAGCTGATGACTACAGTATATGCTACAACTTTCCTTCACTCATGTTGAAGGCAGAATTCTTTCCCTCTTCCAAATGAGAAAGATTTGCTTCTTGCCCCACATTACAAGACAGGGAAATTATGAGTTACATGTTCAGGTACACAGTGCAGCAAAAGGTTATACAATAAGAAATTAATGTTTTGGCTGCAGCTCCTCTGGTACCACTGATCCAGGTTATGTAAGAATGCCAAGAGAGGGACTATTAGATCTTGATGGCGTTCATCATGTCGTGTCCACACTGGTACCCAAGTATGGGTTTGTCACTGATGGTGACTGACAGTTTGGTTATCCTCAATTACAAATTTATGGCTTAGTTAGTGAACCCTTCATGAGGCCTTTAAAAACTTGGTAATCTGATAGGATTCAATAAAAGACAGAGAGGTAGAGTTATTTCGCTGATTCATCCTGCCAGCCACACTGATACAAAAACCTGGCTCCATACCAGGAGTGTAAAATGACTGAGTTTCTCTCTGGCAAAGAAGACTCCATATGTTTTACGGACAGTAAAGTTCAGAGAGAAGATTATGTCAAGATTTATGTCTGCTGTTATTTAAGTTAATGAGGGAAATCTATCTAGGGGTAATGCATGCATGAGATCCAGTTGAATTAACTGTTTTAGGAGCATGATGAAAGCCTTTCAGGTTACATATGTTATGAAACTTTTTATTCTAGTTCTTGCAGCAAAAAGCAAAGTGACATTTCCTTTTTCTCCTCCTGTTCATACTTTTACTGAAGAAAAAATAATTTTGGGGGTTATGGGATTATGAAGAATTTAATTTGCTTTAAGATTTTAAAGGTTAAAAGCCTGAAGAAGTTAGTTATTACAACTGGGAACGCGAAAGTCAGCTGGAGATGTCAATTTAATAGGAAAAATCAGATTAGAAAATGGAGCTACAAACTAAGTGTACTTTTATAATGATGGTAAATTAATTACATTAATGCAGCCCATTAAACATTCCATTTATACATCAAAACCTTGGCAGGTGAAAGAGGTCTTAATCTGATGGTTTAATATTTTTATTATAAATTTATCTTTTGGTATCACTTTATATTCAACGGTGCATCCGTTCTGGGACTCTATACAGATGCTTGCCTGCTGTCTCTTTGCCAAACTTAAAGTGGTACCACCTCAGCAGTGTAAGTACTGGTAGAGAAAACAATCAGAAAATCTTCTGTTCTCCCAGTCATGGCCAGGTACAAAGGCAATCACTGAGCTAGCCTGAGGTCTTGTCAAATGCAAAATAACATTTAATATCTTGGGAGGAAGGAGAAGGAATTACTTTTTAATAATTTACTGTACTCAAGTAGATCATGGCTTCTTTTCTGAAATCACAAAGGCAAAAACTAAATATCGTTGAGTGAGTAAATGCTTGTGACAATTCTAGAACAACTGAAGTAATCAAAATGATAATGTGGCAACAATACAGAGTTACATACAACTATTATGACAGAAAGCCCCACGTTAAACTTGGGATGAGAGCTGTGTTGGTTGAGATAAAGTATTAAAAGCAGCAACTGAGATCAGGAATTCTCTGTATTTACCTATTGTGTTTTTCCTGTCTTTAGAAGCTGCACTGGTTACCAGGTATACCAAGTATAGAGTTAGGGGTGTATTTATTTGCAGGACTGGAGACTTCTGTAGTAAGACATCTTTCATTTCAGAATATTGCAGATGTAAGGAGATGAGGCAGACAAAATGTTCTGATTCAATGGGTAGAGAAGCAGGTGTACACATATTATCCAGCTAGGGGAGTTTCAGTGTAGTCTCCCTAGCCTACATTTATTGGTCTCTCTACAGCTAATGGAGAAAGAGAGGGACGTGTTCTCTATCACCAACTGAAACAATCTGTTTCTGGGCAGGTTCCTCAGATGGATTAAGAGGATTTCATAAGTTGCATGTTATGTCAGACCCCCAGGGATAATGACTAAAATTAGAGCTCTTGGGTAAAAGTAAATATATTCTCTGAAATGGCTTCCAACTGAGAAATCTAGGTGGTTTTGTTGTTTTGTTTTCTTTTGTTTTTAATTCAGGAATCTATTGCTTTTTCTCATGAAGTTGTCAAGAAATAATGCAAACCCAAGGAAAATACAAACAAGACAGCATCATTGAAATTATGCATATTTATGCAAATGTAGAGATGATCGCACTCCAATTTTTTCTGCCAATATAGAAGTGAATAGAAGTGAAAGGGTTTGGGTGAAGTCACCAAGGTCACTTGATTGCTGTTTGATTTAAGGTACTTTATATTAAAATATTAAAAAAAGGAAATCTTTCACAATTTTCAAAAGCTTTTCTACTGCCCTCAGAAACAGGTTTTAGGTAAATTTTCATTCAGTCTGAATTTTAAATTTTTTGCAATTTGCTGTGATAAGACGTAAAAAATAAGCTTTGTGTTATTGATTTAATCTATTCTCTTTTTCTAATCCCACCCACAAAAAGACCTCACTCCTGTGAATGAAGAGTGAAAGCAAAAGCCTTGTCCTTTACATGGTTTTTTCTTGAACTGAATCACATAGACCACATAAGCACATATTAGCCATAGACCTCTTAGCTTAATTGCTCTGCTGAGAAGGGGCAGGCTGCATAAAAAGCAATAACCAGAACTCAGTGAACTGTTTTTTGTCTTCAGCATGTTTCCTTCTAATGTTATCTTCATTAACCTTCATTTAATTGGAAAAGTAAACCTCTCAATGAATTGCCTGTGTTCTGATTTCCTTTTAAATTTAGTAGTACATAAAAATCTGTTCCATGTGGTAGAACAGGCAGTTAATTCTTGTTGTTGTCACAAGTGTGAGTGTTTCAAGAAAAGCTGATAATACTGTCTTTAAGCAGTGTGGAAAAGACCTGGGAGTTCAGAAATAAACACGAGAAGATAGGGAAAAGGAAGAAGACAAGG
>WBNP01005036.1:322708-350805 GCA_013401095.1 Passerina amoena
AGGGGCTGAGAGGAAGCAGCTGTAAAAGAAGCAGAGGGAAAGAAAACATTGAAAAGTTGATCAGAAAATGACTGTCTTCAAAGAAATTGAAACTTTGCAGCTGTTGAGCACAGAAAGATATAATAAACCCTCAGAGTGAAGTGCTTTCTTAGAAAGAGTGGTACTACATTCACATTGATTCACTGAAAGCAATACTACTAGGGAGAAAAGTTCATTTCCTTCAGCGCCTGGTTAAGGGAGGATGCCTATGGCAGAAGAAGGGCTAGCTTGATCAGGTCTGCCCTTTCTCAGCATGCCTGTTAGTGTTGGTAGCAGTGTTCCCTTCCTCTCTCTGTCCTGACCCTATTCAGTTGCTTGCTACTTATTTGCCCTATTTGTTTTCTATTTTATGTCCCTTTACATATCTTTTTTTAAAATTATTTTTCTACTTTTCAGTCTTCAGACTTGTTTCCTGTTTTCTCTGCAGTTTGAAGTTCCTTTTCCACTCAACAGAAAACTGTGTTATTTTGGGTAGAGGCACTTGTTGATAAATGATTTCTTCTGCAATTTGACTTACTAGAGTAACAATAACAGGTGAGGGAAGCACAAAACTTTCTGCGCAGAAGTGTGATCCCACTTGGTATGGCAACTGTGCCTGTAGAATAATGTCTGATCTGACACAGTAGGATTTGGGTCTGAGCTGATTTCCCTTGTTTTCCCTGAATATGCCAATCCTCTGTGGATTTTGCACTTTGGCTGCATACTGCAGGCTCTCCGGGATTCCCAACGCTGAACAACGCTTAATACTCCTCTACCATAGTTCTTGAGGGAACTAAATAATTTATCAATTAAAACCTGTAGCTGAGGACTGATCTACATATCCAGGTGATCATTTATTCTGCAGACCTCTGAACACAAAAAGAACATTGAAAGCTGCAGGAATTAGGGGTGAATGTTTGTTGTTTTGCCTTTGTTGACATGGTTCTCTTCAGGTACTTCCAGCCTACCTGATGAAAATCCCAAGGAGGATGGTCAGTTGTAGCTCAAGTACTCACTTCAGTACCTCTCCTCCTTGAGGAAGGTTATCTAGGCAGTCAAGAAGATCAGCTGCTAGTGAAAATGCATTTTCTCACAGTTGTTTTTCTGAAAGGAGTTCTTTTAGCAGTGTGGAGGACTTTTAGAGCTGCTAATAAAAAACCTGTTTCTACTTTTAAAAAAAGTGGCATCTGTCATTGTAAAGGTTGTGGTGACAGTATATTGGCTGTTACAAACAAGAGCATTCATTCTTTGAAGTATTTCAGTCCAAAATGAAGTATAGGAAAGGAAAGAAAAAGAAAAGTGAAACTAAATTGGGCAAAAACAAGGAGAAAGAGGAGCCTATGAACAGGCTCATGGCCCTAGGCAATATATAACTGATGAATGGTAAGAGATGAAATTTTATTCCAATTCTGAATTCCATTTATATGTTAAATAAATTAGTAATCTCATCAATATTCTCCTGAGTTAATTTACTTAGTACAGCAGGACCACTCCTGATTCTTTCTCTTTTTATCTCTGTTTGCAGAGTCCTCTGACAGGGTACCACTTGCTAGCAGAGAGGAGGAGATCTGGGGAGCTCTTCCAGGGACTTCAGAAGAATCCTGACCTCTGGATGACAATTAGACATCCAACATACGTTGCTGCTGATTTGGTGCTCCTGCTGCATAACCTGAAAATGGGGTATTTAATTGTGGTATTTACTGAAATAAAAGTAAGTATTTTCTCTCTGTCCTTGGAGACTACTCTTCTACCTTACTGAGGCCTGTTAGTGAATTTCTTTGTGTGCTGCTTTCACAGTGCAAAGGAAAATGTGAGCTATAGCCTGAGTACTTATTCAAAGAATTTGGCAAGAAGCTGTTTAAACTCAGGGTCTGTAAGGATTTAGCCACAGTGCTTTGTGTTTTCATCTGTCCAATAGAAATTATATGTATAAAAATAGCTTCTTTGCGTAGGTATCTGAGCCCTGAGAATTCTTCAAATATTTTGAGCACCTGTGAGCTTAAAGGGGCATGAAAAGAATATATGGCTTACTTTGCTGTTTGCAAAACAAATGGCATGTCCAGAGGGAGCCACAGTCCAGTAATATGCATCAGCACTGTTGTATCCTCCTGTGGTCATTTCTATAAAGAATTCTTGATATCATAAGCAGAAGTTCAAGGATTAATAGTATTCCTTAAAATAAACCCAAACTCCATCAGATGAAGTCAATGTCTAAGAATAAACCAACAGAAACTTTGTAGTCAGGAAGAGAACTCTGAGCACTTAGTATTAATACTGTACCTGACATTTTCTGCTAAAAGCCTAGAATTTTTTTCCAGTAATTTCTATGATAAATTAATAGAGAAAATTGTTGTTTAAGAAGGCCATTATGAAAGAGTATGCTACTTTATAAATGTGTATTGTCATAACTACCTTATTAAAACAAAAGACCCCACTATAACCCTTAAAACCCAAACCTACAGCAGAATCATAAAAATATTAATTTAAGCAAGCTAAGAAAAAGGTAACACTTATATTAAATATAGTGGTAGTAAAATAATCCAGAGTTACTGAATGTAATAAGTAGTTCTCAACGAGTTTTGGTCCTATTTATTCCCCTTCAGATAGCAGTAGAAAGCTGCTGGTTTGTTTAAGTCAGAAGAGTAATCTTAATGTCTTTATTGGTGATCTTGAGAAAAAATTGTTGGAATGGGAAGAAACAGTTGGATGGATTTAGGGCATCTATGTCTTGTAAAAGGGGTGTGGAAGGAGGGGGTAAAATATCCCAGTGCAGGCATCAGTAAGTGGAAGAAATTATTGTTTTAGTGCACAATTTTGTGTGACATCCATGTGAAAGTGGCAATATCTAATACAGAAATCACACAGATGGAGGGTGAACTGTTCAGTAATAGGTATGGTATAATAACTTGTACTAAAATTAAAATGACAGAATGATTTGTCAAATTTCACCCAACAAGCTTCTGTTTATAGGATGACTTATTGCACTAATGGAACAGAAAAATATCAAAGTTACTCTTTATCTTTCTAAAGACATGGTTCAGCAAGTGGCAGTTTCTTGGAATAAAGACTAGAAATTTCATCTTAACAAAAGAAACAGGAATAGCAGGAATAGCCAATTGTACTAAAATGAAGCAAATAACAAGAACAGATTACATCAACTGGAATAACACCAATTTTCATCAGCACAGGGTTTATGTAGAGTACATAGAAACAAAGGAGTGGATTATCTAGCAAAAGGTAAGTGGGCAAAGTTTCATCATGAACTGAGACATTGTTCCCCGAGAACCTGGCAGCTCTGCAGTCCACACCTTGGTCTCTTCCTTTTGTGGATGTACTAAAACCTTTCTTTAGGTTTTTTACAAATCATGTCACACACTGCTGCCTCCACATTTCCTGCCCTCCTGCCAAGTTGTCTCCTCCTGTTTCTGTAGAATTATTTATTTCCGGGTGGTATGTTTTTGAACTCTAGTTTTGGTTTTCTAAGTTTCAGTTGTCTAAGGCTTTCGTTCCCCACATGCCCTTCTACTCCTAGAAAGCACCCTGCTTGTTTTGTATGTGCTGGCACTGGGATTTCTAGTCTAAACATGAGTATAATCCTGTTATAGAACACATATGCAAGAACATTAGTACAGTCTACTTCACTCAGGATCGACAAAGGGACTTTGGTTCACTCTGCTGAGTATTCTTTTTGCCATGTGAAGTCCACTGGTCAAAAACATCTCTTGGCCTTCCATTTCCAGCTTGATTGTTGGATGCTGCTTTAATCTGTGAGTGGTTGACTAGGCTGAGCAGCTGCAGTGTGCTTCTGCTGTGATGATGCCTTAGGTTTTAGCTTTTGTATTTTTCAGATTCTGTACTGCTTTAGTGTGTGGTTCTGAGCTTCATATTAAGGGATGGTAAGATCTTTTCACAGAGTAGGTAGACAAAACAATTCCTTCTCTAGCTTGGGACCAAGGAAAACTGATCCCAATTTCAGGCCAAAGGGCATAAACAACATGAATTGAAGGGAGAAAAAAAAAAAGAAGGATGGGACTTAATAAGCTAAAGCTATAACTGGACAATTAACGCCAATATGCTAATGGACCAGAACTTAAAAGAGTGAGAGACCTCATTACCGGTCATCCATTTTCTGCCCATTTTGAGTTCATCTTGGGTGTAGCCCTGGCTGAGCTCTTGTGCTGCCCAAGGTGTATGCATTAAGGCCTTTTAATAAACACCTGCTTTATTCTTTAACTCCATCTAGCCTCTGTTCAACAGCAGACAAAAGAGAGCTGAGAGCAGTAACATCTTAGATTGCTGTAATGAGATCTGACCATCTGTTATTGTCCTGGCATTAGACATTGTTTGCACTTTATGAAATTTAGATCATATTTTTTTCATTATTTCTTGAATTAAGAAGGAAATGTTTTCAGCTACAGTTGATAGCAAAAGTAAAATTCCAAAGTGTCCATGTTAATAAAGCAATGCAAATACCTGAGTTAGGGCGGTAGCATTTTTTTGGGTTGAGCCCAGCTCACAAACTCGGCATTGTAAATGGTTTTCATTGCTAGTGAAACTCTTCAACCGTGTTTTTAATGAGTTGACTTAATGTGAATAACTACATTTACAGAAAGAACTTTAATTCAATTTGCTAAGGAGTTGACACAAAGAACTTATTATTTGCTCAGGAAATTGTTTCTGTATAAAAATGTAACAAAATACCATAATGACCTTTTGAAGAAAAATATACTTCTTTTGTCTCTTCTGTTTTAGTCTTCATTCCTTTTCTATTCTGAGTAAAATTTTAAAAGAATAGTCATAAGCATTTTATGTCTTTGCTTCTTTTAAAGTGTTTTTTCAAACCTTCTTTTATTTCCATCACCTTATGAACGGTATTTTGAAAACGTTTATCATTACATTAACTTAGCTGATGAATTTCAGCTTCAAAAAGCATTTGGAAGGGGGGAGGTTGACTTTTTCCTCCACTTTGAAACCTTTCCCTTGATCACTGTTATTTTTATTTGCCTCATAACTATGTTGTGCACCTTTTAGTCGTTCAAAAATTAGCCTATGATGTTTGTGTTTGGTTTAAGAGATTAGCTGTGTAAGGCTAGATCAAAAATGTGTTGAGCTGTGCAGTTTGTTTGATACAAGAAATGATGCTGGGAGGAACAACAGAAAGATAAAGGGCTTGTTCTCTTGCGAGGTTACTTCCTTCGGTGGTGAAAGTGTTCCATTAGATCCATTACAGATTCAGTGACATGCCATTGTTCTTCATGTTCGTTCTCAGCAGCTCTGACTCTTGCTGCTGCTTTATCATAGAAATGAAGGAAACATTAGAAACATCATCACAACCTGATGTGGGTTGCCAGGGTTCCCCTGCAGGCTCCCCACTCCCACAGTTTATCACAGCAGCATCCTTATGTAAAGGGTAACTAGCAGTCTTTCTCCATCACTTGTTTCCCTGCTGCCTAGACTGGTAGCTCTCTTCTTAACCCCCTCTGGGCCTTTTACAGCTTCACCAGTCAACTTGAGCTTTTCATTTCTCTTTCTGCTCCAGACATCATAGTGCTGTAGTGTCTCAGTGCATGTTCTACATGTTCACTTTATCAAGATAATCTCCTATGCCCTAGGGTTTCCATCTTCTGTCTTTTCTCCTTGGAATCATTACATTCTGCCTATGTGCAGTACTTTTTTGGCTTCTAACACCTAATATTATTCTCAGTCTTCTCTCTCATTCCAATCCTATTCTGTTGTTCCTTGTCACATTTGTAAATATAATTCCTTTTGTTTCATTGACTCAGCCTACTCCCTTAAACCTGCAGCAGTTTTCAGGTGGCTGGAATTGCACAGCTGCAAGGAGTACTGCTGAGTTCAAGGAGGTTTTCTACTTTTTCCTTTTTAAGATTTGTCTCTATAAAGATAAGTGCAGGATTAGAACCTTTAATTGCAGTCTTCCAGGAATAGGGACTGTACTGTTTTTGTGAGTATGTGTGTGTGTTCTCCAGAAAATGTATTGTATACTAATTCTGTGCAACTCTTGCTACTTTAACTAACAGGACTGTGGTGAGTTGATGCAGGCTGAATGCCAGGTGCCCACCAAAGCTGCTCTATCACTCCCTCTTCTCAACATGACAGGGACAAAAATACCATGAAAATCTTAGGAGGGCTGAGGTAGGACAGGGAGAGATCACTTATCAATTACCATCACAGGCAAAACAGACTTGACTTGGGAAAAAAAAAATAAAATTTAACTTATTACCTATCAAATCAGAGTAAGGTAATGAGAAAAAGCTCAAGTCTTAGAAACAAGCTCCCCCCTTCCCTCCCCTCTTCCCAGGCTCTACTTAATTCCCCATTTACTCTACCTCCTGCCTGGAGGCTGCAGCAGCAGGGCTCCCCACAGGGTCACAGACACCTTTGGGCATTCATGTGCCCCAGTATGGGTCCTCCACAGGCTACAGGTGGATCTTTGCTCCACTGTGGGCCTCCATGGACTGCAGTGGGACAGCTGCCTCACCATTATCTGCATCATGGCCTGCAGGGGAATCTGCTTCTCTCACTCCTCTCTCCAGCTGTGATTGCTGCTGCACAGCAGTTTTGCCCCTTCTTAGCCACACTATCCCAGAGGTGTTACCACTGTTGCTGCTGGGCTCAACCTTGGCCAGTAGCAGGTCAGTCCTGAAGTTGGCTGGCATTGGCTGTGTTACTCACAGGGGAAGCTGCTGGTAGCTTTTCACAGAAGCCACCCCTAGAGCTCCCCGTGCTACTAAAACCTTGCCACACAGATCTACCCAAATACCCCCAAAGCCTGAAACCTGTGTTTTTCCTGCATGTACATGGAAACACTGAACAAAAATCAGAGATTACTGTAGTACATCAGAGGAAATTATATAGATACTTCTCTGGGCCAGTTTTAACATTCCTGTCCTCTGACAGACACCTCTTGTGTAACAACAAGCAGCCTGGTCTGCCTCAAGACAGTACGTGGTGTCTGAGTGCAGCATCAGGAGATACAAATCTGACATGGTTCACAACGCTGTCTTTCTTCAATCTCTGAGGCCAGATCTCTGCTGAAATGACACAAGAGCTCTGCAAAACAGGGAACAGAAACTCTCCCCTGCATGCAGATGGGGAGCCCAGGCCAGGCTCAGCATGATTCATCACTGGCACTTGAAGTGAAACCTTTTATATTGCTTCAAGCTCAGTAGCTCAGAATCAATCATGCACTATTCTGCCTGCAGTTTTACACAAGCAGTCCTTTCATCTTTTTAAACTCTACAGAACGGGTGTTTTTTGCCCCTTTTCTGAGAGGGAGTTGAAATGCTGGAGGGGTGTTTGATGCCGCATGCCTGTCAGTGTTTGAGGCATTTGAACAATGCCCTTAACAAAATGCTACAGCTTTTGGTCAGACCTGAAGTTGTCAGACAGTTGAACTAAATGATCACTGTATATCCTGTTTAGCTAAAATCTCTCTCCTCTCCCCTCCCTCTCCCTCTCTCTCTGGCAAATCATTGTCCTGAACTGACAGAGTAGTAGAGAGGCTCAGAGACAGACTAAAACTAAAGAGCATTCCAGCACTCTGTTACTGAAATTCACTAACTAAAGATATTTTGGGATGATAACTTCTCCAGATGCCTATAATTTGTAGGAGGTTTAAATACATTGGTTAAAATTGAAAGAAAATGTTTAAATATTATGGTATTCACATATTCTGAAAAATTGCTTTGCCCAGGATTTTTCTCCTGGGAAGCTGAGAAGCCTCAGAAAAAAATGAAAACAATTATTATCTCATTTCATTCTCCTGTGTTTTGCCCATCTGGAAAGAGTTTGGAGATTGTTTACCAACAGGTGGTTGTTTCATTGATTTCTGGTGTGAGTTGTTCTCACTTATTGGCCAGTCGGGGCCAAGCTGTGTCGGGACTCTGGGGAGTCATGAGTTTTCATTATTATCTTTTTTAGCATTCAGTAACTATCCTTTCTGTATTCTTTAGTATAGTATTCTTTAATATGATATAGTATCATAAAATAATAAATTAGCCTTCTGAGAACATGGAGTCAGATTGATCATTCCTTCCTTCGTCTAGGGGCAATGCAAATATAATAAAACAGGTTTTGTAGAGGTAATATAATTGAGATTAGTCTCTGGTGTAAATATCAAAATTTCAGCAGCTATGTATGTCTGGCACAGAAGTTTTGTGAATGGTGGTTTCTGCTTTTGTACTTCTTCCTCCTTTTCTTTCCATGCTTGATAACTTCAGCTTGTGCAGTTAAAAAGCACAGTACATAACATTTTTACTTGAGTTTTTTTAAATTAGATTTTTATTAGAATCAATTTGGCTCCTTACTTTTCAGTTCCAAGGCATACGTCTTTATGGTTAGATTCTCCCAACTTTTAATTCTGCATACACTGAAGATGCTTAAAAGCAAAAACGAAGAGACAAGATCAATTTTTACAGAAGTGATGAAACATATGTGTGTGGTGTTTGATAAATGCATCACTCTGCACAACAAAGCAAGATTCATTGAAGGCATGCCAGACATGTTATATGAAGTCTGGACCATTTAATTGTTTGAGATCTTTGCCAATCTTTTAAATTAAGGTTTATGCATCCAGTACAAAATTCGTTTTATATCAGTAAAGACACTTAGACAGTGATAGAATAGTCCCATTAATGCTTTACTGGATAGTTCAATTTTTCAAATGACAGACAAAAATATAATGTGAAATAATATTTAACTTATGGTATGCAATGATATTTATGATATGCAATGATGATGATATTTATGATATGCAATGATATTTAAAGTAGATTTTCCCAGAAGTAACAAATTTCTTATACTTTTGTCAGGAATTATGAAGTTTATTGTATTTTCCAACAGTGAAATTTTTTGCATATTCACTTCAGTGCTCAAATTCAAGTATTTATTTCCTCCTTCTGTTGATTTTTCTCATGCATGTGATATATGAAGGGAACATGGCTGAACTGTGAACAGACAGTCCCTTCAGACTGGTCTGTGTAAAGTGCATTTAAAGGTGGAGATTCTTTCTGTATCCTGGGATTATGGAACAATTTCACTGTCTATACCATTTTAAAAATCCTTTGATCACACTTCAGTCACAATTAATACTAATGCAGCCATGATTTTACTGGCATGTTAGTGTGTGTCACTGATTGCTTAAGCCACTTAAGAATTGCAAAAAACAATGAAAAGTGGTAAGTTGTATGAATGTCTGAAACATTTTATATATAGCCTGAGCTTTTCCTTTTGACTCAATGTGTTTGAGACAAGATACCAATTAATTTTAATAGGATTGTCTATGACAGGCTGTTCTTTGCATTTTGATATGTGCAGAGACTGTATAATAAGTCTTGCATATATCATTTTATTGGGTGTTCTGACTTCACAGACTTCATTTTCACAATTACAGGTAATTTTTGTCTCTGTAGGAAAATTCATTAGATTTATGTAGAGTTGCATTCTGTTTGAGGGTTGTTTCCAGAGTTTACATCTACGAATTAGGTTTATATTGGGCATGCAACACATTTGTTCTGGCAGTTCCAGGAAAAGCAAGGTACTGACAGCACTCTGGGAGCAGAATTATGTGATTGCTGGGTAATTGAGACTTTGCCTTTAGTTGCAGTGTGGAAGTAGCCTAGCTGCTGTTGCTGCTTGAGCAAATCACTGTTTCTTGGTAGAGAAAGCAAGCGGATCAGACTGGATAATAAGCTCTGAGGCAGCACAAAATGCTCAAGTGAAATGAATAACTGAGCAAGTGCTACCATATTAGTAGAAAATACTTAGAATATTGCACTTCTTGAACTCTAACTAAGCTTCCTGGAAATGCCTTTCCTTTGATCTTCTACATGAATAGTGAGAGAGAGGAATGACTTTTTTTGTGGGAGATCAGTTCTAGAACCAGCACCCATGCTTTTTTTACGTCTTATTTGTTGGTTATTTAAAGGACTGAATTTTTTACCCATTTTATTTATTTTGCTTTAAGACTTTAATAAGACTTTATTAAGACTTTTTAAGACTTTATTTATTTTGCTTTAAGACTTTAAGAATTATAATGAGATTTGGAGCCTCAACTCTGCTCACATTAATATTAAGTAGTTAACTGTACTTTTTTCAGCACCTTTACTAGTATTACCTTTCTCATGACAGTCCAATAAGACTCAGTCTTTTATTCTTTATTCTTTTTAGTTACTTAACTAGCTACAAAATTCCATTAGTCACATGCTTAAAGCAAAGCAAGTATGATTGCAGTCACAGTGGCAGGATATAAATGAGGATACCAAATAACATGCTGTGAAGAAAATTAATATATTTTAAAGAGGCCTTGGACGATGGTATTTAAAATGAAGCATATAAACATGAGCCTATCCTACCTATATCCTTCTCCACCTTCCAAGAAAAATGAAGGCTATTCCTTGAAAATGAGGATGTCAAACATAAAGAAAAGTATTTATTTCTGTAAATGTAGTTTTCCATATTTTTTCCCAGCACTTTCATTCACTTTTCCTTGGCATTCCTAGCAATGCGTATGTGGACCACAATATCGCCTCTCTTTCTCATGTTGCTTGTATTTTAGAAGTTATTGTGTAATGAGGGGGAAAATGATATATAAAAAATTAAATTTAAAGAATAGGAGTATCTGCAGCCATCCTCCTAGATATATCTATTTTGCAATGTACCTTTGGTGGATGAAGTGATTCACAATTGAACACAACTGAGCCAGCAAATTATTTATAGATGGCAGACAATGGTAAGAATAGAATTTTTGTAATGCATCATTAACTTTTCTTTTACAATGCTCTGGTTTTGCTTCATGGTTCCAGGTGTCAGAAGTGTTGTATAAATCAGATAAATATGGACAGGACTATTATATCAGGACTCCTAAGCAGATACATGATACATGTAATACCTCATTTTCTTGCCATTCATTAGGATCTACTTGATAAAAATGAGTCAATATTTTTACAGCTCAGTGATCATGTAAATGGAGTTAAATGTTTAGTATTGTTATGCAACTAGTTAGACCATAAATA
Source organism: Passerina amoena (assembly GCA_013401095.1). Classification (NCBI taxonomy): domain Eukaryota; kingdom Metazoa; phylum Chordata; class Aves; order Passeriformes; family Cardinalidae; genus Passerina; species Passerina amoena. The sequence goes on from WBNP01005036.1 coordinate 333,760, forward strand.
TTCACTAAATATATGTGAATGAATGATAATGGATGTAAATATGCATAATTATAAACACATTGTGTGAACCATCATGTATATTTAGTTTCAAATATTTTTTCTGGTGAAGTTTCAGCCTCAACATTTTTAAATGTGCATACCTACTACTTAGATGATGTAAACATATATGTTTAGGAAAGGGGTGACTATAAGGATGTCTTAGGTCCTATTTACTGTATCTTGTAAATACAGCCTAATGAAGAGGGTTTATTCTTTAGTGTTATTAAAAAGCCTGCTCCATGCTATCCTGCCTTATAGGCTTTGTACACTTGTCCATTAGCTTGCCATCTTCTCCCAAAGACATTATCATGTGTATAATACAAATTCATGCCTTTCAAGTCAGACTTCTGCTATACCATAAAAATGGCTAGAATTTTTACTGGATGTAGATGTCTATGCCTCAAGCCAAATTTTAGAAAGAGTTTTCTCAGTTGGCATTTAATGCTGGACACAAGTAGTTTACCAGATTCCAAGGGCTGTTCCTGTAAACATTTGCAGAACAACTCCAATCTTAGCAGTGGTGCATAGTAAAGCTGTTGGCTTACTGCCTTAGTCTAATTGCGATCCAGAAACTCTGGTTTTCTTCCTGTTCTTCATGGGATGGAAAACATGACCATCATGACATGAACAGCAGGATTAGATAGAGTGATTGCAGTCAACTGAAGATGGCAGTAGATTCCTATGGAGTTGCAGTTTACTCCATAGAGTAGGAAATATGGGATGCATCCCAGTCTTTGGAGAGTTTCAGCTCTGCTATCTGAATGATATAGAAAGCAGCTTGTACATGAAGGAGGTGGAGATCATTCAAATTAAATTTATCAGGGTCATTCAGGAGTCATGTTTGGTCATTCTGTTGGTCTTGTGTCTGACATTTAGAGGGTATTTGGAGAGGACTTTCCAGTGATCTGTAGAAGAGGTTTTGGTATTGGTGACCAGTGTAATTTGGAACTTGTTTCTATTCTCTGGGAACAAAAAGGGGCTGAACTAGGGGAAAGATATATGCATTTTGGTGGCTGAAACCAATCTTTCTGTCATGTATGAGTAGCAATTATCTGAATTTTAAAGGACAAAATGTATAAAGTTGCAGATAAATCTGATCTATGCCTTTTACAGACGGCATTTTATTATTCATAATGACAAATCAGAGCACTGATTTATTAAAAAATATTTAATTGAAAGAGATCATAAATACAGTATGGAATATATGATGTAAAAAAATCTATTTTTGGGGGGGTGGAGTCTAATTAAAATAAATGTTCGTCATATTAAGTAGATTATGCCTCAACAAACATGAAGAGACATTATATGTGTTCATAGACTAATTCAGAGTGTGAAAACTGGGAAAATTGCATTATGCAATGTCCTTTATGTTGATAAGGCAATTAAAATTTATTTATTTTAAAAGGGTCTCTTTTATCATTACATTTATTTATAATGACACCAAATCTCTGCTTTTTTCTCCCTACATTTGTGCCGTTGTTATATTTCTGGGAGAGATACTTCTGAAGTATAAAGCCTTGGTAAAATGTTTTGACTGAAAGAAGGATGATGGGAATGGACAAGTTTTTAATCTTAGAAGGGTATAGGAAGCTGTAATGGATGACATGACAGCCAACAAACTCTGAATCTTTTTTCACAGTGTAGGAATTCTTTTTTTCACGATGTTACCAGGGGTCAAGATGGCTGGATTTCTTTTCCATTGTTTCAACAGCTTCCGGAAACAACAATTTTTTTGTTTTCACCAAGGACAGGTAAGTGCTGCAGTTGGCTGGGCAATTTAAATCCAGTTTTAGGCCAGCTAATTTGCCCATAGTAAACATGAAGTATATGGAACACAATTCAGCATATCCTGCTGAATATAAACATATCTGAACAAAAATTACACACTTCATTTCTATTTTATTATACAGATGAGGTCATAAGAATAAAGTCAGCTTGGACATTTCTGTAATTATACCTCCAGTTTCAGAGCAGTTTTGTACTGTTAGCAGAAATCAAGAATGTGTATGGAAGGAGAAGTGGACAAGAAAAAAAAACAAAGTGCAAGAGTTCTGTAAGGTTCATCAGAACCAGGAGCAAGATAAACTGTGAGGTATTGATGCATGAGAGTTATAGAAGCCCTTCATATTGGTCTAATGCTACTTTAACTGAAATTAACACTGACAAAGGAAGAGCAACTTGCAAAAGAATCCAGAACTTATCTACAATGTGCAGCAGGGTTCTGCAATAATTGTCATTCTGTAACAGGGTGCATGACCTGTAGTCATCTTCTCGCAGGACCCTTGACTTTGTCATTGACAATAACAGTGAAGTGTCATTGTTGGTTATCTTCAGCAGCAATTTCAAGGATGGAAGTCTGCTGGCAGGTGACCTCTCTTGGTTTGTTCCCAAAATTGTTAGAACAACAGAGGTTTTTGAAAGTAGGATTAATTTGTGTCCCAGCTCTTAGAAGGAGACTGTACTATAGAAGTAGTTTTTTAAAGCGCCAAAGTATTATGCTATGATGACTGGTTTCTTCAAGAAAGCATGTTCATGATTTTAGAACATTTATCACATGTTTTTGTTTTTGTTTTTTTTTTTTTTTTATTGTGATTATACTTCTTTTTAAACAGGGTATCTGATTCCTGTAATATTTTGTTTTTCTACACTGAACAGAATAGATTAATGCAGTTTTCTATTCTGTTCAGTGGTGAAATCACATGGCAGGATGCAGGATCTTTCTGCTAATGGCTTCAAAATGTAAATCTCTGCCTTCTAAGATTGCACTGATTTTTTTCTTCATTATTTTCTTATTTTATTGCTGGGCAGGCTTTTACTCTTTCTAAAGTGATTAACCATTTTTTTTTAGCCCATTACCTGTTCTGGAGGGAATTATCCTGCTTTCATATTGTTACTAAAGGCAATTATAGATCTCAATTATTGCCTGTTTATTTTTGAACAGGATTATTTGAGGTCATTGCTGTTCTACATTTTGTGAGGGGAATGGTACATCCAGTGTTCTTTTGCACTTAATATTATTTCAGTAGCCCTCCATGTCTGAATGGACAGAAAGAAGAATCTTACTTTGAATAGCCCTTCTACTTGTGTAGGTTTACAACTGTGCAGGCAATACTCTTTTTCAGAGCTCTCCATCCCTCATACAGTGGCTCTCTCTTTCCCCATCTTTAATTAATTTTTTTTTCTTTTTTCTTTTTTCACCCTAGCTTTTGATCCACAGTCCACTGTAGTTTGCTTATACTAGGTGTTCAGGAACTAATATTCCAATTTCCATGCCATGTGTGTAATTAACATATAAAACTTTGTAAGCTTTTGCAGTCCCTTTGACTTATGTTGTTCCTTTCAACCATGAGCATCTATGAATCTTGGGTACTCCTTTGTATCCAAGGATGAGAAGTCACAAATAGATATATCAGAAACTTTTATACTTTGCTTTGTATCTAATGATCGTGACAAATATTTTGTATCCACGGAAGTGAGATGCTACCTCAAATGTCACTACTAACAAACTGATTCAATACTTGCTACTTGAATAGTTTACCAAATGAAATACACATTTATGTTGCAATTCGCTTGTCCCTGTTGCAGCAGCAATGTTGCAGCTTAGAAGTGAGGACTGATGAATTGGAGGCAAAACACAGCTACGAGAAAAACTAAAAACATTTTTTTTTTAAACCAAAAATCAAATTAATCCTTTCCTTCAAAGAATCCAAATACATAGGTATCTTCACTATTTTTACCCTACTCTTAGTAATTTATAGCTGTGGCTGAATTCAGGAGAATAATATGTAAACTCCTGCTTCTTGTTCTGAAAAACTAGGCAGAACCACAGGCTGCAGAGGTATCTATGGAAATACAATCAGTATAGTGACTGTGTGAAAGGCAAATTCTACAGAGAGCAAAATTGGCTGGAATCTTTGAGTTTCTGCTAATGCAGAGGCCTGTCATGATGTGTATACATTTATTTTAGATTTTGCTTGACATTTCAAACTTAAAAGTAACCATGTTATTTGAACAAAAGACCTGCTTTTTTTTCTTAAAGGGAAAAACTATTACAGTGAAGTGGTGATTTTCTTCCATTATTTCTTGCAAGTAGTTTATATCAAAATTGTAATACTTATGCCTAGAGCCTGATTTGATCTTCAAAAAAGGCATGTGAGGGAAGCTTTGTAGAAGCTTTTCATCTCTACAGTGTCATTGTCTTTTGAAGTCAAATATGGCAGAAACATAGATACAAGGTATTAGAGTCAATGGCACTACAAAGGAGAATGTGATCAGATGGATTTTCTTTTGCATCTCTGAGCAGCCAGAAGGAAAAAATCAGAGTTGTCAAAGCCATCAAAGGAGGTACTCACTCACCTCGGACAGGTACTATAGGTACTCAGAAAGAGAAGTCACCATTTTGCTACTTTGACTCCCATGCATTGCATTTCACTTTTAAGGGTAGAGACTTAAAGTCATCTTGTGTCAAGCTAAGGCTTCCTGGATGCTAAGAATAAATACTGGAATCAAATGAGTTTGATTGCAAAAAATGCAGTTCAAAATTAGGCTTTTAGGAAATAAGTGTTGAATTTTGAGACTGGGTCGGTAGGGAGGGTGACATCATTGACCAGGGGAAGGTCCTGTAATGGATCAGGAAAAATATGGCTTTGAATGGCCAGTGTAGGGAAAAGGACTCAAACAGTGGGTTATAACAGGTTGTTCCAACACATTTAAAATGTCCTGAATATAAAATCAAGCTCTAGGAAGTTTCCACAAGAAATAAAATAATTTTGCTGCAGTGTAGGATTAGGTATTTCAGCTGTTACTTTCTCTTACACAATAAAAATATTTTTCTGTATATGTTTACCCTATCAGAATAATGCTATTTCTGTTCTTTGTTGTTTTTGCTTTCCTATTCTTCTATTTTATCTCTTTTGTGTACAATTTTCTGTACTTGTCTCTTACCATTTTCTCTATTATAGTTGTTTATTTCCAGCTGCTACAGGCTTCACACTCTTATTTATCCACAAAAATAGTAAGTATGAAAATATATGTGCCAAAGTAGACGCTGTTTGAACAGAATTATTATACTTCAGAAACATGCTCAAAATTAGCTGAATCATCCCTACCTTTATTTTTCAATGAGACTGGCTATGAGTAGGACAACTCCTCATAAAGATTCTTGTTGGAGATCAGAAGTTGACAAAGCCTTGAGCAACCTGATCCAATTTTGATCTTTTGATAGTCTTACTTTGAGCAGGATGCTAACATCCAGATGTCCCTCCAACAAAAAATATTGTTTTAGTCCAGAACTTCCTTGTTCTAGATTGCCACAAAAATCATAAAGAGGACAGTTGTATTGGCTGTAATCAGATCTAAATGGGAAGATTTCTCAGCTAGAATCTATGTAAATGGAAGCTGAGTCTGAAGAACCTGGAGTGGCTTGTTTCGCTGTTTCTAACACATGTCATTTGCTGTTGTGCTTTAGCTTATTTTTCTTTGTTTTATACCCTTGAACATGGACAATGACCCTGTATATTTTAACAGATACAATAATACTTTCAATTATTTTAGAAGAACTTCTTGATCCATTGCTGTCATTTTAATTTACTGAACTATTAGTATTTGCCTTTAAAATAAAAATATACCAAAAGAGGGAGTAGAGGAGGGGTGAGAGTGAGAAGTCCAGATCAGCTTTTGCTTGGATATAGATATGCATGGGGAAAAAAAGGTACTAAATTATGTCAGTGAAACAGAACAAAGATTGATAGCAAAAAACCCAGCTCTATTTGTCCTTGCTTATCACACAAGCATAATATGAAAATTTACCCCAGCAAATAAATTGTCTATGAAGAAATTTCCTGACCACAAAAACAAACAAACAAACAAACAAAAAAACAAAAAAACCCAAAAAAACCCAAACAAACAAAAAAAAGGAGACATCTTAGTTCTAATAAGAAGAATGAGAAAGAATGAGAGGAAATAGCTTTTTGGTAGTGTTTAAGGGGAGACCATAATTCCTCTATAGACGCCATATGGCCATATGGAACTGGCAGATTTATTAAAAGAGTTTATGGTAATGGCTACAGCTTGGACATAGTCTGAATTACTAGTGGAGAATGCACTATAACAAGCTATTTTGTAATTCTATAGCCTTTGTTGTATGAATGGGCAATTTACAATAAGAAAATATAAAGTGATTGAGGACCTATATAATTCAGATATATAAATTGCTTTAATTTTCCTTCTGTTCACCCATTATTCATTTCAATTTTTAATTTTTAGTAGGAAAGATATTTGCGTAGCAAAAATTGCTGAGAGGTTGAACATTGAAATCATATTTACCAGCAGCAAGGACAGCCTTCATCACCAACTAACTGCTTAAGTAGTTTTAAAAGATATAGTAGATACACATCTTTTTTCAACTGTAGGTTTTGGAAGATCCTTGAATAACAGTCAGGTTTTTGGCTTGTATTCTATTCAAAGATATTCACTTTTAGCAAATAATTTGACTGAGATTTTAGATTTGGACTTGAATCTCTTACTGAGAGTTTTTTCACCACTCTTTAATATTCTCTCTCACATGCATAAATCTTTAGATAAATAAGAAAAATATGATTCTTTGCTTCCTTAGTCACTGTGGTAAACTTTTCCTATGAACAGACTTTGTGCCTGGCTTTGACAACAAGGCTACAAGTGGCATTTTCTCTTAGCAAGAAGCTGGCTGACAGTTCTTTGGTGCATGTCCCACCACAGATGTGATAATGAAGAGGACGAGAATGTAGAAGAGAAAAGGACGTGACAGAAAGGGGGTGTATGGGAAAAAGTGCTGACTTGCAGTGCTCTTCCTCACTTGCATGTGGAAACATAGGCATATGGAATATGTGGCAAATGGCAAATAACAAGCATTGATGAACACACATGTAAAATGAGACAGAAGTGACAGTTTGAGTGAAAAGTATGGAAGGTTTGATCCTGACAGTTTTCCTTCATTTCTCTTAGCTGACGTTTTATGTTCTACTCTTCTATCATTTAAATAAATTAGTGAAGATGCAATTGAAATGATGCTGTGTTTGACTATAAAGTCCTTCACTTTCAACATGGCTATAAAAATGCAGTTGATATCCTTCAAATTTAAGATGACTCATTCTTACTGGGATGATGCCAGTAACTGAGGTTATTAGTGGCATAGGCTGGAAAACACCCAGCAGTTCGGATAAATTGTTCTTTGGAGACAGTTCTTTTTGCATCATTCATGGGCATGCATCAAACTTTTTTCTTTTTTAAAGTCTATAGCAGAGGTTGCAAAAGAAGTAGAAAATATTTTTAAAGACAATGGCTAATAAAAGCTATGTGTATTGCACTTGTCTTCATACTAATGCTTTGATAGGCAGATACTACATTGCAGTTTGTAAAATGTTTCTATTATTTTAAAACATGAAACTGATGATTAGTCATTCAAATAAATTGTAATTAAGTGGGAGCATTATGATTATATTATGCTAATGATAGAAGCTTGTTTCAAATGTTTGCAAGTTATTCAAGAGAAAGTATTAGGCAATTAGAAAAAAATATTAGTGTTTGTTCACTCTGAAGCTATCAAGTGACTTGATTTGCATTAACAATTTTAAACTTCTGTAGTCTCATTCATAATAAATTGCTGATAAGTAGGAGATATTCCACCAAATAGAGGTGCAGGAAAGAAGAAAGAAAGGACATAATGTCATTGTTTTAAGATTAATGTAGCATAATTACTGAAGCAGTCTTTAGAAGCTGAGGGATTTTGACATTTATAGTAAGTTATTTATTAATGATACAGCATAATTTCATGGCTGTCATGCAGTTCTGTATCACCTCCCATGAGAGTTGCTGGAGGGCCACAATAAACATGGACTAGTAATGTTTTTTAGTTTGAAATTATGAGAAATTTTATGTGCAAATGGCTCAGTCCTCATACTTCTGGGTGTATTACAAAGAATAATTTTTAAAATGGAAAATGTCTGTACATATAATAAAAGAATAAAATATCAGTGGATAATTTTGAACATCAAAGAAAAAATGACCATGAAGGAGTGAAATTCAGTAAAAATGTTTTGAAAAAAGCAAATTAGTAGAAAAGGAATAGAATGTATGGTGCAAACAATTTTTTATTCTTTTAAAGTAAATAGCAGCAAAAAGCAAAGCAAGTGTGACCAACATATTCAAAGTGGGAATATGACTGTCAAAGAAATGCAGGAGTCTTCAATTACACCAAAATTTTCTCCTAAGTCCTCTATGTTTATTTCATCCAATTTCATTTTCCAAATATATAGAAATACGTAATATAATATATTTAATATAATATATGATATAGCTATTCTGATTATTTTAATATAATCAGAAGTCAACATATGTTCTGAAACTCCTATATCCCATGTTTAATATAATTATTTGTCTTTCTGCATAAATTTTTTTTGAAACTGTGTAGCTATTCTCTGTTATTAATGTTTCACAGATCTGAGGAAATAAAAATAATTTTTGATTTTCAGAGTGTAGTATGTATTATACAGTAGATAGGTTCCCAGCATACTTTCCTTAGTCCATAAATGTTCACATTAGCCTAGAGTACAGCTGGGATATATCCCTGACTTTTGTACATGCAAAAACTCTGATGAAAGATAATGTATGAGAGGAAAGTGCTAAACTGTTGGAATGTGTGTGAAATGAGTTAGCTCAGACTTACAAAACTTCCCAGCTGAGTCTTAATGTGGTGTGGAAACTTCTTTTCTTACATTCTAAAATACTGTGAAGTATAATTCAGGACTGGTAGTTTTTTTCCTTCTTCTGTTTTTGTTATCACACTAATGTTAAGAATTAGAGGAAATAAGGGCATATCATGTTCTAGATTAAAGCTCACAAGAACAGTATAGGATAAAATCTGAGCAAGTGAAATATCATTGTTAGTCTTTAAAGGTTTAAAATCTTATAAATGAGCTTTGGCTGAAATATGTCGTTGATGACAATGGTTCTAGGAAAACAGGATTGGATAAAAATTTAGTATAGTTATCAAACACACGGGTTTTGCCATTGGTAACCTGAAAATCATTCAAGTCAACAGAGGTTTGTTCATTCAGCTTGAGAAGCCTTGGATATGCAGAGCAGAAAATAATGTAGGATTGAGTCCGTTCTATTATAATGCTACAGTTGTCTCTGGTAGCTTTGAGCAGCTGAATTTCTTTATTGTGTTGGGTTTGAACTAATCTGAAATTGATATAGTTAATGAGTCCAAATAGGCCTAACTGTTTGCTTGGGAATAGTAATTAAAATTGTTAACACGGTAATTTATATCTTGGGGTATTTCTGTTAGAAAGAAACACTTTCCATTAATCATATTGAGAGGAAATACAGCAATTTGAAAGTCTTTATAGGGCATGGGAGATACAGACTGAATTCCCTGTACTACCTGAATAAAACCACTTGTAAGGATGAGGTCTGTTACTCTCCCATTAAATGTTGTGCTAATAAGTTATTAGCTTCCTGTTGGACTTGTACATTGTAGATATTAAGCTGAGGGAAGTTTTATATCTTTTCCATCCCTCATGACACTAGCTTAATATGTAAAAATGTTGTTCAAAAAACCTAAATATTTATGTAAAAACAAAATACTTAAATGTAAAAAACTAAGCATACTGTAAATAATGATACTGAGTATTTAAACTACTCTCAGTTATGTAAGGCCAGATATCTCTTTTGCTGATTTTAGTGCTAATGTAGGCATGAAAACATTGAGATGTAAGTTACTTGGAACCAGCACATCTTGCTGACAGCCTGTTATCCAACATACGATTATTCCAAATTAACTATTTATTATGTGTGACCCACAGTTTGAAAAAGACCAAAAAATTACTTAAGGTGGATGACATACCAGAATTTTAACCCTAATTTAAAAAACTGACTATGAACAAGGTTGTATCATGTTAAACATTTATAGTGGGGTGTTCATTCATGGGAGGTTATGTATCTGCATCTGTCTTCTCCAAAATGTGTAATTAATCCATATCTACAGTTCCAGACCACATCAATCAGTAATAGAAGTAATAAAAAGCTTTGTCAAATTACTGTTACTGAAATGTTAATTTTCTCATTTACAGAACAAAATACATTAGGAGCAGGAGCACTGCAAACTTCTGGTTCCTACAGCTGGTTGCTGTAACACATCACATTGTATCCTGGGAGATATACTGAGAGAAAAAGTTGTTATGCAACAGGAAATATCTGCAAAGGACAAAAATCTAATTTTAATCCTTATATCATATGTATAAATATATAAACAACCTTCAAGCAATGCTGCAGACAGATGCTTTGAGATGATTGCTCAGACTTCACTTGCACTGACAGACGTGATTCACTTCTGTGATTGCAGAGCAGCTGACATAATGGCAAGAAGAACAATAAACTGAAAAATCACAGCTTCTAGATTGATTGTATATCTTCTGTAGCATTCTTCATGCACACAACCAATGCTTATTAGATGTGATGCTCTAACCTGGTTCAAGCTAGACAGATTTTAGTAACCTCTAAATTAATTCACAGTGTTGATGATCCAGGGCATTTGACTGAAGCTGTGAAAGGTGTTTGTTCAGTTGCACTGTGTTTTGTGACAGACATGAGTGCTCTGTCCAGTTTTGGCGCCCTCAGGTTGGGAAGGACATTGAGATGCTTGAGTGTGTCCAGAGGAGGGCAACGAGGCTGGTGAGGGGCTTGGAACATGAGCCCTATGAGGAACGACTGAGGGAGCTGCTGGGGGTGTTTAGCCTGGAGAGAAGGAGACTCAGAGTTGACCTTATCACTCTCCACAACTGCCTGAAAGGTGGCTGTAGTCAGATGGAGGTTGGTTTCCTTTTCCAGGCAGCAACTGAGAGAATGAGAAGATACAGTCTTAAGCTGCGCCAAGGGAAACGTAGGTTGGATATTAGGAAAAAGCTTTTACAGAAAGGGTGATAAAGTTCTGGAATGGCCTGCCCGGGAAGGTGGTGGAGTCATCATTTCTGGATGTGTTTAGAAAAAGATTGGATGTGGCATTCAGTGCCATGGTTTAGTTGAGGTGTTGGGGCATGGGTTGGACCCGGGGGTCTTAAAGGTCTCTTCCAACCTAGTGATTCTGTGTGTGTGATTTATTAAGACCAATATTATAACTAATGTAGTACCTGAAAATGAAATACACCCTGCAATCAAAAGAGTAAAGTTACTTGCTTTTGTTGGAAACCTTTCAGCATCCAAAAAGACATGCCTACAGTATGTCAATAAAATATCTATGAGCTAGACACCCCATATTATGGTTGCTTGTCGGTGAAAGGGACTGGCTTTCAATGAGATTTGTGTTTCTGAATCCTTCATGATGTCTTAAATTTTTTTAATTTGAGACTCCTAAACTGATATTGTCCACATTATATCTCTGTTCTGTATTTATAAACTGATGATTAAATGCCCAAAGATATTGAAGTAACTGTGAAGCTTAGTTAGGTCAGGGTGTGTGGTGTTCTGAAAATGCAAAATGATGCAATAAAAGTCTGTCTGTATCTTATTCAATGCTTAATACATTTGCTTGTCCCCAGATAACTGCTTTTTTTTCTTCCGGGTAAAGTGTCATAAAGAGTCTGTTATGTCTTTCCCCATCTATTCTCTGCTAATGGACTTGTGTGGAAAACATGGTTCCTTAAACTGATTTCTTTGTTTTGTGTGTGGTAAAAATAGCCTATAACACATTACTTGAGTTTTATCATCCACAGAAAAGAATAACAAAGTATCTTGTAGTTTTCTGAACAGCCTCAGAGGCTATACACCTATTATTGTGCTTGTTACAGTTATTCAAGCATGACAGGTTTTCAGCTGAGGGGTTTAGAGACTTTTTAATGCTTGAGGACTTCTAATAGCACATTCAAGAGAGTTCCTCTGTTAGCTTCCCCAGAATTCACCTGACTGACATTTCTACAGAGCTCACATACTATTATGCTATGGCTCTATGGGATATTTCATGGTTCATGCACTGAGTCAATATTCTCTGTATGTTTTTAAATATTGTACCATCAAAATTAAGCATATATTTGAGTCTTTAACTTTTTCTGTCTTCATACGACAAGGTTTGGTAGGGGGAAAAAGTGTTGTCTCTATATATCAAAGATTAAATATATCTCACTCCAGAAAAGTTTTCTGCTTTTTTTTTTTTTTTTTTTTGTTCCGATGATGATCTATTGGAACAGTTATGAATTGGCATTGCCTATTTATTTATTATTTAGAATTTTTAAGAAATTTAAAGTCTTTATTATATGCATTTTCCAATGTAGATCCGATGAGCTTCTTTCTCTTTCGTGGTGCTAAAAGGAGACATTCTCCAGGATAAGCTGTTACATTATGCTGCTCTGTGCCACCAGTGAAAGGTGGAAATTTCCACCCAAGTTACAACTGATATGGTTAACCACATTGGGTTAACTGTTTGGTTACACCTGAAAGAGAATTTGTCATATTTACTTTTTAGGTTGTCTTTTACTTTAGTATAATAAATGTTGGATTGATTTCAGGTATCAAAAATTGGTTTGACGAATTACAGCTATAACCTGTCCAGGAGCTGAAGACAGGAATCACCATGTAGGATTTTGGATCCATTTTCCTCGCACCTCGCCATTCCTTTTTTCACTGCGCTCCCCTTTGCTTAGATCATGTTGCCTCTGTGTGCAGCACCACCTTGGAAAGCTGGGAATGTGATAGGTCCAGAATATGTAAAATACACATAATTTAATGTTGCTTGCAGACCACTATCAAAAATCTAAAACCACTTTCATAATTTGAGTTGACTAATGCTGATGTTAGTATAACTCTACTTCATTATTTAGCACTTTGAAACTCAGGTGCTCTTGTATGTAAATTCAGATTCAGGCAACTGAATAATTTTCTTGAGGCACTACTTGGACTGAAGATGATATGAATTGTAAACTTAAAAGAAAGACCAGTTTTTCATTTTGTTCAGACAGAAGCAACAATGAGATTTTAGTGCACAGCTATGGACTCCTAGGGAACGGCCTGACCTATAGTAGTGGCTCTATGTCCCAAAATAATAGCTGTAGAGCAGTCCTCATTATAGCTTTTATAATGAAACAGCTGTGTTTTTCTTAAATTTTGAAGTAAGATTTGCTAAACAATCTTATTTTTTGCCCCTGTTGTACTATCTCCTCTCCTTGCTATTTTTATTCGTTACTTGTTTTACTTTTTAATATTTTACTTTAGGCAGAACATGCAAAAATGTATTTTTTTTCTTTCCTTTATATCCTTCAGTCTTTTCTATGGACTGCTTCCCTGGTTGACTGTGTTCCAGCTTCCATTTTACCCTAATCTGTATCATTCTCAGCCATTCATTTCTAACAAGTTTTCAGAATTGCCATCACATCACTGTTTAAACTTGGAGTTCTCCAGGCTCCTCGGGATATTTTTTTGTAAATGTCAGGCTCCAGTTTTGATCCAATAATTACTAGCATACAACTAATAAGCAGGTGCAGGAACCAAGATAGGTAAATTCACAACCCTGTTCCACTAGAACAGAAGGGGGGAAAGCAGCATATACATGAGGTAATTACAACAGCTTTGAGCTAAATGTTAGACCTTTTATATTCAGAAACCCTTGTTCCCTACATGGGCTATACAACAAATCATTAACCTAACAGTGGTATTCTGGAATCCAATTCTATCTATATCACAGTTGCTAATTTCCTTCATTAGTCTTTTTCTTGTGTTTTTCTGTTGAGAATCTTTTGAAGTTCATGTAGATTTAACCAGTCTACTCACTCCTCTGATCTCTTATTGTCATTTCCTTGAAGCTAATTAGATTTATCTTGTATTATATCTTTAGAAATTCCCACTGAAAATTGGAGCAGTTTGTGTATATGAGCTTCCTTTTCTTGAAATATTTTCTAGGCCTAATGTTGTATCAAAAAAAACCTGTTTCTTATTTCTCTTTGATATAATGATGCTGTGCTAAATTTGCATTGTCACATTTGGGAAAAACCCCATAAAAAATGTACTAAGATTTTTGAGAAATGTCTGGTCTCAGGAAAGGAAATCCATCATTATAGGGAATGCATTGCAATAGTATCACCAGCTGCATCTAGCTCAGTGCATATCATATAATAACACGGACATCCTTAAAGAAAAGAAAAAATAAAAAAGAAAAAAAAAAGTGTTTTTTTTTTTTTTAATTTTGTAGTCACTAATAGTTGGTTTTAGTTGCAGAGGGTAGCAACTCATAGCAAACCAGGGAAAGGTTTCTGCTCTTCATCTAGTACCCAAGATGATGCAGGAAACAGACTAAAGAATAAGTTAGCCCAGAGAATCAGGACCTAGTGGAAAATGCTTTTTCCCATCCTATGGACACCTACACGTTCCTGTATGAATTGATGTATGCTGAGAGATTACATAGTTAACAGCACCCCTTGTTTATTTGATGTGATTAATGATTTCCATGACCTCTGAAAACAAGTTGGAGAGCAAAGCTTTGGGAGATGAGCTCAGGGACAGGCAAACTAACTGTACAGAAAGACTGTGTAAAGTTTTGCAGGCACAGAAGTGTTCTGTTTGGATTACTTATAAAGAAAAGTCTAGGTCTAGCCCTAGAAAGCAGTGGGAAACAGCTTGCAGGACACTTTTTCATTAGTTTGTTTGTTGACAATCTCTTTCTGTGTCTTGGCTGTGAAGGGCCTTGAGGGAAAGGCTCCCTTGCAATGAAGAAAGACTGCTACTCTTAAATGAGGTAAGCATCAGGCCTTGGTTTCCTATCTCCTCTCAGTGCTGAGGATTTCAAAACAGCATTCAAGTGAATTTTCTGTGTATGCTCTCAGACTCAGATATAGAGCTGAGCAATTGCATGTCTTCAGTTGGACAATTCAATGATTTGCTTTAGCTTTCAATCCCTATTTTGCTAGTGGGGTAGACTTTTAATGACAGGTGCACTCCTTAATAAACAATTTATTTGTGTTCAAATATAAAACTCTTGTGTCAAACTTTCTGTGCAGCCTAATGGTTTTTTGTTTGGCATAACAAATGCTGATTTTGGAAAAACTATTGATATCTGATTTTGCTGTCTTAATGTAAACAAATTGAAACTGTTGATCAGTGAAAGGATTGCTTTATTTTCTGAATTTCCTGATCATATTATTTGTAGAAAAAGAATATGTTTTCAATGTAAAGTCTCTCATTTCTAACTTCAATATGATTTCTTTTCCATAAATATCTCCTTTTTAAAAATTCTCTTCACTGCAGGCTTACTGTAAATTTAGTGCAGTGATTTTAAAGTTCTTGTCCTTATTTTTAAGGCCCTGAATGACTGTGGTATTTGACTCATTTTCTCTTCTGCATTTTCTAAGCTGCTAATTACAGTCTGAATCATAAGGTTACTTTTTTATCTATACTGTAATTTTGTGAGTCACGAAAATTTTGTGAAAGCTCTACCCTTTTAAAGATACTGCAGGATCCTTCCTTGCTGCCCACTTGGTGTTCTTATTTAAATATAAGATTGAAGAAGGAAGTCTTTGCTGCTACTTTTAACTCCATATTTAGTTGTACATGTTCAGTACTTCATAACTTTGTTTTTAAGGATAATGTGTTTTTCATAGTTAGTAAGTGCCCTAAAGTATTATATGAAACATAAAATGTGTAGAGTAATAAGATGTATGTAGTGCTACAGGCAAAAGAGTTCAATAAATTTTCTTTTTATGGTGCTTCAGGTAGAGTAAAGTGAAGTAAAACAATAATTCCTGTGTTTCCCGTCATTACCATATTTTCCCAGTATGTTTTTATATCAGAGAATTGTCGAATAGTTTTGGCTAGAAGAGACTTTAAAGTTCCAACCTACCTTCCATGGACAGAGACGCCTATTACTAGACCAGGTTGCTCAAAGCCCCATCCAACCTGGCCTTATGCACTTCCAGGGATGGTAGATCCACAACTTCTCTGGGCAGCCTATTCCAGTGCCTCATCATCCTTGCAAAAAATAATTTCTTTCCAATATCTAATCTAAACCTACCCTCTTTCATTTTAAAGCCATTCCCTCTTCTCCCATCACTCCACGCCCATGTAAAAAGTCTCTCCCTGGCTTTCCTGTAGTCACCTTTTAGAGCATCCAGGGGGATGCTCTAAGGTCACCTTGAAGCCTTTGCTTCTCCAGGCTGAAAAACCTCAACTCTCACAGCTTGTCTTCAGAGGAGAGATGATCCAACCCCCTGAGATCATTGGGAAATCAACAGCTGTCCTCTGGACTCCCTCCAACAGGTCTATGATCTTCTTATGTTGGGGACCCCAGAGCTGGATGCAGCACGCCAGGAAGGATCTCATAATAGTCAAGTAGACAGGAGAATCACCTCCCTTGAGCTGCTGGTAATGCTTCTTTTGATAAGCAGCTCAGAAGACACATCAAAAATGCTGAATAGTGTATGTGAAGTACATGCTTTCCTTATGCTCATGTAGTTATCTCTCCTAGACTGTGAATACTTTTACAATTATCATATTGAAACTAAGAAAATTATCTTAAAAAAGCAATATGACTTATTGCCATATCCTAATATTTGAGGTCTTGTCCTGTAATTACTTCTTATGCATAGAAATTCTGGGATATATTTTCCATTGAAAGAGAATAAAAAAAGTGATAGAATTTTAGAAGCAATTTCCACAGAAAGCTGAAATGCATATATTTGATTTTTTTTTTCCCACTGAAAGAGCAAGCAAGTTTAAATACTGCTAGACACTCAAGAGGAAGGCTTCCATTTATTCATGTGAAAGACTGCTGATTTAAACCACACATACACCTAAAAAGAATAACAGTCCTCTAGTTCTCATAAATGGGAATTCAAACCATTCTTCCTTTCCAAGATCAACTTAAAAATATTTGATTTTAAACACTTGGGAGAACATTTGTCTTCTGATGTTTTCTACCTCTTGTTAACTGGAATAGTTTTTTAACTTCTCTTCTGAGAATGTCCTTAGGCATTGGCTTTAGGAATGAGAGAT